>JARWLC010000008.1:41997016-42449516 GCA_033318265.1 Phyllotis vaccarum | reverse complement strand
TTCAATAGGTGTGCTATGATGGATAATCTTGTAACTGCCTGTAGTTTAGAACCAGTCATTGAATGGTGTACACTAGTTTTACAAAATACCATCATGGACCAAATAAAATCATTGTAGTGGGGCTCTAATTTTGTTGGATGCTTTGGGGATTTCAGTTAGATTCTAATTATAGTAGAAAACTATAACATAATTAATATTAAATTATGAATTTACATTTTAGGAGAGAAGTGTATGTAAAAAGGTATTAAAAAATCTAGAAAGATTGAGTTCAAAGAGAAATAGGATCAGAAATAAAATTATAATAACAATAATGTTCAGATATCCTTCCTGTCTGCAGTGTAATTGGCTTGTGGTAAATTGTGTTGCTTGGGCAAACATTTCAGCTTATGGAGCAGAGTAAGCCAATCAAATATGTGTCACTCTAGAGACCTATGCAGGGGACACAGGAACATAGAGGGCATACAAAGCTTTGTTTAAATTAATTGAGGTCTTTTCAGTCCCAGCTGACTTGTCAGACCATTCCTAATATTAGGGAGCGTGGATTGAGAAATATCAGAGATAGATGAATTAGATGGGTACTAGAGTATGAAGGACTCTCAGTCAATACTGGCCTCCCTGAGTTTATTTCTCAGGTTCATTTTATACCCAGAACAGTGGGTGCAAAATACTTCCTCTTCTCAAAGACACAATGATTCAAAGTACAGACAAGAATAAACACCTCCTTCATTCTCAAAACATCTGATAATCATATCATACAGCAAAACATCAATTATGTGGCTGTAGTGGGATTGTGTTCTGTTCCATTGTAAATAATTGTCCTGCTTCCTGGTTTAATAAAAATGCTGATTGGATGCAGGCAGACAGGTAGTGTGGGTGGGGCTACCAGACTAAGAAGACCTGGGAACAAGAAGAGCAGAGACAGAGGCTCCAGAGAAGCCAACAGATGCAAAAAATAACTATGCTGCTCTGAGAAAAGGTATTGAGCCACATGGCTGAAAAGGATAAGAATCACAGGTTAGTTTAAGAACAGGAGCTAGTTAACAATATGCCAGAGCCAGAGGCTGATCAGCATAAAATTAATACAAGCATCTGTGGGACTGTGGGTGTCTCGGTCTGGAACACAGGCCAGCCAGTTCAGAAACCTAATACTGCATGTGACTATAATGTTCAAATGATGTCTTTATATGTTTCGCATGCTGTCTCATAATAAAAAATACATTATCTTCACATAGTTACCACAAATTCTCTCTAGCTTCCATAAAGTTCAGTGGATGAAGCATTCACTGTAAAACTAGAACCCAAGTTCAGATATCTAGCAACTGCTAACACTGAGGCACCAGGACAATGGGCACCAGGCATCTTCCACCCCAGAGTTCTTAATGGTAGAAGAGAGAATACCCAGAGTCTCCACTACAGCTACCCTTGTCCATACCATGAAGATGACGAGACCTAACCTTAAACTAAGTAGAAAATTTAAACCAGCATAGCATGTGGGACTGACCTCTACATACCATGAAACATAGGTGCCTAGATTAACAGACATGAACACACACACACTGAAGTTTAAAAGTGACAAGAATCTAAATACACCAGATTGTAATTGTTCCATAATAAAACCTTTTGACAAACCTGTTCCAAACATTCATTTCAAGATTGTTCTCTGCTGTTCTCAATCTTCTCTCAGTCTTTCCTGGGAAAGCAAAGCTTTAGCTGGAGATCCAGCCAGAGCCATGTGCTGCTCAGCTCTGGCATCCAGCAGCATAGGCAGCTCCAGTGTTGCAACATCTGGATGAAGCTTCCAGTTCATACACAACTCAAAATGAAAAAAGCAGATAATACTTGAAAATCTTTGACATTATCCAATGCCATAAAGCAATGGGCTTGAAATATGATTTTACATTAGACATAAAATCACATACCAAGTCCTGTCACATGTGTGTTTCACCTAGGCTTTGATTAGAAATTGTACTTTGTCCTCTCCTAGATACTACCTCATAGTAATTCCTACTGTACATAGTCTTAGTTTGGAACCTTCTTAGTTAGACAAAAGGGGGAGATGTTGTGGGATTCAGGTGTCAGCTGATAAGGTCAAAAGACACTTATACAGGGCACTGGGTCCCTGAAGGGGGCGGGGAAAAGCCCACTGAAAAGGGGCTTCTGGAACACAAGATGCTCTCTTCCTGGTTCCTGGATGTTGGGGAGAGGATCGGATTCATTCATCTGTCCATCTCTCGTCCCCAGTTCCAGACTCCAGTCCCTGTTCAGTTGATACTGTTATCTGTTACCTGTACCGTGAGTTTTGATTTATATTTTAATAAATATCTATCTGGTAGTGGTGCCTTCTAAGTAAACTCCGCCTACAATTGTCAACTTGAATGGCATCTGAAATGAACAACAATGTAAGGCACTGGGCATTCCTGTGAGGGAGTTTTCTTGATCAGATGATTAAACCAGGTAAAAGTGTCACCTTCTGTTGACATGTCAGACAAAGGACATGGAAGAAGAAAATGACAGTTTTGATTTCTTGCCCTCACTCCCCTCCATCCTGTTGATCAGTACTTCTTCACTGGCACTAGAGCCAGATTCTTTGAGATGATAACAGATAAGACCAGCAGCTCTTCAGGAATCCTCCAGAATTCCAGCATCACAAAGAGACTGCAGGGACATCTAGCCTTGTGAACTGACCATCTACTGACTTCTTAACCTTTCAATTAATATATTCATTCTGTCAGTTCAGTTTCCTTAGAGCCCTGACTAAAGCAAGCACAAATGTGCTTAGACAGTGATTTCCTGAAAGTGAATTAAAGCAGCAGTGGGAGTGACAGGATTTGCTGAAAGCCACTTTGCCATGCCAAAAGCATGCTTGGTTGTCTGGTCTGAGAAATGAGTACCTGTTGATTTCCAAGAACCATAAGCACACATGTGGCTTATGAGCCCATTGATGGGCCACCCACTGAATAGAATTTTTTATTGAATTTAAGGTTGAGACCATTCTATGGTCATTTTACACTGAAGAGCTTAGTTTGTAGAATGATGACCAGCATGATTGAGGCTTTGGATTCAGGTCCCAGTACTACATAAACCAGGTGTGATGGCTTGTACCTGTAATGGAGGCAGAAGGATGGAGCGTTCAGGGTGAGCCATGTCTATAGAGCCTACTGTGCACTTGCTATGTGATTTTGGTAGAAGACTCCACCTCTCTGTGTCATAGTTCTCTGCTTTAAATATAGAGAAGAACAGCTAGCTCCATTTATGATGGTTATGAGGGCTAAGTCATCATGCAGACACACTGAGAGCTGAAAGACCCTGGGACCAGAACTCAGACAATGGATTTTATAAAGCTTTCAGCAGTGTCACAGAATACAACCACTAGTGTGGAGCATTTGTTAATGTCCAGAGCTCTGGAGTCAGTCAGCATGGATATAAAGTCTCCTCTGTTCCATAGTGATGGAGCCATGAGCATATCTTTAGCCCCCATTATTCATCTATCTGATATGGAGACAGGGCTTGTAGAGTTAAGGAAGTAGTACATATACAAGCACTTTGTGCCCAGGGAGGCCCCCTTTGTGAATTCTACCAGAAGTTACCCTGCAGGAAGCTATGTCTCTGGGCCATGATGGAATTCAAGCTTGACACATGAATCCCACCACAGAAGTCTCTAAGTAAATGAGTGTGACTGTTGTCATTGAAGACAAGCTGTAGTGAGCAACTATCAGTTATTGTGATGATAGAGATGCTCTCTTTCTTTTGACTGCGCATAAGACTACATTACCCATCATTCGTTAGATGATAAAGTAATGCCTCTTCTCTTTGAGAAGTTGGTGGAGACACATTCTTGGGTTGCCCTTATTCCCTTGCTCTTGTGAGCTTTATAAGTAGGATTAGAGGATGGAATTAGGAGGGTTCTGGTCCATGATGGCCCAGTGAGCAATAGAGCAGCTCACACTGCTCATGTTGAGATTAGGTTTTCAAGGGGAAAGGAAAATCTCTAAGCTTTGGTTTGTCTGTTTTCTGTTTCTTAGTGAAAGGACATAAAAAAATGGTGTCTGGTTTTTAGACCTTGGGCTCTGGAAATATCTGAGCCCAGAGGACCAGAAGCCTGTCTCACTAACTCCCTCCTCATATCCCAGAGACTAGGGTGGAGGCACCACACCTGCCCAGCTGTCTCTTGAGTCCTGTACAGGCTGCTCTAACTCCTCTGAAGGCTCACACGTGGAAGATCTCTCCTACACTTGCCAGTACCCAAGCTCAGGATCCCTGGGCTCCTGTGGCTCTTCTGAGCACTGTCTCTAGGTCCAGAAAATGCTGCTCATAATCTCCAAGCTGCTCTGATTTGCCAGGGGCAACTGGACACAGAGTAGTTGTTGAACTTCTCGTCTATGGGGCAGAGCTGTACAACTAAGAGAGACCCAAAGAAATCAGATAGGGAAAGTCAAGGCAAGCATGGAGACAATGTCTTGAAATAAAACAGGACCAGGATGGCATGTCCAATGGAAGGGGCATGACAGCTGGGCATTGAAGCAGTGTGTTGGGGGCTTACATGGAAGAGGCATGAAGGTCTAGAGTTCCAAATCCTTCTGAACAGGGAATAAGTGATAAGATCTATTAGAATATGCAGCTTAGGAATGAAGAGGACTGATGTATCTTAATGTCCGTTATTTTGGGGACATCTTGTGATAGCTGTGGAATTGGGTAACAAACCCTGTGTAAAATTAGTAACTGTTTCAACCCACTCAAACTTGTTTATCTTATATAGATTCAAGTGAGGACATATTACACGCATTTCATTTTAAAACCATCACACTCACTGTGATCTTTGAGCGCCTTTTTCTTTTCTCCCCTCCCTCCCACCTGCCCCTCCTGCTTCCCTCCTCATCCTCTCTTCTCATCTTTTCTTCCTCCCATATTTATGTCTACACACACGACTAGAGCTGGGTGGTGGTGGTTCACATTTTTAATCCTAGCACTTGGGAGGCAGAGGCAGGTGGATCACCTCTGTGATTTGAGGCCATTTTGATCTACAGAGTGAGTTCCAGGAGAGCCAGAACTGTTACACTGAGGAACCCTATCTCATCCCCCCACCCAAACCCAGCCATATCTGTGGGACTGCTGCCCAACATGTGGGTCTTCAGCACAAATGTTTGTGTAGGTTTTTCCTTCTCTCAGTTTTTAAGGGTAGTTTAAATTTTATTTTTTTATTTTACTATTTTTTTTTACGTACAATGTCATTTTTATCCATGTATTCTCCTGCCCCCCTCTTCCCTCCTAATTCCTCCCAGTCAGCCTTCAGCCCTTCCATCCCCATTCACCCATTCCTCCTCCAAAAGGACAATAAGTCCCAAAGTGGGTCAGCTCAGTGTGGCACATCCACTCCAGGCAAGTCTGATCCGCTCATCCACAAATCAACACTGGGTTAGGTTCCCTGAAGGGAATAGGCTCCACGGTGTCAGCCCACTCACAGGAACACAATCTGATCCCACCTCTCGAGGCTCCATATACTGCCCATGCCAATCGACAGTTGCCTACCCTTAGAAGGTCTAGCTCCTTTTCCTGACGATTCCCCAGTGGCTATTCTTGATTCAGTGAGGCCCCCAGAGCTCCAGCTAGCCATTATTGTGAGACTTTTCCTCATAATCCCTATCCCCTTGCTCATACAGACTCTCCTCCTCTGCTCTCAGCTGGACCAGGAGCTCAACCCAGTGCTCTGCCTCCACCTCTATTCATTATTGGATGTAGGTTCTGCAATAACACTTAGGGTGGTTATTCAATTGATTATAGGGGAAGTCCTGTTTGGGTACCCCTCCACTATTGGTTGGGGACCTAGCCAGGAATATCCCGTGAGTTCTTGGAAGTTTCCCTAGCACCTGGTCTCTTTCCAACACAACATTGGCTTCCTCTATCATGATAGCTATCTTTTTTTCTCCCTCTTTATTGCTCCTCTCATTCAGCCATCTCCTCCTCTCATGATTTGTTCCCAACTCTTCTTAGTTGCAACCTGTTATAACTCCAATTTGCCAAGCTGGTCTTCTCTATTTTCTTTTCTTATGGAATCTCTGGGTGTCTCTCTTAAGTTTCTTCTAATCCCAAGATGTTCAGGAGTTGTGGTCTGCAGTTTGGGTGTTTTTTTCTTTTTGTCTAAAATCTACTTATGAGTGAGCACATTCCATGCCTATCTTTCTGGGCTTGTGATACCTCGCTCAGGAGGATATTCTCCAAATCTATACATTTGCCTGCAAATTTTAGGATGCCATTTTTTTTCTGCTGAGTAATACTCCATTATGTAGATGTACTACAGTTTGTTAATGCATTCTACAGTTGAAGGGCATCTAGGTTGTTTCTAGGTTCTTGCTATTACAAATAATGCTACTATGAACATAGTTGAGCTAATGCCTTTGGGGAATGAATGTGCATTCTTTGGGTATATCTCAATAGTAGTATTGCTGGGTTATTGGGGAGACTGATTCACAGTTTTCTGAGGAATTTCCATACTGCTTTCCAAAGTGTCACCAACAATGGAGGAGTCTTCCCCTTGCTCCGCATCCTCTCCACCATACGCTTTCATCTGTGTTTTTGATCTTAGCCATTAGTTGTTTCTACTTATACTGGAGCATGGGGAATTTTTACATTTTCTGATTTCCTCTTCAATTTCTTTCTTCAGTGACTTAGTTTTTGTCCAACAGGTTGGCTACCTCTTTGTTTAGAGTTACACCAAGATATTTAAGGCCTTTTGCTAAAGGGTGATGTTTTCCTTATTTCTTGTTCAGCCCATTTATCCTTAGCATGTAGGAGGGCTATTGATGTTTTTTGAGTTAATCTTGTACCCTGATAAATTGCTGAATGTGTTTATCAGCTGTAGGAGTTCCCTGGTAGAATTTTGGTCCTCACTTATGTATACGATCTTATCATCTGGAAATAGAGATAGTTTGACTTCTTCCTCTCCAATTTGTATCCCCTTAATCTCCTTTTGTTCTTTTATTGCTTTAGATAAAACTTCCAGAACTATATTGAATAGATAAGGAGAGAGGGAACAGCCTTGCCTTGTTCTTGCTTTTAGTGGGATTACTTTGAGTGATTCTCCACTTAGTTTGATGTTGACTGTTGGCTTCCTGTATATCACCTTTATTATATTTAGGTATTTTCCCTCTATTCTTGATCTCTCCAGGACTTTTATCATGAAGGAGTGTTGGATTTTGTCATAGGCTTTTTAGGCATCTAATGAGATGATCATGTATTTTTTTCTTTCAGTTTGTTTATATGATGGATGACAGTCACAGTTTTCTTGTATGTTGAACCATCCCTGCATCTCTGGGATGAAGCCTACTTGATCATGATATGTTGTTGGATTCAGTTTGCCAGAATTTTACTGAGTATTTTGCATCATGTTCATGAGGAAAATTAGTCTGTATTTTTCTTTTTTTGTTGCATCTTTGAGTGGCTTAGAAGTTAGGATAATTGTGGCCTCATAAAACGAGTTTTTCAGTGTTCCTTCAGTTTCTACTATATGGAACAGTTTGAGGAGTATTGGTATTAGTTCTTTGTCTGGTATAATGCTGCACTGAATATATCTAGTCCTGGTCTTTTTTTTTTTAACTTGGGAGACTTTTAATAACAGATTCAAATTCCTTTGGGGTTATAGGTCTGTTTAGGTATTAAATCTGATCTTGATGTAATTTTGGTAAGTGTTACCTGTTCAGAAAGCTATCCATTTCTTTTAGGTCTTCCATTTTAGTGGAGTATAGATTTTCAAAGTATGACTTGATCATTTTCTGGATTTCCTGGGTATCTGTTTTTATGTTTCCCCTTTCATTTCTGGTTCTATTAATTTGGATATCCTCTCTCTACTTCTTGGTTAGTTTGGATAAAGGTTTATCTATCTTGTTTTCTTTCTCAAAGGACCAACCATTTGATTCATTGAGTCTTTGTATTATTCTCTTTGTTTCTATTGTATTGATTTCAGTCCTAAGTTTGATTATTTTCTGCCATCTACTCCTTCTAGGTGAGTTTGCTTCTAATTATTCTAAAGCCTTCAGCTGTGCTGTTAGGTCTCTTGTGTGAGATTTCTCTAGGTTTTTCATATAGGCATCTCGTGCTGTGAGTTTTGTTCTTAACAATGTTTTTATTGTGTCCCAGAAGTTTGAGTATGTTGTGAATTCATTTTCATTAAATTCTAGGAAGTCTTTGATTTCTTTCTTAATTTCTTCCTTGACTCAGAGGTGTTCCAATTGAGAGATATTAAGTTTCTATGAATCTGTACGATTTCTGTGTTTTTTGTTGTTGAATTCTAGCTTTAGACCATGGTGGTCTGATATGATACAAGGAGTTATTCCCATGTTTTTGTATCTGTTGAAATTTGCTTTATGACTGAGTATGTGGTTAATTTTAGAGAAAGTTCCATGGGTGCTGGGGAATATGTATATACCTTTGTGTTTGGGTGGAAGTTTCTGTATATATCTATTAAGTCCATTTGGGTCATAACATCTGTTAGATCCCTTATTTTTCTGGGTTATTCCATTTTCTGATTTCCTCTTCAATTTCTTTCTGTCTGGTTGACCTATCTAAGGGTGAAAATGGGGTATTGAAATCTCCCACTATTAGTGTGTGGGGTTTGATGTGAAGTTTAACCTTTAGTATTGTTTCTTATACAACTGTAGGTGCCCTTGTGTTGGGGGTATAATTATTCAGGATTGAGACTTGGTAGATTTTTTTCTGAAATGAATAAGCAGTGTCTGTCCTGGTCTCTTCGGATTGATTTTAGTTTGAAGTTTATTTTGTTAGATATTACTTTGGTGTTATCTGACGGGTCTGCCTTTATAGGAAATTTGGCCTTTTTCCTTTGTAGCTCTTAGTAATTTTTCTTTGTTCTGTAGGTTCAGTGGCGTGATTATTATGTGCTGAGCAGATTTTGGGGAGTCTAGTCTATTTGGTATTCTGTAACCTTCTTGTATCTCTATAGGTGTTTCCTTCTTTAGGTTGGGAAAGTTTTCTTCTATGATTTTGTTAAGTATATTTTCTGTACCTTTGAGCTGGTATTCTTCTCCTTCAATTCCAATTATTCTCAGCTTTGGTCTCTTCATGGTATCCTAGATTTCCTGGACACTTTATGTGTGACTTTTTTGGTTTTAGTGTTTTCTTTAACTGACATATTGATTTCCACTATTGAATCTTCAACTCCAGAGATTCTCTCTTCCATTTCTTGCATTCTTTTGGTTATGCTTGCATCTGTAGTTCCAGTTTGTTTCTTCAGCCCTTCTTTTTGTAACTTTGCCTTGGTTTGTTCCTTCTTTATTCTTCTACTTCAATTTTTAATTCCTGGAATGTTTCTTTCACCTGTTTGTTTTCTTTTTCTTGGTTGTCTTTGTTTTATTTCAGGGATTTGTTCATCTTCAATTTTTTGTTTGTATTTTCTTCTAATTATTGATGATAGTTTTTTATATCCTCTTTTACAACTTCTATTATCTTCATAAACTTGTTTTAATGTCATTTCCTTCTGTTTTCTCTTCATTGTTATGCTTGGATCTTGATGTTTTAGAGCCATCAGCTTCTTCTGGGGGTGTCATGTTGTTCTTTATATTCTTATATGTATTCTTAGTCAGTTGTGAGTCTGGGGGCTGTGTGTCTCAGTAATTGCAGGGGCTGCTCTTAGTCGGCTCTTAGTTGGCTTCAGGCCAAGGAGCTGTGTGTCTCCTGTTGTCACAGAGGTTCTTCTTGGTAGGGTCCTAATTTTCTCTTAGTTGGTTTTTAGTCAGCTCCTAGTCAGCTGTTGACTGGGAGGAAGGCCTCTGGGTCTCCAGTTGTTAATGGGTGATAATGCAGATTGCGGTTTGGTTTTGGTTTGCCCCATAGGATGTCTCTCCCAGCTGTCTTTTGCTGGAGATTGGGCTTGGGTGGGGTTCTCTCAGCTTTCTTTGTTTTAGGGTGGTGGTGGCTATGGTTGGGGTGACAGGGGAGCAGTGTCCCTGGGCTGTGGTTCAGAGACCATGGTCTCTGCTTGGCCTGAGCATCAGAAGGCCACTCACCTCTTAGTTTGCTGTAGAAGGCTTCTCAGTTTAAATTTTCTTAACCCATTGTTTTTTTACTTTTTCATCTGTTAGTTTCTTAACATATTTTATTGGTTCTTTCCATTTTTCATACAATTTATTTTTGTCATATTCACTCCTTCCCCAGCTATCTTAGATATAATCACCCCTCCAACCTGACTTTGTTTTAAGCCTATCAAGTACAATTTGTTGGTCTCTTACATTCTTAGATGGACAGCCTTTCACATACCACACCTTTTAAGAGAACTATCTGTCCCTCTCTTTAGTTAGAAGTGGGACTTCATGTCACTTTCTCTCACCATGCTGGGAATTTTGCCTGACTTGAGTTTGCTCTTGTGACTTAGATGCTATCACTAATGTTGGGACTTCATATCTGCAGCTGCCCAGCTGTGTCCAGAAAATTTGTTCTTATCCACTGCCTCTGGCTTTTGCAATCTTTCTAAATCCTTTTCCACAATAATTCCTAAATTTTAACAGGTACAGTTGTGATACAGATGCCTCTTTTAGGGCTAGGAATTCATAAAACTCTCTCTACCTTCACTAGTTGTGCGTCTCTGTTTTAATTTGTGCCTACTTCAAAAGGATAGAGTTGAGAGATGCCCTAATATGAACTTAAGATGACTTAAGTGAGAAATACTTAAAAGCTCTGTTTCATATGATGCCCCTTTATAGTAGTAATGGTATTAAGTTCCCTCTAAAGCCTAGGACCTGTCTGCTCACAGGTCCTGATAATGCTTACAGGTATAGTTTTCAGATGGTAGAGTGGGTCTTAAATCCAAACCGGAAGTGGTTGGTTACTCCCATGACATTTATGCCATTACTGCACTAGAAGACATGCCTTACCAGGTGTCATTGTTATAGTCCTCAGTGTTTATGGCTGTAAGTCCTTAGTGTTTATCGCTGGGTAAGATTAGACATTATTTTCTCCTCAATAATGTGCATAGTACTTTCCAGCACTTTGAAAGCTAGCCAGTAGGAATGAAGATTCCAGGTGAGTGCTAGACTGGTTTGTCTTCATTCTATGACTCAAGTATGTGGTCTCTTCATCACTAAGGTCTTACCACCAGTTTAGTGGGAATAACAAAGAGCATTGACAACTGCCTGTAATCTTTGAGAGTCTATAGGACCCTACTGGTCAACAACTCCAAAGGACATCATCCATTTGTGGGGCAGGTTTTTTATTTGTTACACTGTGGCATCTAGTAGGGATATTGTTGCACTGTTATAGTAAAATCTGCATTTAAATTGTGTGTGTGTGTGTGTGTGTGTGTGTGTGTGTGTGTGATGTTAGGAAGCTTCTATAGTAGTAGGTTTCCACATGTAGTTTTCAAAAGGTCTTTAATATTAGTTATCCCCACATAATTTTACCTCATCTACTCTATCCTCCTATCTTCTACACCACTTAACCCTTCCTGTCCCACTGTTCCCCCTTTAACCTTTTATATTACTGAATTTATTCTCCTTTTCCTTGTAATATTCCCCATGTCTCCTTACTGACATTCCAACCTCTGAGTAGTTCAAACAGAACCCACATATCTGAAGGTTCAAAGTGAACAACATATGTAAAAAAACACATGATGTTTGTCTTTCTGAGTCTGGCTCACCTCATTCAGAAAGGTTGTTTCCAGTTTTATCAATTACTTGCAAACTTCACAATTTTGTTTTTGTTAACAGATGAATAATATTCCATTGTGTAAATGTCCTATATTTTTATTATTCATCCATCAGTTGATGAACATACAGGCTATTTACATTTGGTTAGTATGAATAGAGGCAATCGATGAATTTTGATGAGCCAGTACCTTTACAGTATGACATAGAGTTTTATATGTGTATGCAAATAGTGTTATATCTGTACATTTAGTCTATCTATTTATAGCCTTTGTTTTGAGACAGAATTCTGGAAGAATTGCAACTTATGTAAGCCAGGCCAGCCTCAGACTCACAGAGATCCACCAGCCTCTGAATCCAGAATGTTAGGTTTAAAAGTGCCACCATGCCCAGCTATTTCTAGCTTTCTGAGAAGCCTCCACATTGATTTCCATAGTGGTTGTACCAGTTGGCACTCATACCAGCTGTTGGTTTCGCGTGTGAGAACAGACCCACTACACGAGAGTTTATTCAGGAAAGTTGCTGAGCAGGTATAAGGGAAGAAGAAGAGGAAAAGGGATGACCTTCCAGTGGCTTCTCCTTACAAGAGAACCAGTGGACACAGATTTACATAGCCATGCCTAGGGTGTGCCCCATACTAGCATGTTCTGTGGTGCCTGCCAGGTTATCAGACTAGCACGTTTACCACATGGCTGCTAAGTGCCAGGAATTCTTCATCTCACTCTTATGTTTATTATAAAAGGAAAGCTGGGTTTATATGGGGGGGCAGGGGTATATGGGTTGGACAGGAACTGGGTCAATGATCTCTCAAGGCTGCTTCAAGCTGTCTTAAGTGTGAAGTTTACCTTTTCAGAAAATGAGAGCTGTATCTTCTGGTGGTCAGTCTTTTTTTTTTTCTTCAGCTCACTTCCTGCAGTCCAGTTAAGTTTAAGGCTTGGGATGATGAATTTTCTAGAGCTCAGGAAAAAACAAAACAACTATAGTTAGTAAGAGAAACTTGGGAAGTGACAGAATTCAGATGACAGAGTGAGGGTCTCTGCTATTATGGGGCCTGGAGTCAGATTGAGAGAAGAGGGAGAGAGGGAGTGAAAGAAGGTTTGAAATTGGGACACGTGTGAACTTAAGTTAAGTTTTGTATATGCTTTAAATAAATCTTGGGGTAACTGCTTTGTGATTCTTCCTTCTAGGGAACTCCAGTGGCACAATAAAGTTTGTGGATCTCTGTTAGGTCTGGGGATGGGAAGAGGTTAAAATGTCTCATGTTTTTTGCTTACCCGAGGTTCTTTTTCTTTGGTCCTGAGGGATAGAGGGAATGGTCTCTGTTTTACCTGTCATTGGCTCTAAAAATGGCTCCTGATTCCTTTTCTCTAGTCCTCAGGGTGTGGCAGTCAATGTTTTCTGGTGCTAAGATGGCTTCTGGGCTTTTCCATTCTCCATGAGTGGCCACTAGAGGGGTTGTCTGGAGGAGGGGAGGGGTGAGGCCACAAAATACCTCAGAGCCTTTTGTTTGCCAGTAACCACCCAGACTTCAGTTCTGATAAGCAGGCTGGAACAGAAAACTCAGAGATGGAGAGTTATAGGGAAAAGGTAGACATGAAAGTTTTACCCTTCTGGAATTAGGGGCAGCAATGCTGGTCTCTTCTGGGATTTGAGGGCACAGGGGTACCAAATCGAGAAATCTGGCTTTAAGGTTAGACAGATGGATGCAATGGAGAAAGCCTTCAAGTTTGGCAGCTGTGGGGGTTGTTAGAATTACTTTATAGGGTCCTGTCCATTTTGGAGAGAGAGGGGAATGGCCCTGGCCCACAGGAGAGACTTGGACCTGATCTCCAATGTTGATTTGAGGGGCATGGGTTGGGACATGGTTGGGGCATGACATGTTCCACAGAACAGAGCAAAGGTGGTAGAGTAGGGTAGAAAGTAAGTGGTCAGGGAGGGGTAAAGATTTAGGAGATATTCCCGGAGGGAGAACTGACCTCTCACATAGAAGTTCAAAAGGTGAGATACCTAGAGGTTTCTTTGGAAGGGCTTTAAGCCTGAAAAGAGTTAGAAGTAGTAACTTTACCCAAATCCAGGTGATGTTCCTGTGGCATTTTAACAAGATTGTTTTTTAAGGAATGGTTGGTACATTTCACCTTGCCTGAAGACTGAGGGCAGTAGGAAATATGAAAATGCCGGGAATATTGAGGGCTTTAGATAATTTTTGAGAAATATGTGAGGTAAACTTGGGACCAGTATCATATTGAAGAGAGGTAGGAATCCCACCCCAGGAAATTATCTCCTGAAGGAAGAGGTCAGAAACTAAACCTTCTTATTACTAGTGGGATATGCCTCTGTCCAGCCAGAAAATTTATCTACAAGGACTAGAAGATATTTGGCCTGTCTGACTGTGGGCCCTTGGAAGAAGCCTAACTGCCAGCTTGTCCCTGGAACGGACCTTCTGGCTTGGTGGGTGGGGAAAGGGTTGCTATGGTATTTGAAATTAGGGTCTGACTTTTGACAGATTATCCAAGAGGCAGTGATAGATTTTAAGAATTGCAGATCTTCAGAGGTAGGTTGAATGTGGCCTTTAACAAAGTGAGCCAAAGCCTTCTGTTATGGTGGAAAAGCTGATGCAGATGGGATAGCATCTCTCTTGTATGAGGTGACTGTATGGGTTGCAGTGTGTGGATTCCCTGAGGTGAAGGTGAGACAGTAACAGTTTCCTGAAGGGCTGCTGCTCTGGCTGCCTGATCAGCTCTGTTATTTCACTTAGAGACAGTGGAGCTGCCTGTCTGGTGAATAATTTGTAGGGCTTCAGGGAGGCTGGAGGCCTTTAACATGATATGGCTCGAATTTAAAATTGAACCTTCTTTTGTTGGAAGGAGCCCATGCTCCTTCCAGATGGCAGCATAGATGGGAGAATAGAATATGAAAAGTGTGTGGGAGAATAGAATATGAAAAGTCTGTATAAACATTTAGGGACTGTCCCTCTGCCAACTAGAAGGCTCATGTGAGAGCTACCAATTCAGCCTCTTGGTTTGTGGTGTGTGAAGGCAGTGCTCCTGACTCTACAGTCTCTGTGTCCAATACTGTGGCATAGCCTGCCTTTCAGACCCTGTCATGCAAATATGAACTGCCATCTGTACACCAGGTATACATGGCCTGGGGCAATGTACCCTCTCGTATGTTTGAGGGGTGGGGCAATAGTTCTTCTAAAGTTTGAATACATGAATGAGAGAGAGTGTGCTTGTTACCAGGGTAGAGAAAAAGGTTAGAGATATTAAGTGGTGGACAGGGCTGAAAGGTAAGTGTAGCATCTTAAACTAATACCACTTTGATACAAAGGACTTGGGAAGAGGGTAAGGTTTGTAAGCGTTTAGAGATAAGAAGGTGGAACCATAACTTGGGAAAGGACAGTGATAGGTGACCCAAATGTTATTTTCTTTGACTTTCAAATAAGGAGCTCAGCAGCAGCTAGGGCACATATGCATGGTGCCCATCCCTGATTGGTAAGATCTAATCTTTTAAATAGATATGCTATCAGAGCAAAGGAGGGTCATAGCTGGTAACCAAAGACACCAAGAGCAAAGTCTTCCTTTTTCTGTCACACAATGAGAGAAGGGACAAGTTAAATCTGGAAGATGAAGAGCTGGAGCCTAGAGGAGAGCCTGCTGGAGCATTTGAAAGGGTTTTTTGACTGGGTGAAGATGGTGTTCCTGGGTGGGGGATGGGATCCTAGATCTGCCTCATATAAGGGATGAGCTAGGAGGGAGAAGGAGGGTATCCAAGATCTTAGGAAACCAGCTATTCCCAGAAATGATAGGATATCCTCCTTTGTGGTGGGGGCTATCAAGGATTGAGTTAGCTGCTTCTTATCTACAGTAATAGACTTGTAAATTATAGACCTAAATAGGTGATCTGGCGGGTGGACAGGTGAACTTTGTAGGGTGAAGTCATATAACCCATGCTGGATAAAAAGTTTAAGAGGGCAGAGGTGTTAGCTTGGCTATCTTGTAGTGATGGACTACAGATGAGGACGTTGTCCATGTATCGTATAATTTTTGATTTGGGGAGAGACAGGAAACATAGGTCAGAAGCTAGAGCCTGACTAAATAAATGTGAGCTGTCTCTAAATCCCTGCGGTAATACAGTCCAAGCGAGCTGATTGTACAGGTAAATGTCAGGGTCAGTCCAGGTGAAAGCAAAGATATTCTGAGACCGAGTGCTAAGAGGTATAGAAAAAAGGCATCTTTTAGGTCTGGGACCGAGAAGTGGGAGGTTCCAGGAGGAATGGTAGACAGCAAAGTATAAGGATTTGAAACGACAGGATAAATGGGGACCATGGCAGTTAATGAGCCTGAGGTCTTGGACTAGGTGATAGGTTCCACCAGGCTTTTTAACTGCAAGAATGGGGGTGTTGAAAGGAGAAGAAATAGGGTGGAGTAGCTACTTCCTTAAGAGATCAGAGATCACAGGTTTGCATCCTCTGAGGCTTTTCAGTGGCTGTAGGTACTGTGCTTGTGTGGTGTACTGGGTAGGATCCTACAATTGGATTACAATTGGTGGGTGGTGTCTAGTTACAGAAGGATTCTGGGTATACCACACTTGGGGGTGCACCTTGGAGTCTGGAAGAGGGTATGGGGGGCTTGGGCTGACAGGTTGAATAGATAGCAAGAAATACAAGATAGAGGCTGGAGTCACTTGTGAGTCTGGACTCGGGTGAATGTGGTGACTAAAAGCAAGGAAAGCTCCTACTTTAGCTAAAAAAAAAAACCCTTTCCATTAGAGATATGAGGCAGGTTGGCATGACTGAAAATGAGTGGGTGATAGGGATATCTCTAAAAATACAATTAAGTGGTGGTGTCTGATAAAGCTGCAATTGTTTGCTCTAACCCTGACAATGGAGAGGTTAGAAAGAGAGGTAGAACCCCAAAACTCCTGCAGGTCTGAGTGTGGTACCAATGTCTATGAGGAAGGAGATGGACCATCTTAATACCATTATGACTATCCGAGGCTCCCTTTTCATGATGACAGTGATTGGGTTAGGGAAGCCCAGGCAGCATCAATCATCCACAGCTAGTCCTAGGAGATCAGCTGAGGGGTGGTCCATGTGTAATGTCTCCCACACAGTCTCTAGACAAGTGTTTCCTATGGCACCTAGGACAAGTCCTGGGCAGCCTCCACAAGACTGATCTGGCCACACCTAAAGAATGCATGGAGAGGTCTAGGTCTCCTTGCCATGGGAGGAGGCAAAGGAGCTGGTCAGATAGCTTTTGCCAGCAGGAGGTATCTTTGGTGTGTTTTCTCATCTCTCCTGTGACACACCTTAAAGGCCAGCACTAAGACTTCTGCCTGTGGAGTCAGTGGTCCCCTCTCAAGAGATCTAGGTTTAGCTCTGATGTCAGGGTAGCTCTGGGTAAAAAAATGGGTCATGAGAAGTTGCCTTCTCTCAGCACTCTAGGGAGCTAAGTTAGTATACTGTAAGAGAGCATTTGTGAGCTGTTTCAAAAACTGGGACAGATCCTCCTGTCTATACTGTACCATCTCCTGCATTTTTTCAAAATTGACAGGCTTCAGAGAAGCTCTACACAAACCTGCCAGTAAGCAGGTCACAAAATTATCTCTGGCTTAGTCCTCCCTTGGTGTATTGTAATTCCATTTGTGTCTACATCTGGGACAGCATCGGCTCCCGGGGGTGTGCTACATTGTCTGGTGAACCTCATCTCTCATCTGCATGAGTTCTAGCCTATTCCCAGACTCACCTTTGATCTTCAGGGAGGAGATTATGGAGATTATTTGTCAGAATAATATATATATAATGTGTGTGTATAATAAAAGGTGAGATCATATGATTGAGTAATATATTGGAATTCCTTTGTAAAGATGGTAGAATTATAGCTAGAAACAGATGGGTGAGAGAACAGGAAGCTAGAAGAGAAGGTTTAGAGATGAGATATGAAAAGGCTTGTATATAGGAAAACTTTCCATCTGCACATACAGAAGCTCCTGGAAAATATTGGGGTCCATTAGGTAGCCATTTTGAGTTATTATCTAAGGGGTACTTAGGCCATTTCTTTGTGCAATAATGGATAAGCTTGGTGGTGTCTAGATAAGGCATAAGGCTAACCAGCTTGAAAGTTTCATGAACATATCCTAGAGATGAGGATGGAGATAATTTTTTTTGCTGGTTTATTCCCCATTATTGAGGTCCAGAGGAGGTATTACACTGCTAAATCTGGTTTGTCACCCAGCCAATGAATGGTCTTGGGAAACAATGTTAGCTACAGCTAAGCACTGAGTAGCACCCAGGGTAGGCATTAGGGCAAAGCCTAGGGGACAGAGTCTGGGGGAAGGTCCAGTGATCTGGGCTGGGCTTCAATAGCAGGGAAGGCCAGAGAAGAGTGTCAGATGAGAAGGAACAGCTGTGACTAGTGAAGATCATTGCTGGGATCAGTCCTCTGAGATACTAAAGTCAAACCGGAAAGCCAGATGATCAATGATCTTTTCCAGAGATAATAGTTTGCATTTATGCTGACTGGAAAGGAAAGACTTACCAATCAAGGCTGGTGGTGTTTGAACATGTGATGGTGGGGCAGATGGAAGGTAGTGGCCTGGTAGTGTCCCCAGCTCTGGTCTCCTGGTGTCTATGTACACCTAGGCCCAGGAGAGAGCCTGACTGAGTCATGGTACCAAAATTTTGGTTTCATACGTGAGAAGAGATACACTAGCTGTCACACTAGAGTTTATTCAGGAAAGTTGCTGAGCAGGTATAAGAGAAGAGAAACAGAAGAGAAAAAAGAAACAACCTTCCAGTGGTTTCTCCTTATAAGAGAACTGGTGGGCACAGATCTACATAACCATGTGTAGCATGAATTCTGGTTGTATTAAAAGAAACTCAGAGCCAGATCTCAGGGAAAGTCTAAAATATCAAAGAGAGGAAACACCACAGTCAAATCTCACCCAGCTGCCTTCCAGCTTTCTCAGCCTCCCTCCTCACGACTCTACTGCCTCATCAGCCTTCCTATGGCTACCTTAAATACCTTCTTCACCTAATTGTTTCATGTCCAGGTTAAGATTAAAGGCATGGGCTACTACTATTTGGTAGTTAGCCTTGAACTCACAGAAATACAAAGATCTCAAAGAGTTATGGGTTAAAGGCATGGCACCACCACTGCCTGCCCAGGAGCCTGGAACTCCCTCTGTAAACCAAGCTGGTTTCAAACTCAGATCTTCTGGGATTAAGGGTGTAGGTCACCACTCCTGGATATTCCCTGTGCTGGGATTAAAGGTGTAATTAAAGGTTCACCACTCTCTGAACCTCCTGGATTGACTTGGGTAGATCTCTTCTCTGATATTTTAGACTTGTTTTTATTAAATATGCAACATATCCCCACAGCCATGCTTAGGGGCATGCCCTTCATAGGTGGTATGTTGTGTTATTGGACTAGCACATGTGTTATGTGGTTGCTACATGCCAGGAATTCTTCTATCAGCAGTGAGGAAATGTTGACTCACACCCACAGTTCACCTCACCATCAATGATAGATATCATCTTGGACTAAAGGAATGTATGAAGGTACTCCAAGCAAATGAAAGTAACAAACATATGTAGCTGTTCTAATACCTGACAAAACAAAGCAACACGTGCTGTAGAATATTATTTGAAGGGTGTTATTTTGTTTGTGCTGTGAAACATTGGGTGAATGATGTAAAAATATGTTGCTTTTGTTTATGCTGCATTTGTTTAACTCTGTGAAGCTGGGTTACTTTGTCTGAAACACTTGAGGTTCTACTAAAGAACTGAATGTCCAATAGTGAAGCAGGAGGGAGAAATAGGCAGGGCTGACAGGCAGAGAGTATGAGTAGAAGGAGAAATCTGGGAGGAAGAAAGAAGTAATCAGAGAAGAGGGAGAACTCCAGTCACACAGTAAACATGGAGTGATGAACAAAGAAAGGTATACAGGAATAGAAAAGCCCAGAGACAAAAAGTAGACTGGGTAATTTACAGTTAAAAAAAGTGGGGTAGAAAGAAACCAAGCTAAGGCTAGGCATTTATAATTAAGAATAAGCCCCCATGAGTGATTTATTTGGGAGTGGTGGGGTAAAACAGAAAGAGTATAGAACAACAAGAAACAAACACTAGTCAGAAAAATGGGGAAAGAATATTTCATAATATTAAAGAAAATATCACCAACAGGACATTGCAATCCTGAACATCATACACACACCCAACACAGGGGCAACCAAGTTAACACAAAAGACTTTAATACATCTACAACCACAGACTGACCCCAACACAATGATAGTGATGATGTCAATACCACACCCTCACCAATAGTCCGTCCATCTAGAAAATACCTAAACAGAGAAAATCTGAAGTTTAATGACATCATAAACCAAAAGACCTAGCAGATTAATCCACCAAAACACTGAAGAATACACATTCTTCCCAGGAGCCCAGGGTACTTTCTTCAAAACTGACCTCATATGACACAAAGCAAATCTCTACAAATATTTAAAAAATGGAAATCACATTCTACATTCTATCTAATCACAATGGAATACAGTTGGAGATAAACAGCATTAGAAGCTACAGAAAGTACACAGAGGCATGAAAACTAAACAACACAGCACTGGATGATAACTAGGCCAGGTAAGAAATGTAGAAGGCAATTTAAAGATTCTAAAAATTCAGTGACAATGAAAGCACAGCATACCAAAGGCAACAGAAAGAAGATAGGGGCTACACTAAAAAATGAGAGACCTCAAATTAATAACTTAATGATGAATCTGAAGACCTTGGAAAACCAAAAACAAGCAAAACCTTCCTAACTTAAAAAGTATATAGAGAGAGGTAAGCAAATTATGGTTGAAATTAATAAAATAGAAGCAACAATAAAAATAATAGAGTCAATGAAACAGAGTTGATTCTTTGAAAAGATGAACAAGATTGACAGACCTTTAGCCAAATTAACAAAAATAAACATCAACAGGCAATAAGAGAGCCGAGAGATGAGAAAGGAGAGGTAAGAGAGAGAATTATGTGTCTGTCCCATAGCTGATGGTGGAAAAGCACATGGTGGCCAGTGATAACCTAACCACCCCGGTGGTGAAGGCAGGCAGGAGAGAAGAGGAAACTAACACCTTTCCCCTCAAAACTGTAACACTTGGATTGGAGAAAACTCCCCTGCTGGAGCAGAGCTGTAACACTTCTGTTGGGGAAACCTTTCCCTTCAGAGCTGCAACACTTGTGTGAACTTCTACTGTGCAATTTATTCCTTCCTAAAACTGCCAACCTCTCATGTGACACTAGGTGGCACCAGAATATGCACACTTAAGGCTTTAGCTTATGTTCCTTTGCATGGACCTGCTTGTCCATTGACTTAGTTACAGGAACTTTTAGAAAGTCCCTGACATTAATTTTATAAGTGACCTATACTAAAAGTGCATCTGTCAGTGAAGACTGTGTGAAATTAATTTTCCAGGTATGACAATAGAAGACTCATAAGGCATTCTGTCCCCAACATGTTTCAGTGCACCAGAGCCAACTACATAGTTTTCTCTCAGAATCCAGGTAATGGTCTGAATTTGCTTCTGGCTTTCCTACAGCAATTAAGGCTGAGATGTTTGGGAAGCTCTCCAGATGTGCAAAGTGTTTACTTTCTTCTAATTGCTCTGATTTTCACAAGCCCTGTATCAGAATTCAGTCAGTATTTCTATGCCAAAATTTCATTATTTTCTACCCAAGCTACTATTAGGTAAAAATAAGATACTCTGTTCTTGTTTCACAACAAAATCTCATTTAAGTCAAATGTATGGGGTTACATTTTCTCTCCATTCTTAGTTATATTTTTCCTAGGGATGTGTGTGTGTGTGTGTGTGTGTGTGTGTGTGTGTGTGTGTGTGTGTGTGTGTGTGCATGCGTGTGTGCATGTGTGTGCATGTGTGTGTGTATGTGTGTGTGTGTTCATGTACATGTGCAATATGATGGCTAGAGAACAACCGCAGGTATTATCCCTAGGGACTCTGTTTACTTCCTTTCAGCCACTGTCTCCCTTTGGTATGGAACTCATCAATTAACAGGCCAGCAGACCCTAGGATGGGTGGATATGTTGTTTTATAGATTGGTTTCCACAGTCTCATTCTGTAGTCTATGCTGTCCTGAACTCACTACATAGCCCAGCCTCCACTTGAACTTGTAAGTTATCCTCTTGTCTCCTAATTGCTGAGATTATAGCAATGAGTCACCACACCTTAGACTACATCAGTTTTTCTGTGAGAGGAAAAGAACCCTGGGACTTCTCTGTATTCCCTATTTCAGGCAGTATACTCTGGTATTTGTATTTAAGGATTGATATCTGGATATGATTAGCCACTGTTTCTCTAGCAAGTCACAACAAATGTATATAGATAAGGTTCATAGGCGTATTTCTCACCCCAAGTTTTGATGCACACATATATAAATGATTTCCCAACTTACCCATCTATATTTTTTTAAATATAGGCTGATGCCAGATTTATTTATTTAATTATACATCTTTTGGGGGGGGTATTCATGATAGGGTTTCTTTGTATGAAGGTTTGGCTGTCCTGGAACTCACTCTGTAGACCAGGATGGCTACCTCCGAAGTGCTGGAATTAAACGTGTGTGCCACCACTGTCCAGATGATTTCATATTTATATCTCAGGTTGTAGTGCAATATGTTGGGGTTTCAGACTTCCTTTGTTTTTTGTTTTTCAGCTCTCCAATAATAAGATTTCTCATGTTCTTTATTTCACATACCATCCACCTATTGTTCAACCATGGTATCAACCTTAAAACATTAGTCCCTACCTCTGTAAAAAAATTTCTCATGTTGATATGGAATCTTTCAGCTTATGTTAACTATAAATTTATAAGTTTCAAAAAACCAATATCAAATATTTTTTTTTTTAATTTTTGTTTTGGAAGACAGGATTTCTCTGTGTAACATTCCTGGCTGTCCTGAAAGTGACATTGTAGACCAGACTGGCCTCCAACTCTCTGAGATCTCCCTACCTCTGTCTTCCAAGTGCTGAGACTAAAGGCATGTGCCATCACTTCCAAGATAATATCAAAGTCCTTATGTTGATTTATTTATTAAAGTTTGAAACCTTGAGAATCACCCATTGCAATACAAAAAATTTGTGCATTTTAACAAATATATAGTTTTGTCCCCATATCCCCATCAAATACAGAAAAGTCCATTACCTTGAGATTTCTGGCCTGTACCTCCTTTTGATCAGTCTACTTCCCCCTGCCCCGACCCTCACACCACTCACCCTTTGTCTTCCCTATAATGTTCTTCATGAAAAATGTTATATGAATAACCATTAGACCATGGTCTTTGTAGTCTGTCATTTTTCACTTGGTGCATGTGAGATGCATTTTGTTTTTTAGGCATTTAATGTTGACTCCATCTGCCTGTGCTGAAGCACAGTTATTACTCACACAGGACAGTGACTGCGAAGAGAGCTACTGGTCACAGTTGCAGGGGGTGTGGGCATATTTTTGGGTTTGGGGTGTAACTTTCAGGGTTGGGGTGTAACCTATACCATCTGTTTATATATTGTTTATCCAGCAGATTTTAACTGCTAAATATGTAAGAAATTAACTTGCATTTGGGTAGTGGTGGCACATACCTTTAATCCAAGCACTCAGAAGGCAGAGGAAGCTGATCTCTGAGTTCAAGGTCAGCCTTGTCTCTGGAATGAGTTCCAGGACAGATAGAGCGACACAGAGAAAGCCTATCTCAAAAAAGTTAATTAGCTACTGAGGTATGCTGGCACAAGGTTGCAGTCCTAACACTCACAGGAGGATAAGTTCAGGCCACTCTTGACTACACAGAAAGTCTGATGCCAGTCAGACCTTGTTGAGACACTCTCTAAACAGACAAACAAACAAACAAAATTAAGTAAACAAGCCAACAGTCAAGATTTTGTTGCTGAGAGTATACTATATGGAGCTTCACAGTGTCCGTCACCTTTTGTAATAATGGAAAAATTCTGTTTGACTCTTTCCCACTTAACTCTCTAGTGTCACAATAGCTGTTTACCCACCAAGACAAAACCCCCCTCACCTCTCCCTGAGGCCCCTGAAGCTAACTGAGGTTGGCAGAGTTTCAGTGACTGTTTGCTCAAGGACTCAGATTCTCGAAAAAAAAGCTTTCTTTGCAGGATTTCCCAGCTGCATGCAGGATGAGCAGTCTAAACAAAGCTTGCTTCCTGCATTTTTGGGACACATTGCCTGGTCAGCCTGACCTGCACGTAGTAACTCAGGTGAGACCACCCTGAGTAACCATGAGAATCATTGCAACTTCCCCCTCCCCTACCTAGAGTGCTGTATAAAATCTCTACCCTGAGAGCATTCAGGGCTCTTGGCTATCTTTTTGCCCTGAGCCCACTTGCAGGTGTAATAAACTTTTTCTTTTTGTCTTGCAAGAAATCTTGGTCTGGGGTCTTCTTTGTTCCAGCCATTAACATCTTGGAGGTTCCACCGAGATCCAAAGACCCTGTGGACCACTGGGTTTGTGAGTAAAACTGGCAGTGGCTGCTGGGGACGAGCATGAGCTCTCCCTGGCTGTGGCTGACAGATATGTTGGGAAACCACACGTCACGACCCCTGAGAGACGTCTCGGGTTGTCAGGGAAACCAAGGATGCTTGGAAGCCCATCTGTTGTCTTGGACGGACTCTGTAATATATCAGTGCCAGTTTATGAATGAGCTCATAGGTCTGGACTGTTAGAGATATTTTTACTTTCATTTTGTCATTCACAGTACTGCTGCCTGCTTTGTCTGTGTGTCTCTGTCTGTCTATGTTTCATTGGGCTCTGTCTCCTTGTTGTTGAAATGGGTCAGAAACCCTCAATCCCACTCTAACTTACCCTCTCCCACTGGTCTGAAGTCTCAGACCGGGCTAATAACTTATCTCTCATTGTTAAGAAAGGTAAATGGCAGACATTCTGCACTTCTGAGTGGCCGACCTTTGGCGTTGGATGGCCAGCTACATGGACCTTCCATAAGAACACCATCCAGGCAGTTAAGGCTGCTGTTTTCAGCCCCAGACCACATGGCCATCCTCATCAGCAGCCTTACATTTGGGTTTGGGAAAAATTGATAGGGGATCCTCCAGCTGGGTCTAGCCATTTCTCCCTTCTCCTAAACTCCCTTCTCTCAGCCTGTCTTTGGCTCCCTTTCCCACAGCTCCTCCTCAACCTGTTCCCTGTCCAATGCTGCCTCTAAAGCCATCAGAACCCTCAGCCTCTACTACCATTCCGACCCTGTACCCCCCTCTTCCCTCCCATCTTATCTGAATCTCAGTCTGACCTCATTCTGTTTGATTCTAGCCTTCCCCTCTGTATCCACTGGGTAGTCCTACCGAGGAGGCCCAGGCTCCTCCTGAGAGGCACAGTCCTGACAGGCTAGTGGAGGGTCCTGCAGAGGGTACACACAGCCAAAGGGCTCAGTCCTCTGAAGAAGTAGCATTTGCACTGCCCCTGAGGCCCGTTGGGCCAGCTATAGATGATGGGCATGTGAGAGAAATGCCTGCTCTTCAGTACTGGCCCTTCTCCTCCTCAGACCTTTATAACTGGAAGAATAATAACCCTCCCTTCTCTGAGAACCCAGTGAGCTCACTGGGCTCCTAGAGTCCTATGTTCTCTCATTATCCCACCTGAGATGACTGCCAGCAGCTCTTAGAGACCCTTTTCACCTCTGAAGAAAGAGAGCAGATCCTGTCAGAGGCCAAGAAAGTGGTTCCTGGCACTGATGGCCGTCCTGCTCAATTACCTAATCTGATTGAGGAAGCTTTTACCTTAAGGAGACCTAGTTGGGACCTGAATACCCCAGACAGTAGGCAACATCTTTTACTCTATAGCCAGACTCTAATTGGGGGTGTCTCTGAGCGGTGGTGAGATGCCCCACCAATTTGGCCAAGGTAAGAGAAGTAGTCCAAGGGCCAGAAGAGTCCCCCTCTGAGTTCTTAGAAAGGTTCATGGAAGTATATAGCAGGTATACTTCTTTTGATCTTGAGTCAGAGGAACAATGGGGGGCTCTGGCCATGGCCTTTATAGGGCAGTCAGCTATCGATATTCATAGAAAGCTCCAGAGGATGGATGGGTTGCAGAACATGGCCCTGAGAGTTCTAGTTAAGGAAGCAGAGAAAGTGTTTACAAGAGGGAGATGGTAGAAGAAAAGGATCAGAGATTAGAGAGAGAGCAAGAAGAAAAAGAAAGAAAAAGGAAGAAGAGTGAGATGAGAAGGAAAAACAGAGAGATAGATGGAAGAATAGAGAATTAACAAAGACCTTGGCTACCGTAGTAAGTGGAAAGGAAAAGCCAGGGAAAGGTAGATACCTAGGCCCATGCCAGAAACTTGGAGCCAACCAGTGTGCCTACTGCGAAGAAGGACATTGAGTCAAAGCCTGCCCTAAGAAGAAAAAGAAACCCAATCTCCTGCCCTTAGATGACTAGGGATGTTGGAGTTTGGATCCCCTCCCTGAACTCAAGGTAACTTTTAATGTGGAGGGGACCTCAATTAATTTCGAGGTAGATATGGGGGGAGTCTATTCAGCCTTGCAGACATCCCTGGGCCCCCTCTCAAACAAAAGATCTCTGGTCCAGGGAGCCAACGGATGTTGTCACAGAGCCTGGACCACCAAGAGAACAATGGACCTTGGGAAGGGTAAAGTACAACATTCCTTCTTGGTGATCCCTGAATACCCGGCCCCGTTGTTAGGAAGAGACCTTCTTACCAAACTTGGGGCTAGAATTACCTTCAACCCCCAGGGTCTGGAAGTAGAGTTTACCAACCCATTGGTCAGCCAACTTGCTGTGACCTTGTTAACTCTGGCAGCTGAAGATTAATACAAAATTTATGAGCCTCCCCTGGGCACTCAAGGACTAAAAGATGACTGGCTCCAAGACTTCCCTGAAGCATGGGCAGAAATGGCCAGACCGGGGCTGGCAGTACAAAGGCCTCCTATGGTAGTGTGCCTGAAACCCTCAGCCACCCCTATATGAGTCCTGCAGTATTATATGAGCAAAGAAGCCAGAGAGGGGATCAAACCCCATATTCAGAGACTTTTAGAACAGGGGATTCTGAGACCCTGTCAATCAGAATGGAACACCCCCCTGCTGCCTGTCAAGAAATCTGGGACGGGAGATTATAGACCAGTCCAAGATTTAAAAGAAGTTAACAATCCAGTAGTAGATATCCATCTTACAGTCCCAAACCTCTACAATCTCCTCAGCACCCTTAATCCTGACAGAAAATGGTATACAGTATTAGACTTGAAAGATGCCTTCTTCTGCATACGCCTCCATGAATCTAGTCAGGAGCTGTTTGCCTTTGAGTGGACTGACCCTGAGAGTGGGTTTTTGGGACAGCTCACCTGTTCCTGGTTGCCCCAGGGATTTAAGAACTCTCCTACCATCTTTGATGAGGCCTTGCATCAGGACTTGGGGAGCTTCTGGGTCTCTATGGCTGTGGTTACTCTATTACAGTACATTGATGACCAGTTGCTTGCAGCCACCTCCATGGAGCAGTGCCAAAAGGGGACTGAAAAGCTACTGGCTGAATTGGCTAAACTAGGATATTGGGCCTCTGCCAAGAAGGCCCAGATATGCTGACCTGAAGTAACATTCCTGGGCTACACTCTTTGAGACAGTAAGAGATGGCTGACAGAGGCTAGGACGAGAACTGTAACCCACATTCCTCCCCTGAAGAACAGAAAGAGTCTTAGAGAATTCTTTGGTACAGCAGGATTTTGCAGACTATGGGTACCTGGCTTTGCTGCCTTGGCTGCCTCCCTGCACCCCCTGTTAAAAGGTGGGACTGAGTATATATGGGGGAAAGAGCAACAAGAGTGTTTTGACCAAATCAAAAGGGTGTTGCTCTCTTCCCCGGCCCTAGCCCTCCCTGACATAGAAAAGCTGTTTACCTTCTACGTTGATGAGAGGGAAGGAGTGGCCTGAGGGGTTTTGACCCAGTCCCTGGATCCCTGGAAAGGCCAGTAGGGCACCTCTCCAAGCGGCTGGACGTGGTTGCTCGGGGGTGGCCAGGATGTCTATGAGCCATTGCAGCTGTAGCCATCCTAGTAAAGGGCACGGACAAGCTTGCCCTGGGCCAAACATTGACTGTAATTGCCCCTCATGCCTTAGAAAACATCATCAGACAGCCATCAGACAGATGGCTAACTAAGGCTCGCATTACCCATTACCAAAGTCTCTTGCTGGACAAAGACAGAATTACCTTTGGCTCCCCAGCCATCCTGAATCTGGCCACTTTGCTACCCAGAGAGGAAGGGGGATCAGTCCTACATCAGTGTCAGGAAATCCTGGCAGAGGAGGTCGGAATCCTGAAGGACTTGAAAGACACCCCCTTGCCTCACTCAGATTTGATTTGGTATATGGACAGGAGCAGCTTCCTGTACAAAGGAAGCCACAGGGCAGGAACTGTGGTGGTAGATAAAGAAAAAGTCATTTGGTCATGAAGGCTCCCTGAAGGGACCTCTGCCCAAAAAGCTGAGCTGGTGGCCCTAACAAAAGCTCTAGAATTGGCCAGGGGAAAGCGAGATACCATATATACAGATAGCAGATATACCTTTGCCACTGCACATGTACCTGGAGCAATCTACAAAGAAAGAGGTTTGCTGACCTCTGCTGGTAAGGAAATTAAACATAAAAAAGAGATTCAGGCTCTCCTAGATGCTGTTTTGCTTCCCTGTGAATTAGCAATAGTACACTGCCCTGGACACCAAAGGGGGCAAGATCTGGTGGCCACGGGCAACAGAAGGGCAGATGAGAAAGCTCGGGCAGTAGCAATGGAGCCCACTGCTGACATCTTGGCAGCAGAACTTGAGTCAGCACCATCTCCCTCTCCCCCACCTGAAAAGGTGCGAACTTACCTCCAGACGGTGCACTAACTCACCCACTTGGGAACTGACAAACTGATGCAACTACTAAAAGACAACCAAGACTTGACTACTCAGGGGAAGAAAACTCTGGTAAAAGCTGTAGTCAGCACATGTGAAGCTTGCCAGTTGGTAAATGTCTACCCGTCCAGGGTAATGAGTGAGATCTGGCTCTGAGGTAAGAGGCCTGGTCAGTTTTGGGAAGTCGACTTCACTGAGGTAAAACCAGCCAAATATGGACTAAAATACCTCTTAGTCTTTGTAGACACCTTTTCAGGATGGGTAGCGGCCTTTCCCACCAAACACAAGACCGCTGCAATTGTGGTAAAGAAGATCATGGAAGAAATTTTTCCCTGATTTGGACTTCCGAAGGTAATAGGGTTCGATAATGGACCAGCATTTATGGGCCAGGTAAGTCAGGGGGGTAGCCAAGGTATTGGGGATTGATTGGAAACTTCATTGTGCTTACTTACCCCAAAGCTCAGGGCAGGTAGAAAGAATGAATAGAACTATTCAAGAACTATTCAAATTAACCATGGAGACTGGCCATAGAGATTGGGTGATGCTCCCACCCTATGCCCTCTTCTGAGTCCGAAGCACTCTATCTGCTTGCACTGGCCTTACTCCTTTTGAAATTCTTTTTGGGACTCCTCCCCCTATATGGGACTTAGTTAGCTCTGACCTGAATGTACCAAATACTCCCCTGTCCGTTATATTACAGGAATTGGCAAAAGTGCAGCATAGCCTGTGGAAGCAGTTGTCTGATCTATATCAGCCCAAGGGAGAAGGGACTTCACATCGCTACCAAGTGGGGACTTTGTCTATGTCCAGAGGCACCAACACCGGACCCTTGAGCCTCTCTGGAAAGGACCTTACCAGATCCTCCTGACAATGCCAATGGCATTCAAAGTAGATGGCATCGCTGCTTGGATCCATGCTTCTCATCTCAAGCCAGCTCCTGCTCCTGACAAGCAATGGACTGTGGAGAGAACTGATAATCCTCTCAAACTCCTTGTGTGCTGCCACCTCTCCGAAGAACAACCCCCACCAACCAGTTGAGCAGATGTGGCAGGTAATATCTGGGACTGGGGACATGGTATGGGAAATATCTTCTTCCCACCACCCCCAGTGGGGCTTGGTGGCCTGACCTTCACCCTGACCTGTGCCAGCTAGCAGCAGGATTAGGATATATCCTGGGATATACCTACCACTGACCCTGCCCATCCACCTCCTTATACCCCTGAGGGACTCCAAGAGTGGAAGACCTCACATAGTGGCCCAGGATGCAAGGCCCCCTGGTATAGGTGGGCCTTGCAGTGGCCACCCTTCTATGTGTGCCCCCGTGATGGCTGAGATAGAGCAACAGCTTATAAGTGTGGGGGAGTGGAATCATTTTACTGCCATGCCTGGGGGTGTGATACAACAGCGAATACCTACTGGAAGCCCACCTCTTCTTGGAACCTAATAAGTGTAGAAAGGGATTTCCATCAAGTTGACACCACTGACTCAATTTGCCGTCAGGGGAGTTGGACAGGTAATGGGCCCTGCACAAATATTACTTGTAATTCTCTAAATATCACTTTCACTACTGAGGGAAAAAGCCAATCAAGATTGGCTGAGAGGCAGACAGTGGGGGTTGAGACTGTATAAAGGAGGATATGACATTTGTCTCACTTTTAGGCTTAGACTTCAGGCTGGCTCTAGAAAAAGGGGGCCAGTAGGGCCCAACAGGGTACTAGTTGACCAGGGTGGGCCACAGATAGGGGATCCCCAGCCTAAACCTACCGAGGCAGCATGCCTACATAGGACCTCCCCTGAATACTCCATGGGAGGGATCTTCCCCACACTCACAGCTGAACCAATGCCTACTACTGGCCAGCGCCTACTAGATCTAGTAGAGGGAGGGTACAAGGCCCTCAACAATACTCAACCTAACCTAACTGACTTTTGCTACTATGAGAGAACAGGAATTATTGGAAGCTACACTCAAAGCACTAGCTCTTCTAAGTGTGACTGGAATAAACGTCATGTGTTAACCCTTCCAGAAGTAACTGGGAAGGGGACATGCCTAGGGACCCCAACCATTCTAGAAAAGAACCTCTGCCAACAGACCCTAACTGTGGTTGCAAACAACTCTTACCTGATTCCAGAGGAAGGGACAAGATGGGCATGCAACAAGGGAATAACTCCCTGTGTTTCCACTCAGGTTTTTAACAATTCTAGAGATTTTTGTGTAATGGTCAGAATTTTTCTCCATCTGACTTACCATAGAGATGAGGACTTTGGAGACACAGTCGAAGGACAGGCCAGATTTAGGAGAGAACCTGTCATCCTGACATTAGCAGTATTGCTGGGAGCTGGAGTACTAGCAGGGGTAGACACAGGGGCAGTGGCCCTGACAGAAGGATCTAGGAAGATGGCCTTACTAGAAACAGCAATTACTCAGAACCTCAAGGCTGTAGAACAGTCTACAGAGGAATTAGAGAAGTCCCTTACATAACTTTCAGAAGCAGTGTTGCAGAATAGACGGGATCTGGATCTGCTCTTCCTCAAAGATGGAGGATAATGTTCAGCCTTGAAAGAAGAATGCTGTTTTATGCGGATAATACTGTTGTGGTTAGAGATTCCATGGCAAAGCTTAAAGAAAGACTTAAGGATAGAGAAAAGAAATTGCAAGACCAACAGGGGTGGTTTGAAGGATGGTATAATAAGTCTCCCTGGACGACCACACTTATTTCTGCCCTTGTGGGGCCCCTCATCATCTTACAACTAGTCTTGACCATATGACCCTGTGTTCTCAACAGACTCACCACTTTCCTCCAGGGACAAATAGGCACAGTAAAGCTCATGATAATGAGACAGCACTATGAAAAGATACAAAGAGATTCAGATCTCTAGGATTAGAGATATGCAGAAGAAAAAGGGAGGAATGTAATAATAGAAAAATCCCGTTTGACTCTTTTCCACTTAACTCTCTAGTGTCATGATAGCTGTTTGCCCACCAAGCTGAAACCCCCCCTCACCCCTCCCTGAGGCCCCTGAAGCTAACTGAGGTTGGCAGAGTTTCAGTGACTGTTTGCTCAAGGACTCAGAGTCTTGGGGAAAGCTTTGTTTATAGGATTTCCCAGCTGCATGCAGGATGTGCAGTCTAAACAAAGCTTGCTTTCTGCATTCTTGGGACACATTGCCCGCTCTGCCTTACCTGCACGTAGTAACTCAGATGAGACCACCCTGAATAACCATGAAAATCATTGCAACTTCCCCCTCCCCTACCTAGAGTGCTGTATAAAACCTCTACCCTGAGAGCCTTTGGGGATCTTGGCTATCTTTTTGCCCTGAGCCCACTTGCAGGTGTAATAAACTTTTTCTTTTTGTCTTGCAAGAAATCTTGGTCTGGGGTCTTCTTTGTTCCAACCAATAACACTTTGACCTCATCATTTTCACTGAAAGCATCACTTACTAAAACTTCTTTCTTTTTAGGGTTTATAAATGCTGAGGTTCACCCTTTGTGATATGAATTTCTATAGGTTTAGATAAATATATAGTGTTGGACCCATCTCCCTGTGAAGTACAGGACAGACTGTGAGCTTGAGAATCTTCATATGCACATTTTTTTCTACATTCACACACCTCCTTTGCATCAGTCCATGATCTGATTTTAAGGAATATCTTCTAAAGTGACCCTGTAGCAGTGGGGTTTCTTGGTCTCGGGAGGTCAGAGGTCTGAGACTCACAGACCTGCCACCTGAGACCCCTTAGCTGCCCAGCCGCCTAGTCAGGGCCCCAGAGATGACCCAGACACTTATATTAACTTCATGCTGTTTGGCCTATGGCTCAGACACATTGCTAGCTAGCTCTTACATCTTAAATCAAGCCATTTCTATCAATCTGTCTGCCATGTGGCCCATGGCTCACCTGTGCTCCTACATGTTGCTCCTTGGGCGGCTTCAACTCGATCTGCCTCTGACTCCACCCTTCCTTTCCTACCTATTCTGATTCCCCCTCCTACTTCTTCTATGGTGCCTCTCATGGCCCAAAACAGCTCCTTTATTTAAAGACTGATATTCACAGCATACAGAAAGGCATTCCCACATCATGACCCAGTAAACACTTCCTTTATACTCTCATTCCACTTAAGAAGATGCGCTTAAAATTAATTTAAGTTGATTTATCACTAGGTTTTTCTTTCTTGATGCACAGGAATTTGTTGTATGGAAGTCCATCCATTCTTCCATTCCTGTGTGGGGACACCATCACTATGCACACTTTGGAGTGAATGTGAAGAATGCTTCTGGGAGCACTGGGATGAAGACTGTGAAGGTGCATATTCTCATACGATTTATGTAGATCTGGGAGTGTGTTTGCTAGCTCATATAGTGAGTATGTGTTGAAGTAAGATATTTCAGTTTTTTCAAAATTTCTCTAGCTGTTCTTCCCTCTGATGGTCAGTGCCTGATGCTGTTCTCATGACTGACAGGTGTAGATGGAGTTTTACTTTCAAGGTGCCAGTCCAAAATTAATATTTATTAGAATATAAATTAACACTCATGATATTAGTAACAGCTTATAGTGGCACCTGAACAAGGACTGGCGTATCCAAGCGATGGATGAGAGATTGGACGCGTGATGGAAGGACAATGGATTCCAATTCTGTCTGTCCAGCAGCCAGCAGCCAGGAACCAGGAAGAGAGGGTCCTCGTGTCCCAGCAGCCACTTATCAATGGGCTTGGCCATACCCCCTCCAGGTTGGCCACACCCCCTCCAGGGTCCCGGAAGCATCTTCTGACCTTATCTGCTGACACCTTAATCCTGCCACATCTCCCCCTGTTGTCTAACTAAGAAGGTTCTAAACTAAGACTATGTACAATAGGAATTATGAGTTAGTAACCATAAATACCTATTCTTCAACCTCTTCAAGACTTGAGAATGAAAGTATATCACTTGAAAGGCAGAAGTACTGGCTTCCAAAATTTGGAAGTACTGGCTTCCAAAATTTGGGAGAGGACAGCAACACAGTTACCTGGACAATCACCTCTGGTTTTGTGCGCTGCCATTGGAGTATCTATCATATTGGCTACAGGCCTATGGTATCTGACAGATCTTCTCACAAGCAGAGCAATTTTGGAGGGACTGTCTTATCCTGTCCAGGCAGGTTTTGTCAGTCTCCATCTATCAACTTGTTCATCCAGCTTGGACACCATGTGTGTACTGTCAGCAATCAAGGTAAGGACAGTTCCTTACCCAACCGGCCATTCTCTGGCAAAAGGACAAACTCCAATGGAGTATCCTAGATGCTCATACCATATCGGGAAAGGAGCAGTGACACCAGGAGTCATCGTGCCTCTCATGGCCAAATTTCAAATATTAAATGCCATATTCTCTGGGTCTATGAAATGGTTGAAGATTTCTGTCTATCTATGATATTATAACCTGTATCTAAGATGACTGGGATATGGTACCTTAAGTAATGTTGACAGTAGTTTTTATCGTCTTAAGGAATAAACCCTGTACTAAAAATTAGAATACCTATATAAGGGGTGTACAATCCCTGAACAATGACTTTTAGTATGACTATCAAACATTAGCCAGGGGTATATTACCATGTAAAGTGGCCACAGCATTTTAGACATGTATATACATATATATCATCTAAACAGAGGTATATAAAACATCTTGTGCATATATCATAACTAGTGCAATCATACATTATATCTAGTATAGCTAAATGAAGGTAGTAATTGCATAGTGTACATGACAATGATGTGCAAATATTTTAAACAGAGATAGAAGCATATATAAAATATATCAATTACAGATTCAATTTTACATAATAGTTACAGATTCAGATTTATATCGAAGTACAAGTTGCTTTGGTTATATAAAGCAATTTCAGATTGAACTTTGTACAAATGTACAAATTATCACAATTAAACATATAAAATGGTTTTACATTTGTATCAATATACAAATACCTATGCTAATGTAAAATGTTTTTAACTTAGCCCATACATTTAGCTAAAATGTTGTATAGGTAGGCAGAACAATCTACCTTTATCTATCATATCTATCCTTCTTCTCTTCTTCAAAAGAGATCTTTGATGCTATATTATAGTTCTGTCCTCCAACCAATTTTCACTTAAAACTATTATAACAGAATAAGAATTACCCACAACCCTCAGAATACAGAACTTATTGGGAAATGGGGGCATAGTCTTTCATAAGATTGCTTCCTGCTGTCTTAAGGGCATGGCATCTCTTTGGGATCCTGTAAAAGCTAAAACAATGGTTATATCTTAATGAACTGACTATATACATTTATAACCATTCTCAGAATAGTGGTTAACTCCATCTGGAATTCTAATTAGAAGTGTGACCTGGAGGATAATCATAGAGAGCTATCTTGCAGTCATTTTTGAATAGTCTATTTTCTGAAAACAATCATTGATTGGTGCGCACCAGGTTCTTGATTTTTCTATTTTTGCCTCTGTCTGTCTACCTGTCTCTTACTCTCTCTCATACTCTCCCTTTTCTTCTTGTTTCACTAGTAGGAGTTGTTGCATTGGGGCCACAACTCAGTTCCAGATTCTTTGTAGATATCTGATAGGAGGAAATGTTATTTACAATGGAAAACTTAAGCATTGTTGATACTCAAAAAAGATATTCATATCTTCTACGACTTCAGGAGACTGTATGCAGACAGGATGTTTGAAAGTTACAGAAACAGAGAGAAATGAGGTTTAAGATGAAGTCACAATAATATTGGTCCCTAAATATTCTGTCTTCTGTCTCACACCAGGTGGCTTTTCTAATATGAGACAGAATACTTCACATTTTCTTTACCAGTATGCTTGGGTTTAGAGAGGGAGAAAGCCACTTGCTCCCAATCCAAATCCAGCCTTATTAATAGTCAAATCAGGACCACTCCTTCTTTTTTTTTTTGAGGTGTAGATGCAAGATGCAAAGCAGTAAATATTGAGAGATTACCCAGTAGTGCATATGTGTATTAGTTGGTCTCATAGTCCGTCATGTACACTCCTTAGTCATCAGTCTGTCTTCTATTGCAGGTGAGTAATTAGTCTTGAATACAGTTGTATCCATATTCCTGTAAAGACAAAACTGAGACCCTGCCCCAGGTTTGTTAAATGTGTTTTCCTTATCTTGTATCCGTTTGTCATATCAGGGGTGAGCAATCACTTCTCCTCCTCCTCAGGAAGGGACTCCTTTTCAAAGTGGACTTTTATTAGTTTTGTCGGTGCCCATATCTTTTCTTTCCATGTTGAAACAAAAGTGAAACCCCTACCCCATCGAAGCACATATCCCGGCTTCCACTCAGAAGTAAATACATCTTTGAAGTAGATGGGTTGATTTAACTCAGAGGATTTCTCTACTACCCAATGTCTCTCAGCAGATGATGTTCCCTTTTCATCAGTGTTAAGAAAATTTAAAGTCAATAAGGCACTGTGCAACCTCTCCCTGGGTTTTCTCATTTCTTTCTTTTGTTTATACAATATCTCTTTCTATGTGCAGTGAGATCTCTCCACAACTGCCTGTCCTGAAGGATTGTGAGGTATCCCCGTAATATGCTTTATATTATAGAATCCAAAAATCAGCTTCATTTTTCAGGAAACATAAGATAGAGCATTGTCAGTCTTAATCTGAGTGGGAATTCCCATTATGGCCATGGCTTCCAAAAGGTGAGTAAGTACAGCATCAGCATTTTCAGAACTCAGGTCAGTCGCCCATTGCATTCCAGAGTAAGTATCGATAGTATGATGTACATAATTCATCTTTCCAAATTCTGGGAAGTGAAATACATCCATTTGCCAGATCTGATTTCTCTGTGTACCCTTAGGATTACTTCCTGCAGGTAAAGATGGTTAGTTATAGAAAGAGCAAGTGTTACAATTCCTTATTATTTCATTTGCTTGATGCCAAGTGATGGAAAAACTCTTCTTTAGTCCCTTGCTGTTAACATGATGTTTCTCATGAAATTCTGTGGCCTCTAGCACATTTCCTATCAGCAACCAATCTATTTCATCATTACCCTGCGCTAGAGGGCCTGGGAGACCCGTGTGTGCCCTGATATGTGTTATGTTCATAGGATGTATCCTACCTCTGATGATATCCTGTAGTTGTATGAATAGTAAGGTCAAATCTGTATCATCAGGAATGAAGTCAGCAGTTTCAATATGTAAAACAACTCTTTCTGCATATTGAGAGTCAGTAATTACATTGAGAGGTTCTGTGAAATCCAACAACACCATAATAATTGCATATAGTTCTGACTTCTGGACAGAGTTATAAGGGCTCTGAGCCACCTTAATTAAGTCTTCAGACTTGTAGCTAGCCTTTCCTAAACTATTTGCATCAGTATAAAAGGTGGGGGCTCCAGAAATGGGTTTATCCTGTACCACATGAGGAAAGATCCAATTAATTTCCTTTATGAATTGAATTCTCTTGTTTCGAGGATATTTATTATTAATCTTTCCTAAAAAGTCACTACAAGCCTTTTGCCAAGGTTAATTGTCTGCCCATAATTGTTCAATTTCTTCATTAGTCAAAGGCACAACAATTTCTGCAGGGTCCTTTCCAGTCAATTGGCGAAGTCTTAATTTACCTTTAAAAATCAAATCAGAAATTTTTTCGATATATGTCTTCATATTCTTGCTTGGCCTATGTGGCAGAAATATCCATTCTAATATAATGCTTTCTCTTTGCATTAAGATTCCTGTTGGAGATTGTCTAGAGAGTAAAATAACAAGTATGCAATCCAGGTTTTGATCCACACGATCCACATGTGCTTCTTGAAGTTTCTTTTCCACCAACTCAAATTCTTTCTCAGCCTCATCAGATAATTCTCTTGGACTATTTAAATCCTTGTCACCATCCAAAGCCTTGAACAAATTAACTAGCTCATAGTTTTTTATACAAATCATGGGCCGTATATGAGCAATATCTCCTAGTAACTTTTGAAAATTGTTAAGAGTCTTCAATTTATCTCTATTTAATTTTACCTTTTGTGGCCTAATTTTTTGTAAACCCATTTTATATCCTAAATAATTGATAGAATCTCCCCCCTGTAATTTTTCTGGAGCAATTTATAGTCCCCAATCAGGCAATATTTTCTTTAGTTCTTCAAACAATGTTTCTAATGTCTTTGGGTTTGTGTCTGCCAAGAAATTATCATCCATATAATGGTAAATGATAGATTGAGGGAAGCCCTTGCACAGTATTTCTAGTGGTTGTTATCCAAAATATTGGAATAAGGTGGGACTATTCAACATTCTTTGGGGAAGGACTCTCCATTGGTACCTATTAGCTGGCCCTGAATTATTAAGAGTAGGCACTGTGAAAGCAAATTTCTCTTTGTCCTGTTCCTGTAAAGGTATGGTAAAAAAAAACCCTTCAAATCAATAATTGCAATAGGCCATCCTTTAGGTAGCAGAGAAGGCAGGGGAATACCAGATTGTAAGGAGCCCATAGGTTGAATCACCTTATTAATTGATCTTAAATCCGTCACCACCCTCCATTTTCCAGATTTTTTCTTGACAACAAAATCAGGAGAATTCCATGGACTGGTTGATTCTTCGATATACTGAGCCTGTAACTGCTCCTGAACCAACTTTTTCAAAGCCTGAAGTTTTTCTCTCGTCAAAGGCCATTGTTGAACCCAAATAGGCTTTTCTGTTAACCATTTCAAAGGCAATGCTGTGAGTGTCCTTTTAGGTTCTGTGGTTATTGGGCAATTCTTTTGTACAACCTGAATGGCTGGTGAATTTTCTCCATAGTACCTTAAAGCATCATTTTTGGAAACATAATTGAATCTCTGGTTGATATCAGAACCAGGAGGGATTTTAATCTGGGTATTCCATTGCATTAGAAGGTCACGACCCCACAGATTCACTGCTATGTCAGCCATATATGGCTTCAACCGTCCTTTCTGACCTTCTGGTCCTATGCATTCAAGCCATCTCACACTCTGTTTCACCTGAGATATTGTTCCAATACCCAGAAACTGGATATCTACTGCCCGTAAAGGCCATCTGGGGTGCCATGATTGTGGGGTTATGATCGAAACATCAGCCCCCATGTCGACTAAACCCTGGATATAAATATTATCGAACCGTATTCTCAATTTTGGTCTTTGTTCATTTATTGAAGTCTGCCAAAATATTCATTTTGTGATTCTTTTTGGAATTTCTGAATTTTCTTTTGAATTTATGTTATTTTCTCATATGATGTGGTTTTCTAGACCAGGTTTTGGATGCTCTATTCGTCCTGAGAATACTGGTCTTCTCCTATGACCGGATATGATCTCACCATCCTTGAATTTGGAGTCTGATTTTTGCCGAAAGGCGTTTCCCGATGTTAGAGGATTGCCTTATTTATCCCTGGTAGATCTCCATTCACTGGTCCAATGCCGACCCTTGCCTTATTTTTCCCAGTTGACAGATGAGAAAACAGAAACATAAAAAAAACTAGATGACCAACCTTCTGCATAATCCAGAAGGTAATGGCTTTCTGATCAAATTAAACCTATATTGTGTATTATATCCAAGAGTACCTTGTGTACAGTTCCATCTTATATGGCCTTGTTTACCACAGTTGAAACAAGTGATGTCTTGGTTCCTCACCCTAACATTAGCAACAACTTGGCCTACCCAATTCTCCTCGTTGACATGGAGAGATTCAGCATTGATTGCATATTGAATCCATTCTTCTATAGTTGCAGCTCTGATCTTTAAAGGCATAAGCATTCTTCTACATTCCGTATTAGCATGATCAAAGGCCAGATAAAGTATTAATTGCTTCCTAACTTCTGGATCTGATATTGCTCTATGAACAGCTGTGGTGAGCCTCTGTATAAAGTCGGTATAAGGCTCTTTTAAGCCTTGTTTGACCTTAGCATAATGCTCAATTTTTTGACCTGGGTCCAAAATTTTTTCCCAAGCATTCAATGTGGTAGTATGGCATAGCAATAAAGTATGCTCATCATAAGTAGATTGAGTCCTCACATCAGCAAACATGCCTTCACCAAGGATTTGGTCCTGAGAAGCAAAGAAACCCCCAATTTTTCCTTGTTGTTCCAAGGTCTTGGCCTCCTCTCTAAACCAGCCTCTCCACTGTAAATTCTGACTTTGCTCCAAGACAGCAGCCTTTAGCTGCATCCAATCAGTTGGTAGAATCTGGTTTTTTGCTGACCATGAATTTAGAAGCTGCTTCACATAAGTAGAGTTTATACCATACATTGATATTGCCTCTTTAAAATCCTTGGTGTCTCTCATATGTATGGGCTCATAGCTATACTCTACATATTCTGAGAATCCCCCAGGTGTTATCTTTGTCTGAATAGCAGCTGGGAACAACAGTGGTGCGGAAGGGGGTAGCCCTGTTATGTTTACCACCTTGGGTAGAGTATCTCCAGTACCATAATATCCCATTGGATGTTGATCTGAAGTGTTCTGAGCATAAGATGCATCACTACCCTTTTCCAGTATTGCAATGCGATCCTCCCATTCTTGAATTTTGGATATTATGGGTTCCCATTCCTGGATTTTGGATACTACTAGTTTCCATTCTTGAAGTTTAGATACTATTGATTTTTCTAGAGCTTGAGTGTCCTGATGAAGCAGTCCTTCCAAAGACCTCACTGAGTCAGGAATTTTTTGATCCTCATCATTAACATAATTAATGATTTTCTTGTTCTCATCATTAATGTAGTCAACAAGTTTCTTGTTTGCATAATTTATATAGAGCCTATATTTCTCTTGTACAGTGTTATCCTTATCTACAGAGGAAGCCTTATCTGAAAGCTTGTTGTAACCAATTTCCAGAGTATCAATGTGTGTGTTGTGTGTGTGTGTGTGTGTGTGTGTGTGTGTGTGTGTGTGTGTGTGTGTATATATACATATACATATACATATAATCAGTCTCTGTCTCTCTTAGTCTCAGTTTCTGTTCTCTCTCTCTCTCTGTGGGTATTTTTGCTTATGTGATGATTATGATAATAAACGTTTACATACCTAATTTGGCAAAACAGAGACAGCTGAGGAAGTTGAATGACTGAAGCCTATTGCAACTGTCAGATACTTTTAAGTTAGTTTGGGTAATTTAGGCATGGCATGTAAGATACACCTTCCATGTATCCCTTGAAAACACCCTGGAGAGAATAAAACACTTACATATCTGGCATGTGGCATTTATTAATGTCTGTAATTTGCACATATCACAAAAAATAGGTTTAACAGAAACAAAAAGAATAACTCTAGGGGTGGTTGCATGAATAAAAGAAACTCAGGGACAGATCTCTGAGAAAGTTGGAGGTATTAGAGAGAGTAAACACAACAGTCAGATCTTACCCAGTTGTCTTCCATCTTCCTCAGCCTGCTTCTTCTGACTTCTTCTGCAATCTGTCTTTCTACACCTGCCTTAAATACTCTCTTTTCTCAGTTAAGGCATGTCCCCACCACTGCCTGCCTGGGAGCCTGCAACTCATTCTGCAAACTAAGATGGCCTGAACTCAGTTTGGATTAAGGGCGTAGGTCTGCATTTCCTGGATACTCCCTGTGCTGGGATTAAAGGTGTGAATTACCACTCTCTGATCCTCCTAGACTGACAGCTGGTAGATCCCTCTGATATCTCTGAAACTTTTGAATTCCCACAAGGGGCTGGAGAGATGGCTCAACAATTGAGAGCATTGGCAGTTCTTTGAGAGGTCATGAGTTCAAATTCCGGTAACCACCACATGGTAGCTCACAGTTATCTATAATGGGTCCTGATGCCCAGTTCTGGTATTCAGGCATACATGAAAATAGAACATCATATACATAAAGTAAAAAATTTTAAATATTTATAAAAATAAGTAAAAATTAAAAAATAACTATACTTGCATTTTTTTTTTTTAAAAAAAAAGCTCATATGACGTACAACAAAATGTGTAGCACTGGTGGCAATACACCAGCTCGTATTAAGGAAACCTATCCATCCCAAGCAATCACATGTTTACTGCCCTCCCATACATGAGTGTGAAAAAGTTAATTATATACTGTTTTCAGTACTGAGAACCAAAAAAGGACTGATGGCCTATGAGAAGTGACATACAGTATATCAGGGGATCATTACATCTTCTTAAGTAGGAAATGATGATATCCAAGGTATGTATCACAGCAAAGAAACTCACGAGGCACAGAATGTTCTGAGTGGCTCTTTGTTGTGCAGATGATTTGTGGGAAAGGCTGGTGTTGTGGAGAAACTGGGAATTCTTCTTATGCTTGCATAAGAAATTCATCATGAGACCTACAAAGATGACGTCCCTAAAGGTCGACAGTAAATGATAAATGTGCTGAACAGAGTCATTCATGGGTAGAAGAGAGCATGATTCATTGAGGCACGTAAGACTAGATGAGGTAAAATTAGGGGTTGCAGTCACAGATGACATAAAGGGATGGCTAAAGGACACACAGAAGACACTGAGGAAGAGAAAGTATCCTAGCATATCGTGTACAGATTTACATTTGAACTTTCCTAGACAGGAGCCTTTGGAACTGAGGTGATGGCCTGGAGGACACTAAGCAGGCTAGAGGCACACAGAGAGAGGCTCCTAAAATACCTGTGCAAGGAAGTAATAAATTTGCATGTGGTATCATTCCATCTCCCCCATGACATAAAAATGTCTGTAGCTACTATACTCATGACTATCAGCATCAGTATGTGGATTAGGGACAAGAGGCTGATGGGCAGGTCAGTGAGTCTGGGTCTCTCCCGACGAGTGAGCCTGAGGATGTGGAAGAGAAGAAGGAAGCTGTTGCCTGTGATGCCAATTCCAGCTTCTGAATAAATGGTGTTTCTTACCATAGTGTTATAGGACAGGCTACTGATTTTCTTCATTTTATGGCTAAAGGAAGCAGATAGGAAATGTGCAGGGAAATCAGCAAGAAGATTCCGAATTACAATCCAGCCTTGCTCATCAGGTGCAGACAATGACAGCATGGCCACCTCAGGAAGACTTGTCGATGCCTCACAGTTCAGCCTCATCCACTTAATATCACCTCCTCATCAACCTGTCCGGAAGACACTCCTAATGTCTCTATCATTCCAGCACTTAGGTACCATCAGAATATAAGTTTTTTCCATATTAAACATTGCCATGAGTCATCGAAACATTAATTTTCCTGAAGCAAAGCAACGTGTTTTTCATTACCATCCTCTTGATTGTCAGGCACACAACAGTGTTTAAGGAAGATCAGCGAGGAGTGCAAGAAAGTAGAAATGAGACCTTAAATGAAGCAGTGTCTTTGGGACAAACAGGCTCAGAGTCATTTTTTCCAGTCTCTCTTTGTTCTGCTCATTTTCTGCAGACCTAGTGCTCTTCCTGTGGTTTGTCAGGGATTCATGATAAGTGGGAACTCTGAATCAGGACTTCTTCACATTCTACCCACAAGCTGCCATTTCCTCTGTGTTGATCCTGAACACTCTGACACTGAGCTTTGATCACCTTTTCTAGAATATAAGGACAGTCACGCACCTGTGTCAGGGAAACCCCAGGTGAGAAAGAAGATAAAGTCTACAGAACAAGAATGGTGATGTTTCCTACACAGTGTGAGCTGAGGAAGTATCTGCTGCTGGCTTTGTTCTGATGAGGTTCCTTATATTTGTGTTGTGGGAGAATTAATGCAGTTTTTAAACAATTTATGAGCTTTTCCCTACCTGAAAGACAGAAGATTAAATATGAAAGCAGTAGAATGTCTATGTAGTTCCTTTCCAGATCATTCTGGTATCATTTTAGGCCTTTTTCTGTGAATTCTACTTTGTAACTGTATCTATGATATGTGTTCATGTCTCAGATTCACAAAAGGCCCTTTGAGAAGTGTCCACTTATCAGATACTGGCAGGAACATGATCTGGGGCTTTTCAGGTATGTGTAGATAGATAAATAAATAGAAATGTAATTATAATTACAACAAACCCAGTGTCATTCCCAGTGTATATTTTATTGAAAAAAATTACCAAGCCCATGCTAAAAGATGGGCTACACAGCCATCTAGAATTCTGTATTCCTTGATGAAGCAGTGACATCTCTCACCTTCAGCAGTCTCAAGCTACAGATGTATTCCAAATGATTTGATGAAGGATCTTCTGGAAGATTCTTTCTCATGTAATGCAAACATTTGCTTTAATTCAAGTATCATACTCATGAATTGTGTAATAGTATAAAGTTTTCCTAGCCGTACAGTAATTATCATCTGAAATTCAAGGGTGCATGTTGATTTTATCTTCTTTAGACTATGGAACTTGTTAGATATGAAGGGAAAGCAGAAGTGTCCAAGTTCCTGAACATGCAGCACCAGCTGTAGGATCAGAGCAGGAGGTCCATGGGTAGGTTCAGAGGGGGCCTGCTGCCAATCATTATGATGTGAGATTGGCTCCCAGGATTTACATTCTGGAAGGGAAGCACTAATTCTGAGGACCCTAAGAAGTGTGCCGTGACAGCCATGCCTCCTCCTTTCCACAAAATAAATAAATGAAACCAAAAGAACAAAATGGAGGTAAGGTATATCGGAAGTTTAAGCAATTAGAAATAGTATCTAGAGAGATGTTTCATGGTAAAGAGTATCTGCTGCTCCTGCAGGGGACCCAGTTTCAATTGAAGAACCCACATGGCGGCCCCAAACCACCTGTAGCACCAGTTCTAAAGGATCCAAAATCTGCTTCTGAGGTTCACAGGTACCAGGCCTGTATGTAGTTAAATACGTATATGCATGAAGAGAAAGAGAAGAAACATTCAACCCTTTCACACAGCTCATTGCAAATTCTACAAACAGTACCTTTTCCCCACTGATAACCAGGCAGTGACTCTAAAATCTTCATGGCACTTTGCAAACTGCACTTGCAAAATCTGATTTTGGAAAATGGGAATAATCTCATAAAATCACAACCTTAATGAATGAAACCTTGGAACCACTGGAGAAGCTTATTTTTTGGAGTTAACCACCAGAGAAGCCTCCTCATCCAGAAGACAGACCAAGAAGGTGGCATGACATCTAATCATCACAAGTACCAGCTGGCCAGGAGATGTGGACATAGCTGCAGTCATCCTGCTACCTTATGATTTTGCCCCAACTTTTATCAACCAGACACACAAATCAAGTGCATGCACTGTAAAAGTCTCTAAATTATGTTGATGTAAAGAAATATATACAATAACTTCTAGACTATTCATGGAAATACATTCTGTTTAATTGTCTCAGCAAACCATAGAAAAGGAGTCCTAAGGCCTTCCTCTCCAAGCTTAGCCTTATTAGCTCATACCAGCCAAATAGAGCTTAGTCTAGGAAGTCAGAGGATAGGACAGAAACATTCAGTATCATTAAAGACACATTCCTCAAGCAGACAAGTTAAGGGTGACTACCCTGCCAGTGTCTTAGGATAATCTCTTGTATTGTGTGCTGTGGGATCATGTTGTACTTTGTGAATATTCAATCCTCCTGCTGGTTTAATAAAGTGCTGATTGTCCAAAAGGCATACAGGAAGTATGGGTGGGCTACCAGACTAAGAAAACCCTGGGAAGTGGAAAAGCAGAGGAGAGACATAAGGAGATGCAGAAGAAAGAAGACTACAGAGTGGTGCTCTGAGAAATGGTCCCAATCCATGTGGTTAAACAACATGAGAATCATGGGTTTAGTTATGAGTAAGAGTTAGCAAGTCATATGCTGAGCCATAGGTCAATGAGCATATATTAATATAAGACTTTTGTGATTATTTCGGACTTCTGGTCTGGATCTCAGGGCTAGGCCAGGCCAGAAACTCTTACTACATCTGTGAAACCAAAATCAAACTGCCTTTTACACAATGAAAACACAGATTGATTGAGCACTGCTTGACATCTACATACAAGAAAAAAGTCACAGGGAAAGTGATGGGTTTTTGGAAATTGTGCCACATGAAGAGTATGAAAAAGAAAAGGAGTAGTGAACAGACTAGGAAAACAAAAAATACACAAAAAGGAAAAATTATCATAGGAACCCTGGGGCTTCCTCTGTTAGCCCTAGCTGTAGGGATCCCTGCAGAATTAAAAAAAAAAAAAAACAAGATTGTAGACACTGCATCATCACAAAGTCACTGTAGTCAGGGAGAGTCCTGTAGTGCCTGGCATCAACAAATAACCACAAATACTTGACCAGTGCTAAGGACAGTGACTGGAACTTGTGATCCATTTGGAAGTAGAGAGTGGAATGTGAGGAGGAAACTATTCAGCAGGATGAGGTGCTGATCCTGGGAGAAGCAGGTAGAATGGACACATTTGTTTCCTCCTCAACATGGAGGCAGTCTTCCCATTTGTAGTACGAGGTTTCTGGCCAGGACTTTTGGGTCTAGCCTCAAGGTTTCGACCCGCAGACCGACAGACTGGCAGAGACACACAGATGCATATGATAGTTTTAGGCTGATTGGCCTCAGGCCCAGGCATATCACTTGCTAGCTCTCTACCCTTCATCTAACCCATGTCTCTTGTTCTGTTCAGCCATGGGGCTCGGTACCTTTTCTCACAGCAGCATAGTTATCCTCTTCTTCTTCCAGCTTCTCTCTGGCATTCTGCTCTGTGTTTCCTGTTCTCAGAGTTCTCTTAGTCTAGTAGCCCTGACACTTGCTGTCTGCCTTTGGCCAATCAGCACTTTTTATTAAACCAGTGGGTGGGACAATTATTTACAATGTAACAACATAATCTCCTAAATATCCCTTTTCTCTTTTAAAACAAAAAGAACTCCAAATCTAATATTTTTTCTCCCCTTTATCTATAACAACTTATGAACAACACTGCAAATAAACACAAACACCCATAATCCATGTATTGGGAATGTGGGCGTCATTCTCTAGGCTACTTCCTGCTGAATGGGTGGCATTGGCAATTTCATGGAAATCCAAAGAAAAATGTAGGATTGTGTACAAGTCTTTAGTGGAGTACTCTGTAAGCCTATGTCATCTCAGCCAGTCTCCTTGAAATTGTTCTGGATACAGAGCTCTGGAAACTTCAACAGAGGTGCTCTGAAATGCTGAATCTTCTGTTCTCTCCATTTCCATTGGAGATTTTTCAGGGGGTCTTCCTCTATCAAACTTTATGTTCTTTATCCAGGAATAAATCCACAGCCTCTCATTTCTGTAAAAATAAAATGAAATCCTCTTCTCCAAAGTAGCATATCTGTGCATTTCAGTTTTAAAGTAAACTTATTTACAAAAAAATAGGTTGAATTAATCCAATAGCATTTATAATCAATTATCTTTTAGCAGCTTTTACTATTTCGTTTTTAGTCAAGAAGCTTAAAGATAAGACAATAATATACACTATCCAGACACTTTGTATTTTCCATCTTTACATGGCTTATTTTTATTTGTTTATTTATTTTACTCTATTTCTTTTTTAAAGGCTTTCTCTACCCTTTCTTTTCTTTCTCTAAGCCTATGTATTTATATTTTCAACACACTCTAAACCACTTAGACTTTTTACAAAAAACTGTCTTTACTGTATATTTATTTCTTAACTTTTTCTGTCTCTGACAACACCTTTGATTGCCTAGGGCAATTGACTCCATCCAGATTCTTCAATTTCCTTCTGTTTCTGAACACATTTTTAATCTACCAAGGTTCAAGGTTGGTAGGATGGGTGGATGGCTCCATCCAGCTCCTAGTCTAATTTCATAGAATTTATCTTTTTAAGCCAGGTACTCTGGGGAATTTTAGGGTCCATATAATTACCAAGGCATGCTTTGCCATCTGCTGCTCATTAACTCCATTTAACTATTAGGCAGCAGGGCGTCTTAAAAAACTCACAAGTCTTTTGCCTCTAAGGCTGAATCAGGAAGCTTCTCTTTAAGAAGTCAAGCCTCACTTTGCCTCCGGCAAACAGAACTGATCCAAGAAAATGTCACACTAAGAAGCCATCTTTGACTCTATTCTCTTTTTGTCCTTATCAACAGAATTCTTAAATCCATTCTTTACAACTTTTTGCTTATATTGAGGGTCCTGTGAGACTTCAGGAACCAGCCATTTTACACCTTAAGCTCAAAAGCCTGCCATTGTAGCTCAAGTCCGTGTGCCACACCAGGGCGTCTCTGTACCGTGGTTCATGTGGGAGATACAATTCAGAGGCTGCTTTGGGCCCTAGACCATTTTTAAGCTTCCTATGATTTTATGTGGGTACATTTTACCCATGTTGGGCTGCCATCTTGTATTATGAGGTTTCTGGCCTGGACTTTTGGGCCTACACTCAAGGTTTAGACCCATAGACTGACAGACTGGCAGAGACACACAGATGCATATGATAGTTTTAGGCTGATAGGCCTCAGGCCCAGGCATATCACTTGCTAGCTCTCTACCCTTTATCTAACCCATGTCTCTTGTTCTGTACAGCCATGGGGCTCAGTACATCTTCTCACAGCAGCATGGTAGTCCTCTGCTTCTTCCGGCTTCTCTCTGGCATTCTTCTCTGTGTTTCTGTTCTCAGAGTTTTCTTAGTCTGAGAGCCCTGCCCACACTTCCTGCCTGACTTTGGCCACTCAGCACTTTTTATTAAACCAGTGGGTGGAACAATTATTTACAATGTCACAACATAATCTCCCATACCATCTACTGGTGTCGAGAGGATTGATAAGGAGCATGGTCATGTGAGGACTGAATGATGCCTGTGCACTCTTACACTCACAAACAAGATACTTGTATTTGTCACCCTCATAAGGTCACTTTCCCATGCTGTCATCACTCTAATCCCCTCTGTGACTTAATGTAAAATGGACAGAGGGTGTTGAAAGGGGGAACTGGCTTGTCCATTTGTAAGTGGGATTGGGACTTAGGTGGGACTGAGCAGTGTGTTCTGTTTGTTGTACCATTCCTTCTGGAAAATGAAGAGGATTTTAGAGAGGTGGCTGGTGTGCCAGGGAAGTGTTGGTGTTCTGTTTTTCATAGGTCTGTTAAATAGTGGTCACTCTAGAATGTAATGTTATGTTTACCAAATGCAGCAAGAGAATCAGCCATACTGGACAGACTGCTTGAGCCTCCTTTATTGATACACAAATTAGATCTCTAGAAACTCAGTTTCCAAGTGCCAAAACCTCGTATGTAGAGTTGTTTAAAGGAACCGTTTGCCTAATCAATTCTCAGCCATGAGACCTACTTTACCAAGTCTTCTCAAGACTTAGTTTTGCAAAGGCTCCGAAATTACTTCAAGCAAAACTCATATAAGAATAAACAAAAGGTAGTTCAAAGCCTAGGTGCTATGGCTCTGGGATTCAAGCCAGGTGCAATGGTTCTGTGGAATCTCCTGATAAAGGAAGGAAGGAAGGCCATCACCAAGTAGATGGCAGATCTTTGCCCAGGGAGGTCATGAGGTACAGGAACTTCAGGAAGACCATGGCAAATGCCAGGAGAATATATAGGAAATGATGGCTACTTCTGAAAAGTATCCTGAGAATTAATCCATGCCATCTTTTTAGTTGAAACAAGTATGAGTCCTTCTCCAGGTTCAGGCATGCAGCTAGGATGTTGACCAATATTTTTACTAGATATAGAAACATTAGGAAAGGAAAGAGAGCTCATTGGAAATATACAATCAGGAGGTTGCACAGAATCCTTATCATTGACCCACTGTCTATAGCTGACTCTGCTTGACTTCAGCTCAGGAAGAAGCAATGGCCAAGACAGGCTTTCAGCTGCACAACTGTCTCTCCCTTCTCCTCTCAGTCTCTGTGTGTTAGCAGTAAGGAAGATGGTGCTCATGTTTGTCTGTTCCTCATGGGTTTATGAAAAGATTCAGACTGAGAAAATCTGAACACTAAGGAGAGCAGGACAGGGTGAGACTTGACTAACATCCTGCATTCTCTTCTAAGCGAATGGAGACTCCAATAATCCACTCTCAGAGATTTTGGAGGGGTACTTTCTCCATGACTAGGGGACAGATTAATGGAAAAATATTGTTCCTCTCAAGCTTTTGGATTTTGAAAACTGGCGCTTTAGACATAAAGAGGGAAATCTACCACTGTGTTCATGGTATAGTCAATATGGAGTGTTTCAACCACCCAGGTCTTCTCTGAGGAGAACATTTGCTGTATAGAGCAAAGACAAAAATCCAAGATCATTGTTGTGTGATTTCTGAAGCTGAAACAAAATAAAATGACTTAGGGAGAGAATGCTGGAGGGGACCTCCAAGGAAGGTGACATTGTCCTCTAACAGATGATATTGAGACAAGGAAGGGTGTTTACTTACAAACATGCTGGAATCATTTTTAATTACTCAAAATATAGGAGTCACATTATAAATTCTTCTATAATAATATGTAAGTTAAATCACTAAAATATACTTTATATGAGGAACATTGGATATAGTGAGTCACTTAATTTAGACAAATGTGAATATAAAACATCAATTTCTCCAGTGAAAAATCAATTATAGGAGTTTCAGAAATATCCTAAGAAGAAAACACCCTCGTTGTCCATGGGTACACATTTTCTGTGCCAAGGGGCTGTCTGAGCTCAGTATCTCTTCTGCAGATGCTGAAAACTCCCCTGAGCCCCACTCCTCCTCCTCCCACAACCTGAGACCAGATAACCTTCTGATTCTGCACTTGGGTGCAGAACATTTACCCAGGTGGACATGGCAGGGGAGGTCTCTAGCTGCAGAGATTCTGCAAGGCTTAGGTGAAGGGCCTTTTTAACATACACCTCAAGCATGTTATTTTCATGTCTGTTAAAGATGACAAGGTCTCTCTGGAGGACCTGGAAACATGGCTTCCCAGGAGAGCATATTCCCAGCATTTTTTCTTACTCCCTGTATCCTGGATAACAGCCATCGAGAGAGAGCTAAGCTCAGACTTTATCTGATCTCCCTTGCTGAGGGAAGAGAAAAGTTTATGTCATAGAGATAATCCTAACTTTTCTCATTTTACTAACTTAAAAACTTAATTGAAAACAATTATATTCACCATGATGACTCTACACTGGGACATGAAATCTTGAGTTTCCAATGAGTTCCCTTGGTTCAAAGGGTTCTCCCTACAATGTGATAGTCAAACCTCTTCTTTGGTTGTCTATACTCCCCTCCCATGGAGCAAATATTAACATTAGGGAGTTGTGAGAAGACACAATGAGTAACTGATTATTATAAATGTCTGGTGATCAGAGGTCATATATCCAACACATAAGTAAAGGTCTAGCATGATGCACATGCTTATAGTTCAAACACCAAGAGGAGAATCACACTGCCCATCAGTCTAGTTGAAACAATGACTCCCAGGATCTGAGGGATCCAATCTCAACAAATGAGGTGGAGAGAAGTAGATAACTGCTGAAGATGCCCTCTGACTTCCACATGCACACAGAGAGGTCATCCCCAGGCACACAAGCACACATATGCCTACACCTCTGTCTTCTACACACACACACACACACACACACACACACACGCACACACATATAGACACAGACATGTGCACCCACACACACATATAGACACAGACATGTGCACACACACACACAATGGGGGTGAGAGAGAAAGAGAGAGAGAGATTTTTTTTTATTTCTACAGCTCTGTGTTTGTGACCGAGTACCAGATGTAAAAGGGTGATCAGTCTGACACACCATGCCAGTGTGTAAGGCAGAAGTCTGGTCTACTACAGGCAGAGAGGTGCAGGGTCCAGGATGGGGCTGGAATGTGCTGACCTGTTTCCCCATAACAACAGGCTACAGGCTTCTTGGATGAGCCCTGCCTTTTATGTGTGTTCAAAGGCTTGTTCAACAACTTACTCTCACTTCATATTCAAAAGCTTTAATCCCCCTTCCCCACAAAGGACACTTGCCACCTTGCTGTGAAAGTCTATGTAGCTTTCTTCTAGAGTTTCCATCCTTCCCAGCCCATCCTGGACAACTTTAATCTGTAAAGGTATACTCTTTCTTTCTCATACTTTCTTAAGTTCTTGCTAAGTTTGAAGTTCTCTCTGGAAGTCATGAATCTTTACATCCATGATGTCTGTATTAACACCAAACATTGAGAAGAGTTGTGTCAAGTATTGTTTCCTCCTCCTAATACATGAATCTTTGAGGGTCTCTCTTAAATGATGGCTTTTCCTGACAAGGTCTCTGTGTGCATATCAGGCTTCTCTTGAAGTAAATATACTCTTGCCCTCATCTCCTGAATTCCAGGTGTAGGTGTGTGCACCATCCTTGCACAGGAGAGTGAAGCACAATGCATTTTCCTCCATTCAAATCACAGCCTCTTCCTATTGTCACCAGGAAGGATAAGACTGGCCATTCTTGCTCCTCAGAGACTGGAGTCCAGCTCAGGCATGGCCTCTGCCTCAGCTGTGTGTCATCTGCCTGTAACCTTCTCAGTTCTGACCTTTGCCTTTAGTTTTGTATTTTCATTTGGTTCTTTTAATATTTACTCACTTCTTGAATTCTCAAACAGATTTCAGGAACCAGGGAATGTAGAGAGCTGTGGAGTCACACCTTAAAGATGGCACTGGCTTCCATATTCCACCGTCCTGCTGGTGAGCACTCTCTGATATATACAATTCCTTATTTGGCTAAGACTATCCCTTGGTCTGCTTCAGCATACCCTTACCTGTAGGCATGGCCCACTGGCACCCTGTGACAGTCCAGAAGGTATTTAGCTGGGAGTGGGCTTTCCCCAGGGAGAGAGAACAAAGGGAGAGAGAACAAAGGAAGAAGATCCTGAATAAATCACTGAAAGAAGAGCCTGGTGTTGTGTCTTCCTTGCTAATGAGGTTGGATGCATCAAGTGGTGCTGAAAACCCTGGAGCATTCGTGCTGCAATTGGCGATCAGAGGCCCAGAACTTTCAGTGATCAGGGAGTGTGCTGGTAAGTCCTCAGGCACAGTGGGGATCCGTGTCAACAGGGAAGTCAAGAACTTGCCAGAGGATCAAGTCCCTTAATTGGGCACAAACCCAGATTGTGGCTGTCGCATCATCACCCACATCTACAGTGGTCATAAATGCCCTGCTTTAGTTTGTTCACACAATTTCTCCTGCCCCTTCTTCCACCTTCATTTCTGGGCCTGGAGGACTCACTGGGAGTTGTCTTGCTCAAAGTAAACCCATTCTACTTTTTCAGTTTAGCTTTATCTGGCTCAACACATTAGCTGAGAAACTTTTCTGAAAACAGAAAACTTATTGCACAATGATGGAGCGATGAGCAGATCTTCAGCCCATCATAGCACCCATTACTCATATGATAGTTGAAGAGGACAGTGCTCACTCCCAGGGTTTTATGGGGTCAAAGAAATAGTGGATATTAGGTGTTTTGTGCCTAGTGAGTGCTCCTTAACTAATCCTGAGAACGTCTGACTTTCTGTATCCTCATCAGAGGATACTCTGTAGAAATTTGTGTGCTGGTCCATAGTAGGTACTGTAAAAGCTTCTCAGAGAGTATGTGTGGTTGTTATCACTGACAACCAAGCTGTAGTGAGAAATATAAGTGATTGACATGATAGAGCTGCTCTCTGACTTTTGACTGAAAATAAAAACTACATTTCCCAATATGCTTTGCAGGGCAGGTGAGGCATGAGTTTTGTGGCCAATGCTAATTAGGCTGAGACCATTGGGCCTTGTTTTCTCTTCTTTTCCCTGCCCTCACCATCACGTTTGATGTTTTAGTACTTGTAGTGGTTTAACATCATTTCATTTTGTTGACATGTTACCTTCTGTCAGACAACACGACTCATTAAACATGGAGAAAATACATGTAACCTGATCTTTATCCAGCTTGCTTCCCTCCATCACATCACCCAATGTTCGAAGTTCTTATTTCAGTAAAAGTCCTAAAAACTAGTGCTATTTAAGTATAAACAGTGACTTTTCCAGGTCTGGGATGATTTTATCATTGCCATATTTCTGTGAATTGGTCTTTTAGAACATTGAATGACACAGGATTGTCATCTAGGTGAAACACACATGTGGCAGGATTTGGTATGTGATTTTATGTCTAATGTAAAATCATATTTCAAGCCCATTGCTTTATGGCATTGGATAATGTTAAAGATTTTCAAGTATTATTTGCTTTTTTCATTTTGAGTTGTGTATGAACTGGAAGCTTCATCCAGATGTTGCAACACTGGAGCTGCCTATGCTGCTGGATGCCAGAGCTGAGCAGCACATGGCTCTGGCTGGATCTCCAGCTAAAGCTTTGCTTTCCCAGGAAAGACTGAGAGAAGATTCAGAACAGCAGAGACCAATCTTGAAATGAATGTTTGGAACAGGTTTGTCAAAAGGTTTTATTATGGAACAATTACAATCTGGCGTATCTAGATTCTTGTCACTTTTAAACTTCAGTGTGTGTGTGTTCATGTCTGTTAATCTAGGCACCTATGTTTCATGGTATGTAGAGGCCAGTCCCACATGCTATGCTGGTCTAAATTTTCTACTTAGTTTAAGGTTAGGTCTCGTCATCTTCATGGTATGGACAAGGGTAGCTGTAGTGGAGACTCTGGGTATTCTCTCTTCTACCATTAAGAACTCTGGGGTGGAAGATGCCTGGTGCCCATTGTCCTGGTGCCTCAGTGTTATCAGTTGCTAGATATCTGAACTTGGGTTCTAGTTTTACAGTGAATGCTTTATCCACTGAACTTTATGGAAGCTAGAGAGAATTTGTGGTAACTATGTGAAGATAACGTATTTTTTATTATGAGACAGCATGCGAAACATATAAAGACATCATTTGAACATTATAGTCACATGTAGTATTAGGTTTCTGAATTGGCTGGCCTGTGGTCCAGACCCACAGACCCACAGATGCTTGTATTAATTTTATGCTGATCAGTCTCTGGCTCTGGCATATTGTTAACTAGCTCTTGATCTTTAACTAATCCATGATTCTTATTGTTTTCAATAACTTTTCTCAGAGTAGCATAGTTATTTTTTGCATCTGTTGGCTTCTCTGGAGCCTCTGTCTCTGCTCTTCTTGTTCCCAGGTCTTCTTAGTCTGGTAGCCCCACCCACACTACCTGTCTGCCTGCATCCAATCAGCATTTTTATTAAACCAGTAAGCAGGACAATTATTTACAATGGAACAGAACACAATCCCACTACAGCCACATAATTGATGTTTTGCTGTAAGCCATGATTATCAGATGTTTTGAGAATGAAGGAGATATTTATTCTTGTCTGTACTTTGAACCATTGTGTCTTTGAGAGGAGGAAGTATTTTGCACCCACTGTTCTGGGTATAAAACAAACCTGAGAAATGAACTCAGGGATGCCAGTATTGACTGAGAGTCCTTCTTACTCTAGTCCCATCTAATTCATCTATCTCTGATATTTCTCAATCCACACTCCCTAATATTAGGGATAGTCTGACAAGTCAGCTGGGACTGAAAAGGCCTCAATTAATTTAAGCAAAGCTTTTTATGCCCTCTATGTTCCTGTGTCCCCTGCATAGGAATCTATGGTGACACATATTTGATTGGCTTACTCTGCTCCGTAAGCAGAAATGTTAGCCTAAGCAACAGAATTTACTGCAGGCCATTTACAGTGATTACAGGAAGGATATATGAACATTATTGTTATTATAATTTTATTTCTGATCCTATTTCTCATTTTTCTGACTTTTTAATACCTTTTTACATATAATTCTTTCCTAAAATGTAAATTCTCAATTTAATATTAATAATGTTAAAGTTTTCTACTATAAAAAAGAATCTTACTGCAATCCCCATAGCATCCAACAAAATTAGAGCCCCATTGCAATGATTTTATTTGGTCCATGATGATAGTTTGTAAAACTAATGTACACCACTCAATGACTGGTTCTAAACTACAGGCACTTACAAGATAACTTACTATGATTACCCATCATAGTACACCTCTTAAAAGTTCTAGGTAGCCTTACATAATACTCTGAGACTAGTTAAAAGTTCTTAAAGTCAATCCTTTGAGATTTAACCACTTTCTTAGTTTTTACAAGACCCCACAAAGATGCTGTCACCTACAGGTCAACAAATTACTCTATAAAAATATACCCCCTTTCCAGATAATTCTTGTTTTCTAAGAGTCATAAATAATTATTAGTCTACTAAAGTAGTTATAAGTTATAATTAAGTTAAAAATAAAACAAAATAGATTCAAGAATACCTTTTATAGATAGATAAAATAATATAAATAAATTATTATATATATCTGTAGACAATTATTAGCCAAATATAAGCCACAAATTTACACTAACGTAGATTCTTATATACTAATACAAACATAAAATTATTTTATATGTCTATTTAAGATAATATACATATTGATACAAATTAAAATATAAAATTATTTTATATGTATATTTAAAATAATGTATATATTAATACAAAATTAAATATATACAATATATCCTATTTTGCACATGCTTCTACCTCTGCTTAAAATATTTTATAAATTAATACATATTAAGTATACTGTCGTAATTTCCACTATGCAATTCCTACCTCTATTTAATTATACTAGTCCTTATATATATATATATATATATATATATATATATATATATATATATATATATATATATATTCTGGTACAGTTCATCAGTTACTTCTCCTCGAGTCCTAAAGAATATCTGACAGTTTTCTCTGTAAAGCAGGAACCTGAATGACCATCTTGGCTTGCTCTGCCAAAGTTCAGAGGTCATCTTCCTATGGAACCTGCATGTCCAGTTTAAACAGCACACTGTCAAGCAGTCAATTTAAGAACAGGTTCTTCTCCAGTGGCTAACCATTACTACAAATAGAATAGACTCTATATGGAGTTTCTTCGATGCCCATTTTTCTGTTGAAGTAAATTAGTGCTGTCAGGAGCAGATCTGTTTCACTGTCCAGAAAAGTCTAAGTTTTTAAACATTTTGAATGCCATATTCTGTAGGTCTTAGAAGTATTTGAAGATTACCTACCTAATTGAAATATATCTTTGTATACCTAAAAATCCTAACTAACATAACTGTAAGTTTGATTATCAAAGATGACTATTAACCTTCATTGCTTAATTATACATTACAATTTTAAATCAGTTACATGAAAATCACACCTTAAACTAGAATAGAAAAATACATTCAGCATAACAAAATTGACCTTAAATTTGTATCAATAAACCAAAATCTATACCAATGTAAAACATTTTGAGATTAACAGCTGATTCAATGATCTAATTTTTTAAAAAATCATTTATATACCATATCCCCTTTTTGTCTTAGAAAGAGATTAACTATGACCATTAACCATTTATAATGAAAACAAATATTTAGAAACAATATTTGGGGGATTTGGGCATAGTTATCCATTACTACTTCCTGCTGATTAAGGGGCATTGAAAATCTCACGGATTGTTGAGACTGGATCATAATCTGCTGCCATGAAGCTGATCTGGCCATGTCTTCCCATCAGAGGTTTTTTTCAGGGGGTCTTGGTTGATGAAACCATATTTGCCTGGAAGCAATCCACAGGTTCTCATCTTCTGTGGAAACAAAAGCAGAACTCTTCCCAAGCAATAAATCCTTAGACACAAATTTCAAAATCAAAATACCTTTAAAATATATATTCTTGTTTAATTGAGTAGCCTTTGCATTTGTAATCCATTGTCTTTCTGCAGTTATCTCATTAACAGTTAAAGAATTAAAAGAAAACACAATAACAACCAAAATCCAGATTTTGTGCCTATTTTCCATATTTACGTGGCTTTTTATATTTTTATTACTCTATTTTTCTTTTTAAAGACTTTATCCTCTTTCTATTCTCTCTGAAACCTATTGTAACCCATTTTGAGGTTTTTCTTTTCATCTGAATCTGTTTTATTGTGAATCCTTAATCATCTTTTAACTAGAAGAGCTTTTTAAAATACTCTCACTCTCTTGCCACATAGTTTTTGTAGATACCGCTGAATCAGTAAGTTCTCTTAAAGGGACCACATCTCTGTTCGTGGCCAGCAAACAGAGCACACCCAAGAAAATGCTGCTACTAAGAAACTGTCTTTGTTTCTTTTTTGTTCAAAATAAGCAGAAATCTAAAATCAATCACATGCTACTGAGTCTTCTGTGAGATTTCAGGAACCCACCTGATTGAAGCTGCAGCTTACACTGCCTGCCTCCAGTCTGCTGGTGCCATTTTGAATGTGACCCGGGCACCATGCTTTCTTTGTACAAAGACTTGCTTTTTATACACAATTTGGAAGCTGCCTTTGCTCAGTTTCTGCTAAAACCCTTTTAAACTTTCTCAGGCATTAAGTGTATAATCGGCCCATGTTGGATGCGCCATCTATAGTAGGAGGGTTCTCGGGTCCCGGGTGGTGAGACCCACAGACCTGCAGCCCAAGCTCGCTTAGCTGCCCAGCCCCCCTTTTCAGCCTCTGTGTTGACTAAACCCTGGATATAAATATTATCTATCTGTATCCCCAATTTTGGTCTTTGTTCATTTATCGAAGTCTGCCAAATATTTGTTTTGTGATTCTTTTTGGAATTTCTGAATTTTCTTTTGAATTTATGTTATCATCTGATACTGTATGGTTTTCAAGATCAGGTATCGGGTGCTCTATTCGTCCTGAGAATGCTGGTCTTCTACTATGACTAGATATGATTTCACCATCCTCGAATTTGGAGTCTGATTTTGGGGGGCTTCCCGGGGGAAGCCCCGAAAGACATTTCCTGATGGCAGAGGGTTGCTTTCTTTATCTCTGGTAGATCTACATTCATTGGTCCAGTGCTGTCCCTTGCCACACCTTCTGCATAATTCAGAAGGCAATGACCTTCTGTTCAAATTAAACCTAGATTGGGCATCATTTCCAAGAGTATTTTGTGTACAGTTCCGTCTTATATGGCCTTGTCTACCACAGTTGAAACAAGTGATGCCTTGGTTCCTCTCCCTTACCTTAGCAATGGCTTGGTCTACCCAATTCTCTTCATTGCCATGGAGAGATTCAGCATTGATTGTATATTGAATGCATTCTTCTATAGGTGCGGCTCTGATTTTTAAAGGCAGAAGCATTCTTCTACATTCTGGATTAGCATGATCAAAGGCCAGAGAAAGTATTATTTGCTTTCTAGCTTCTGGATCTGATATTGTTCTATGTAGAGCCGTGGTAAGCATCTGTAGAAAGTCGGTATAAGGCTCTTTTAAGCCTTGTTTGACCTTAGCATAATGCTCAATTTTTTGAACTGGGTCCAAAATCTTTTCCCATGCATTAAGTGCGGCAGTACGGCATAGCAATAAAGTATGTTCATCATAAGTAGTTTGAGTCTTCACGTCAGCAAACATGCCTTCACCAAGGATTTGGTCCTGAGAAGCAAAGAAACCCCTAATTCTTCCTTGGTGTTCTAAGGTCTTGGCCTCCTCACTAAACCAGCTTCTCCACTGTAAGTTTTGACTTTGGTCCAAGACAGCAGCCATTAGCTGCATCTAATCAAGGGGGAGGATTCGGTTTTTTGCAGACCATGAATTTAGAAGCTGCTTTACATAAGTATAGTGAAAACCATACCTGGATATTGCCTCTTTAAAATCTTTGATGTCTTTCATATTTACTGGCTCATAACTATACTCTACATATTCTGAACATCCCCCTGGTGCTATCTTTGTCTGAATAGTAGTTGGGAACAATAGTGGTGGGGAAGGGGGTAGCCCGGTCATGTTTACCACTTTATGTAAAGTATTTCCAGTACCATAACACCCCATTGAGGGTTGACCTGAAGTGTTCTGAGCATAAGATGCATCATTGCCTTTTTCTAGTGTTGCAATATGGTCCCCCCATTCTTGTATTTTGGATATTATGGGTTCCCATTCCTGGATTTTGGATACTACAGGTTCCCATTCTTGGATTTTAGATACTATAGGTTCCCATTCTTGGATTTTGGATACCACAGGTTCCCATTCCTGGATTTTGGATACTACAGGTTTCCATTCTTGGATTTTGGATACTACAGGTTCCCATTCCTGGATTTTGTATACTACCGGTCTCAGATCTTGACTTTCCTGATGAAGTAGTCCTTCCAAAGACCTCACCGAGTTAGCAATTTTTAGATCTACATCATTAACATAATTAATGATTTTCTCATTCCCTTCATTAATGTGGTCAACAAGTTTCTTGTTTTTATCATTTACGTAGAGCTTATATTTTTCTTGTACAGTGTTATCCTTATCTGAAAGCTTGTTGTAACCAATTTCCAGAGTACCCATCTTTTTTCCCATCTCAGAGTTTGACAGTTCTACTTCATATACCTTGGACAACAGCTGCCAATTTAAGTTCTTCATCTGCTTAACCTCATCTGACACTGTAGCGCTTGATAATTCTATAATACCAAGTCTGGACGGTAATTGAAGGTTCAAATTCGTGACCTTAGACATCACCCTTTTATTTTGGAACACAACATAGAGAAACAGACCAAAAAATAGTAAAACTGTGGTATTGAATCCCTCAAGATATTCATTTAAAAACTTGTCAACCATCGTGGAAAAATATATACCGAATTCCTCAAAAGAATAGTTGTCAGCCATTACCTCAATCCAGGTGTTATGATGCTGTGTGGTCGGCAGTTTTTTTTTTTTTTTAATTAGGTCCATGATGTTTGGCCTATGGCTCAGGCACACTGCTAGCTAGCTCTTACATCTTAATCAACCCATTTCTATTAATCTGTCTGCCACATGGCCCGTGGCTCACTGGTGCTCCTTACATGTCCATGTCACTCCTTTGGCGGCTTGCACGATATGCCTGACTCTGCTTCTCCTACCTATGCTCCTGATTTCTCCTCCTACTTCTTCTATGGTACCTGCCATGAACCAAAACAGCTCCTTTATTTAAAGATTGAGATGCACAGCATACGTAAACGCATTCCCATATCACTTCCCCCTTTCTGTCTAATCAAAAAGGAAGGTTTCAATTTTAACAAGGCAAAATTACATATAATGTAATAGCTATCAAGCAAGAATTACAGTTACAATATCTAGTCTATTTGTATTTAGTAAAATTAAAGAAAATTCTCTATCATCTACCTTATCTTTATGAATCTAAAGTTTCACATGCAATATACCTTTCAAATGACTAAGAACAACTATACCTATAACTATCTAATCTTCAACTACATCAAAGACCACAGAAGGATATATTTACCCAAGGAAACCAGAAGCACAAGCGACTTTTAAAATCTAGAAAGGACAGAGATGACACCTATCTGCCTGGACAGTCACCCAAAGTTCCTTTATAAAGTTGGGGCATCCATCTTCAGCCTACAGGCCCAGAGTCTCTTTTTATTTTAGTGAAGTAGGAAATCTGCTCTGCCCATTCTGGCACAGTTGATCAGTTGCTTCTCCTCGAGTCCTGAAGAATGTCTGACAGTTTTCTCTGCAAAGCAGGAACCTGAATGACCATCTAGGCTTGTTCCATCAAGGTTCAGAGGTCATCTTCCTATGGAACATGCATGTCCAGTTAAACAGCATACTGTCAAGCAGTCAATATAAGAACAGGTTCTTCTCCAGGGGCTAACCATTACCACAAATAGAGTAGACTCTATATGGAGTTTCTTCGATGCCCATTTTTCTTTTGAAGAAGATTGGTGCTGCCAGGAACAAATCTGTCTCACTGTCCAGAAAAGTCTAAGTTTTTAAAATATTTTAAATGCCATATTCTGTAGGTCTTAGAAGTATTTGAAGATTACCTACCTAATTGAAATATATCTTGGTATATCTAAAAATCTGACATGCATTTCCTAATTATACGTTACAGTTCTAAATCAGTTACATAAACATCCTATCTTAAACAAGAGTAGAAAAATACATACAGCATAAGAGAATTGACCTTAAATTTGTATCAATAAACCAAAATTTATACCAATGTAAAACATTTTGAGATTAACAGCTGATTTCCTGATCTAAGTAAATTCAATAATCTAATTTTTTAAAAAATCATTGATATACCATATCCCCTTTTCTGCTCTGAAAATATGAGAGAGAGAGAGAATAAGAGGCAGGTAGACAGACAGACAGACACACACACATACAAAAAGAGAAACTCAAGAACCTGGTGCACACCACTCAATAATTGTTTTCAGGTAATAGACAATTCAAAAACAGCTGCAAGATAGCTCCTTATGATTATCCTTTAGATAACACTGCTAATTAAGTTACCAGATGGAGTTAACCACTATTCTAAGAATGGTTATAGATGTATATAGTCAGTCCATTAAGAACTAACCATTTTTTTTAGCTTTTACAAGATCCCAAAGAGATGCCATCGCTCTTAAGTCAGCAGGAAGCAACCTTATGAAAGACTATGCCCCCTTTACCAATAAGTTTTATGCTCTGAAGGTTGTGGGTAACTATTATTCTAATAGAATAGTTATAAGTTAAAACTGGGTAAAGGACAAAACTATAATATAGCATCAGAGATCTTTTTTGAAGAAGAGAGGGGGGATAGATAGGATAGATAAAGGTAGACTGTTCTACCTATCTATACACCATTCTAGCTGAATGTATGGGCTAAGCTAAAGACAATTTGCACTGTCATAGATATTTATTTATTGATACAAATGTGAAATCATTTTGTAAGTTTAATTGTGATAATTTGTACATTGGTACAAAGTTTAATCTGAGATTGTTTCATATAACCAAAGCAACTTGTACTTCAATATAAATCTGAATCTGTAACTATTATGTAAAACTGAATCTAAAATTGCTATATTTTATATATGCTTCTACCTTTGTTTAAAACATTTGCACATCATTGTCATGTATACTATACAATTACTACCTTCATTTAACTATACTAGATATAATGTATGATTGCACTAGTTATGATATATGCACAAGATGTTTTATATTCCTCTGTTTAGATGATATATATGTATTTACATGTCTAAAATGCCGTGGCCACTTTACCTGGTAATATACCCCTGGCTAATGTTCGATAGTTCTACTAAGGGTCATTCATTGTTCAGGGATTGTACACCCCATATATAGGTATTCTAATTTTTAGTACAGGGTTTATTCCTTAAGACAATAAGATCTGCAGTCAACATTATTTATGGTATCATATCCCAGTCATCTCAGATACAGGTTAGAATATCATAGATAGACAGGAATCTTCAACCATTTCATAGACCCAGAGAATATGGCATTTAACGTTTAAAATTTGGCCACGAGAGACACAACGACTCCTGGTGTCACTGTTCCCTTCACAAGATGGTGTTGAGCATTGAAGATACTCCATTGGAGTTTCTCCTTTTGGTAGAGAATGGCCGGTTGAGTGAGGAACTGTCCTTACCTTGATTGCTGACAGTACACACATGGTGTCAAGCTGAATGAACAAGTTGATAGATGGAGACTGACGAAATCTGCCTGGACAGGATAAGACAGTTCCTCCAAAATTGCCCTGCTTGTGAAAAGATCTGTCGGATACCATAGGCCTGTAGCCAATATGATAGATGCTCTAATGGTGCACAAATCCAGAGGTGATTGTCCAGGTAGCTGTGTTGATGTCCTCTCCCAAATTTTGGAAGTCCCTACTTCCATGTACTTCTGACTTTCAGGTGATTCACCTTCCTTCTCAGGTCTTGAAGAGGTTGAAGAGTAGATATTTAAGGTTATCACCCTATTATCCCTTAGATAAGAACATTCAGGTGTTAAATTTTCACTTTCCCAGATTAACCCCTTGAAATAATCTATACACCCTACTATCTACCAATATTCTAGAACTATTTGATATACCTTATATAGGTTAGGCTTTGATTAGAAATTGTACTTTGTCCTCTCCTAGATACTACCTCATAGTGATTCCTACTGTACCTAGTCTTAGTTTAAAACCTTCTTAGTTAGACAAAAGGGGGAGATGTTGTGGGACTCAGGTGTCAGCTGAAAAGGTCGAAAGACACTTATCCAGAGTACTGGGCCCCTGAAGGGGGCAGGGAAAGCCCACTGAAAAGGGGCTTCTGGAACACGAGACGCTCTCTTCCTGGATCCTGGATGTTGGAGAGAGGATCGGATTCCATCGTCCATCCATCACTCGTCCACCATTCCAGAATCCAGTCCCTGTTAAGGTGCTACTGTAATCTGTTACCTGTACCGTGAGTGTTGGTTTATATTTTAATAAAGATCTATGTAGTATTGGTGCCTTCTAAGTAAACTCTGCCTACAGTCTACCTCTGTTTATGAAATCTTATATACCTCTGTTAAAATATTTTTTATACTGATATATATTTAAAATACTGTTGTCATTTTACACTATACATTTACCTTTGTTTAACATTTATACTATTGTCATATTTCAAGTCATTGTCCAAAAATTGTACTCCTGTTTATAGATTGTCTACTTTTACGTTGTAAACTTTAGTCTTTAAGATAATAAAAATTACAAGTCACAATAACCTATATGTTTGCCATATACTAGTCATGTTGTTTAAATCTCTGATATATATATATGTATATATATATACATATATATATGTAAAACAGATCGACAGGAGTCTTCAAACTCTTCAAAGACCAAAAAACATTTAGATGTTTTGTTGTTCAGAATTCAACTATGAGAGACACAACTGCTGCTGGGAGCACTGTTCCTTTCCCAAGATGGTGCTGGGCATGAAAGACATTCAGGAGTTTGTCTTCCTCAGCAGATAATGGCCTGTTGGGCAAAAGTCTACCTTTGCCTCCAAGGATGACATTTAGCATGTTGTCTAATCTAGATATACAAAATAAAAGACTACTAAAACCTGCCAAGACAAGATAAGGTGGTTTCTCAAGATACCCTACTTCTAAAAAATTCTGTCAAATATTCTAGACATATAGCCAGAAACATTAGATACTCCAGCTTTTAAAAAAGCTGTAGATGACTGTCCAGGTAGCTGACTGTTGCTGTCTTCTCTTACTTGATTTCAAGTTACTCACTCATATTTTTAGCTTACTCTTGTGATATATTTTCCTTCTCAAGTACTTAATAAAGTTAAAAAATAAACACCTTCAGTAATAATCATATCTCATCCAGCTTAAGAGTGTTTAAGTACTAAATTCTCAATATCACTCAAGATAAGCAACTTTAAAATAATATCTATATCTTGTCACACATCAATATTCTAAACATTTAATATGTGTTTTGTGTTTATTATTACTATAGTTGTAGTTTTATTTTGTTTATATCATTGCCTCTATTTTCTCTCTACTAGTCATTATTTGATAATTATTTCTAATATATATATTATATATATATTATAAATTTATATATATATATATAAATTTACAGGTAAGTTTAAAAATTTATTAAGCCAAAAAATGATGCAGTGGGACTCATTACCTCTCTGACCAGAGGGCATGGCCTCTAGGCCAGCAGAGGTTTGGGGTTCACCTGTGAACTTCAATGCTATAGCCTTAAGGCATGGCCAAGACCAACTTCAAGTTCTTTGCCATGAGGACAGTGCTCTCTCTTCTTCTCCACCGACTGGAAGGAAGATCTGTTCCAGAAGAGTGGATCCTTTCTCTATTTCCTGCATTTCCTACATTTATATTGTAAGTAACTTAAATAAATATTGGCCCTAATAGCATATCTTTTTGTGTTAATATTCGGCTTATTAATTGGGTTACAGAATTGGGTTTCACAAGAAATTTGGGGTGGAGTTTTGAACCTCTAGGGAGCTGATCCATATGCTGTGGCTATTTCTTGTTTTTCACGGCTCCACACCACAGCACCTAGTGCTGGAATTGCCTTGCACTTTAAGACTGAAAAATATCCTGCACGATGAGAGGCTGTGCTGGTCAAATGTTCTGTTAATTCTGGACAGTTGTTTCCACCTCTCATAATTTTAAATCCTCCTATTGTTTGCATTGCTATACACATCACTGTGTGGTGCACCAGGTCTTTTCTTTGGGGCCACCAGCCAGCCCCCAAATCATACCAAGGAGACTTATTATTAGTTTTGAATGCTCTTCCTTAACTTAGCTCTTTCCTTGTCAGCTTCTTAGCTTAAATTAACCTGTTTCTCCTGATCTCCCTTCCTTCCTGTGGTATATCTTACCCTCACCACTTCTTGTCTGGCTTCTTGTTCCCAGCGTGTCCCTCATTCTCTTTCTTCTCTTCTCACTCTTCCTTCCAGACTAGGTTTCTCCTCTTGTTTGTTCTCTCTGCCCCACCTTCCTTCTCCTGCATAGCTATTGGTCATTGAGATTTTTATTAGACCATTTGGGTGCCTTAGGTAAACAAGGTAAAACAAAAGCAGCACGTTTACATAATGAAACAAATGCAGCATAAACAAAAGTATCACATCTTCATCTAATGAAAATAATAGTCAACAACCATGTGGTTCCCTGCGCATACTTCTGTTTTGAGAGATTTGTGTATAATTCCTTTTTTGGTACATATGACTATTTATAACAAGAAATGTTTTTTTCTTTAATGTGTAAAACTAGTTATAACAGAGGAAGTTGAAATATTGAAATGTGTTAAAATTGTTCACATGCTTAAAAGTAGGTGTGGGCTATACCAAGCCATGATGTGTAAGAGTCAGCTCACAGGACTCACTTAAAGACCAATCGACATATCACACACACACACACACACACACACACACACACACACACACACACACACACACACACACACACACACATACGGGTATATAGATATAGATCCTTTACCTTATTTCAAAGGGGACATAGTTTAATTTTATGTTACTTATTTGCAATTACATGGGTTAAAATAAATAATGTAAAAAAGTCCCGGTGTGGTGGCCTTCAGGTGTCAACTGATAAGGTCCAAAGACGCTTATCCAGGGTCCTGGGCTCCTGAAGGGGGAGTGGCTAACCCATTCATAAAAGGCTGCTGGGATCTTGGGGTCCCAACTTCATATTTTCATGTACACCAAAGCAATAGACACTGTGCCATGATTAGCATTGTTTTTTTTTGTTGTTGTTGTTAAAGAAACTTGCCCATCAATGAATATTCAAACATGTACCACTCTCTCATACATGGACCTCAACAAGTTACCTATATGTTTTTCAGTGCTCATATGACTGTGGCATAGATATGGACCACAAAGAGATGGATATAAAGACGTTGGATCATTCTGGAACATAGTTCTTAAGCAAGAGATAATGCCATCCAAGATGGATATCAGCACAAAGAAGCACAGGAGAATCAAGATGGTCCAGGTGGCCCTTTGCCCTGGAGATGATTTTGGATTAAGGCTGGTGTTGTGAAGATGCTGTGACTGATTCCTGTGCCTGCACAGAAGAGCCACCATGTACCCACTGGAGAGGACCATGAGACTGATGAGAAAGGATTCCCTGAGAGCCAACAGTGTGGAAAATGTGCTTTGTATGAGGTATAACATGGGTAGAATGGAGCATGATTCAGAAACATACATAAAGTTGTTCAAGGTCAAATTGGGTGTGGCAATAATGGATACCAAGAGGTGACTGCTAACGAACATATAGAAGATAGTCAGGAAAAGAAGGGCACATGAGATGTGATAGGGAGATTTATACTTGAACTTTGCTAAACAGGAGCTCCTGGGACTGAGGATGATAGCCTGGAGAATGCTCAACAGGCTGGTGGTACAAAGGGAGAGACCCCTACATATTCTGTACAGGTAAATAAGAAATTTACATGTGATGTCATCCCATCCCTTCCAAGAAATAAAAAAGTCTGTAGCTAAGAATGCTGTGATTAATAGTGTAAGTGTGTGAATTAGGGCCAAGAGACCAATGGGCAGGTCAGTGGGCTTGGGCCTCTGCCCAGAAATAAACTTGAGGATGTGGAAGAGAAGAAGGATGCTGTTGGCTAAGATCCCAATGGAAATTTCAGAGAAAAAGATGCTCCTTCTATTGGAATTAGTGTGGAGTCTGCTGTTCCTACTCATCTTCTGTGGGAACAAACAGTGGCTGAGGAGGAAAGTAGAACAATGACTCCTATAGGCACAGCCCAGGATCCATGCCCAGACAGCTCTGCTGCCTCAGGGAAGAATGCAGATGCCCACACTGCAGTTCCACCTCACACTCCACAGACCATCCTCATGCTATCACTTGTCTTAAACTTCAGAGCCACGGCTGGATACTGTGTCCCATGGTGTCTGCATCAGTGTGTGAGCTTCTTCAACATGAAAAGTTGCTTCCATCAGAGATGTTGTCTTTTCATATTTCACTTATTGGGTTTTACTGGAGCAGGAACAGTATATTCTTTGGCTTTCACCCACAATGTCTTCATTGTCAGGTACATTATAGACAGAGTTTTACTATGTAAGGCCAGTTTGAATGAGGATGATTGTGTAGAAGAAGATAGAAGCCTTTTTTAATGAAAGAGACGTCATGGATCAGGCATGCACTTAGTTTATTCAGATCTGTCTTTACTCATTATGTATCATAAAACAAAATATATTTCTATATCAAATGTTGGAAATTGTGAACTATAAATCAAGACATTTCATATTTCATCCACCATCTGTAGTTTCTTCTAAATGTGACCTTGAACACTGTAGGCTGATGTCTAGTCTCTTCCTCTAGAGTCATATTCTCATTTCAGGAATAAGCTAGGTCTTCAAGAAAATGTTTTATACACATTAAAAATGGCAGTCCTCCAGCACATGATTGTTTCTGTCAGTGTTTCAGCTGATGGTTTTCTAATGTAGCACCATCTGTTTGTGCTCTGGAGAGTTCAGGAACCTCATAGTAACTATTCACCTCTGTCCCTTCCTGAAACATAGAGGCCAAGTGATAAATTAGCAAATAGTAGAACATTGGAGTGGAGTTCTTCCAGAAAACTCAGATGAACATTTTAGTCTTTGAGTGCTGCCCTATAACTACATCTTCCTTGTTTCTAATATCATTTCAGAGCTGCTTCCATGAGAACAAAGTGGAAAAATGTCAGCAGGAGCATCATTTAAATTCTTCTCCTTCACCATGTTAGGTCAGAGGCAAATAGAACTACAGTTATAAGAGACTTAGGGCTATCTTTTCCCATTTTATGGAATTAGTTAAAAAATGATCCAACTCAGTCTTCAAAGATGGGCTTCATAGGGTTTTAATGGTTTTTTTGCCCCTAATGAGCAGTGATACTTCTCCAGACTCTGATATACCAGCCCCAAATTTATTTTAGGAAATATGATGCTTTGTGTGAATGGCTCCTAGACATTAATATATTTGAATGTTTGCTTTTTAGTTGTTGGAACTGTTTTGAAGGATTAAGAGGTATGACCTTATTGGAGAAAATGTGTCACTGAGGGTTGGTTTTGAGATTTCAAAAGCCCACATCAGCCCTTCTCTTTCCTCTCCTTTACTCTTTCTTCCCCTGCTCCCCTCCCACTCTGTCTCCTGCTGGTAGAACAGATATGAGATTCCCATGCTCTTGGATAGGTAGGATCAACAGATTAAAAATGGCAATCTTATTAAAAGCAATCTACAGATTCAATGCAACCTCATTAAAATTCCAACACAAGTCTTCACAGACCTTGAAAGAATGATACTCAACCTCATATGGGATAACAGAAAATCCAGGATTGCCAAAACAATATGGTTCAATAATAGAATTTCAGGAAGTATCACTATCCCTGACTTCAAGATATACTGTAGAGCTACAATAATAAAAAACCTTGGTACTGGCATAGAAACCAACTTGTGGGTCAATGGAACCAAAACAAAGACCCACATGTTAATCCACACAGCTATGAACACCTGACTCTTGACAAAAGGCCAGAAATATTCAATGGAAAAGGGACAGTATCTTCAACAAATGGTGCTGGAACAACTGGATGGTGGTATGTAGAAAAAATGCAAATAGATCCATATCCATAATTCCGCACAAAACTTAGGTACAAGTTGATCAAAGATCTCAACATAGTTCCAGTTACACTGAACCTGATAGGAAAAAGTGGAAAATACATTGGCACAGGAGTCCACTTCTTAAAATAACACCAGTAGCAACACTTTTTAATAGATGGGACCTTCTAAAACCGAGAAGCCTCTGTAAGGCAGAGGACACAGTCAATGAGACAAAATGACAACCTAAAAAATGGGAAAAGATCTTTACCAACCCTACATCTGACAGAGAACTGATCTCTAAAATATATAGAGTACTCAAGAAACTAGAGATCAAAAAAACCACAGAATCCAATTATAAAATAGGATACAGTGGTAAATAGGGAAATCTCAACAGAAGAACTCTAAATGGCTGAAAGACACTTAAAGAATTGTTCAATATCCTTAGCCATCAGAGAAATGCAAATCAAAACAACTGAGATACCATCTTATAGCTGTCAGAATGGCTAAGATAAAAACCCACACAGATGCCATCAATGGTGGAGGAGATGTGGAGAAAGGGGAATAATCCTCCATTGCTTGTGGAAATGTAAATTTGTACAGCCACTTTGGAAACCAGTATGGCGATTCCTCAGAAAACTGGGAATGAATCTACCAAATAATCCAGCAATGCCCAAAGGATGCACATTCTTACCCCAAAGACATTAGCTCAATTATGTTCATAACAGCATTATTTGTAATAGCCAGAACCTGGAAACAACTTAGATGCCCTTCAACTGAAGGATGAGTTTTAAAAATTGTGGTACATTTACACAATAGAGTACTTACTCAATAGCAAAAAAAATGACATCCTGAAATTTGCAGGCAATTGGGTAAATCTGGAGAATATCATCTTGAGTGAGGTTACACAGACCCAGAAAGACAGACATGGTATGTACTCATTCATAAGTGGATTTTAGAAGTAAAGCAAAGAAAAATCAAGCTACAATCCACCAACCCCACCTTCACAGCCAGTTAACAGGAGGAAGTTAAGAGAGACACCCAAAGATCCTCCTGGAAAGGGGAAATAGAGAAGATCATCTGAGTAAATTGGGATCATGGTGGGGAATAAGAGGAGGTGAGAATAGAACATGTGAGGATGGGGTGGTTGAGTGAGGATGGGCAACAGAAAGGGAGAGCAAAGAAGTGAAATCTTGACAGAAGGAGCCATTGTGGGGTTAGAGTGAAGCCTGGTGCTAAGGAAACACTCAAGAACCCACAAGATGACCCCAGCTAGGACTCCAAGCAATAGTGGAGAGGGTTCCTAAACTGGCCTTGCCATGTTATCTTATGAATGACCACCTTAATTGTCATTATAGAACCTTCTTCCAGGAAGTGATGGAGGCAAATATAAAGATCCATAGCTAAACACCTGGTCAAGCTACTGGCCAAGATGAAGAGAGGGGGAAAAGTTACACAGGCAAAGGGATCAGGATCATGATGAGGAGATCCACAGAGTAGGCTGTCCTGTGATATTGGGAGCTCACAGTCTCTGAAATGACAGCTGACAAACCTTCATGGAATGGATCCAAACTCTTTGAATGTAGATGACAGGTGAACACCGTGGGAAGTTTGTGGAGCCTCTTGCAGCAGGACCAGAATTTATTCCTGGTGCATGAACTGGCTTCTTGTGGTCCATACCCTGTGGGGGAATACCTTCCTCAGCCTTGATACATGGTGGAGGGACTCAGTCCGACCTCAACTGCACGTGCTAGACAGAATTGACTCACCTTGGGATTCCTTGCCCTCTCTGGGGGAATGAATAGTGGGTTGTGGTGGGGAGAGGCTAGGGAGGACTGTGAGAAGGGGAGGGAGGGAGAACAGTGATGCATGGGACAAATTTTAAATAAAAAATTATCACTGAAAGTAAAGGGTGTAAAGTGAAAATGATTTATACTTATTTAGTTCTCATGGCATTATAATGGAAGGTATTATGGGGAGACCAAAAGGATAAAATTTACAACTATAGGGTACTGTTTACAGATTTAGACCTGAGGCAGGTAGTTGATGAAAACATTTAACAAAGCAAATTTTCTGAAATGAAAATTTATAGCATTCTTAGAAAGGGTTAATCCTCTTGTAAGATTATGAACTATTTATTCTAGATATCAGGAGCATGTTGATTAAGTGGTAATTAATTATTCCCATTGAATTGTGACTTTTTTTTTAAATAAAGTTTATGGGGTTGTTGTTCAAATCCTAGTCAGAAGAATCAGAACACAGTAAGGGGGAGTGAAGGAGGAGGAAGAGGCAGTTATATTTTTACAGTGATCAGGTAAAATGACAGTTTTCTCCACTTTGAACAACTCAGACATTTGAGTTGTGCCATGAAAACCCAGGGAGAGAAAGGAGAAAGTAGTAGGGCCTCACTGTCTCCAGGCTTATGGGGCAGATGTCATCAGGAGCAGACACTCTGAATGTCATTTTGTGATCTGTGTGCACTGAGTAGCAGGTGTGATGTTTTTACAGTTATTTCAGAAATGAAAGAATCCTCACATGTGCCAGTGGGGTTTAAAATAGCAGTTTTCATCACATGCATATTAGCACTGGCTAACTAGGAAGTAAAGAGTTCTAAGATGTTTTCTCTCATGTCATTATTGGAAATGTGCACTTCCCTTAATTCCACTGAACTAGGCAGAAGAGAAAAGAAGGGAACTTGATCTTTATGAACACATCCCACTGTCACACTGCCCCGGCATTGCTGTCCATGCTGGAGAGCAGGGCAGGGGCTGTGCTGTCTGAAGCATCACTTCAGAAACTCCAGCCCTGCAAACCTAAAGAACAAAAGGAAGTCAGGCAGGCACTGAGATCATGAAGCCTCAGTGATATTCTCAACATGATGACTTCAGAAATCCCTGCTTTCACATCACTGCAAAATCTTAATTTCTGGAAGTTGATTTGCACACTATCAAAAGACTAAATTTATAGTGGCATGACTGCTTGTGGTTGTGGACACCAGCTTCCCAGGAAAGACAGGGACAGCTTTTTTGTAGTCATCTTGCTACCTCCAAATTACAGTCACCATACAGATGTATCTACATTTTACATAATAAGATTCAGTAAGACACATTGATTCTAGTCTGATGAATAATTTCTATAGAAAATTTTCTGATTAATATGAACTCTTCTTAAGTACAAGCTACAATGAGTCTTCTAATCTGTCTCCTCTCAACTGAAACACAACAGCTCACACCTCCCTATCTGAGCATGTGTTAGGAGACCAGGAGACAACACTGATACTCTCAGGTCTGAAGAACAGTCTAAGGCATAGCCATCAAATAGTGAGGGAAAGAAAGAGTGAGCTTTGATCGCCCAGGATAGCCTGGGATAGCCTGGGATCTGTATCATGGGCTGTGATTGATTTTACACAATGTAACAAAACAGGCCACTTTCCAGAGATATGAAATTCTGTACATAGTACCAGGAAAGGTGGTAGATTACTGGAATAGGTCCCATTAGAAGAAGCTATACTGGAGAAGAGGTCAACAAGACATTTGGAACACCAGGAAAAGAAAACATGCTTGGAGCAAGAAATGACACAGAGGAATCTAAGCATTCTCAATTAGGTTCAGTTGTGAAGGATGCACCTGCTCAGGGCAGAGAAATTGAAACTTCCTGTGCTGTCTGAATAAAGAAACCATGACTTTAGACTTTGTGTCATCCCACACTTACCCAAACCATGAACAGCCCATAGTCCCTAGGATCATCAAGAGAGAGGTTTGGTAGGTGACACTGGTCCTGTATCATGGAAGTGGCTTGAGGAGGAGGTTACTCAGGCAGGAGTTTTAACTTTGGAAAAAATCATAACTTTGAAACTAGGAAGACACTAGGAAGAAATGGCTGGCATATCAGGGAAGGGAAAACCATCACCCAGCATATGTCTTGGCTGTTTCCAGAGATGCCAAAAGTCAATGAGCTGTGAGAATGCGGGGGGCAAAACAAGAGGAACCTTTAGGCTAAGGAATGGCAGTTGATTCTGAGAGACTGTCTGAAAACTGTATTTTTAAGTTTTGAGACCTTTGAAGCTTTTTATCTTGGCTCAAACTGGCAGCAAGTTTGTCACTCAGTGCCTCTATATCAAATCCAGAAAAAGCAGGAGCAGATGCCCCAGAGGAGCAGTACGGCACAGACTCCAGCCACAAGTATTGGACTCTACCCCGAGCTGCACCACAAGCTGCTTCTCTCATCACCCAGTGACGCCTTCTGAGAGGCTCAGCTAGTGTGTTCAGTGTTTATTGCCTCAGTGCCTGGAAAAGTGTGTCAGTTTCTCTCTATCTCTTCACATAAATTTATAAAAAATGATGTTTAGGAAAACCTGAAAACCAAGTAGAGACTTCAGAACAGGATGGAATTCAGTTGTTCAAATGTTTCTCCAAGCAAAATTAATTTCAGGTTTTTCCACTGTAAAAAATTATATACAATGCATGGAAAGAACATAGAAAAAAGATAAAACATGCAACCGTTCTTCCCGGGACATCCTACTCCTGGGTCTCAATGACAGGGAAGGAATGTGCCACCGTGTTCACTATAATTTAATAATCATAGTCCAGGTACATCATCAATATCAGGGTCACTCACTGATGGTTCCCACCAGGCTGGCAGAGACTAAGGACCAGCACCACTAACTTCTGATGAGATTGGAATTAATCCAATTGAATTGGAATGAATAGTGACCATGTGCAAACACTAGCAGGCACTTTGCAGTCCTGTGAGGTTGCCCTCTGTGTGATGTGGTTTAGAGTCGGCAGCCTCGATTCCTTACAGAGATGTTTTAAGGTTTTGATAACTCAAACTCAGGATAACTTGCATGAAAATAGTTCCGCTGCTTGTACAAAAGTGATAGATGCACATCTGAGGACATTTAATTAACGTGAGAACTCCTAACCTTTCAGTGCTCTGATAGATTCTCTTAGAAATAATTAAATCAATAAAATATTTGTAACTTGACAACTTATCAAACTATCCATTGTGAGTTATTTACTTCATAGAAATAAAGTGGGTTTTAAATTAATTTTGAAGTCTTTAAGAAAATGAATATCCTAAGAAGAAAACAGCCTTGTTGTCCAACAGTATACATTTTCTGTACCGAGGGTCTATCAGAGCTCAGCATCTCCTCTGCAGAATCTGAAAACCTTCGTGATCCCCACTGCTCCTCCTCCCACAGCCTGGGACCAGACCACCTTCTGATTCTGCACTTGGGTGCAGAGCACTTACCCAGATGGACATGGCCAGGGAGGGCTCTGCCTGAGGAGATCCTGCACAGTTCTTGATAGAAAGGGCTTTAAATACATCTCTGAGGCATGCAATTTCAGTGTCTGTAGAAGGTGACCAACTCCCATTGGGTAGCATGGAAACATGGCGTCCCAGAGGAGCACTACATCTGCCTGTCACATAACTTATTCCATCCTGGATAATAGCCCTCTGAGGAAGGGTTGAGCACAAAGCTTTTCTGAGCTCCCTTGCCACATTTTTGGGAGGGATCAAAAAGTTTGCATCAAACAGAGAACAACTCTTCTCACTTTACTCCTTAGATGTAATTTGGACCAATTTCATCACCATGATGCCTATCTTCTGGAATATGGGACTCATGGGCCTCCCTGAGTTCCCAGTCTACCTGAGGGAAGACTGTATATACTATTTGACAGGCAGCCTCTCCCTGGGTCAGTCTTCCCATGGAACAGTAAGTTTGTGCCAAGTAGACAACAATAACTTTGCTCATTTTACTCCTTAGACTTAATTCAGACCAATTTTATTCACTGTGTTGCCTGTCAGGGATGTGGGTCTCCTGGGCCTCACATGACTGCCCATGACTCTGAGAGTCGTTTTTGAACAGTGTGGACTGACAGCCAATTTCTGATTTGGTCCTCCCATGAAGCATCTTCAAAGAAGTGTAGATTCTTTGTTCCCTGATTTCTGAAATCCGTTTGACGATTCAAGATGTGAGTAAATTTTGAAAATCAGCCCTCTGTCAGATGTTGGATTGCTGAAGATCTTTCCCATGCTGTAGGCTGCTGTTTTGTTCTACAGACAGCATTTTTTTTGCCTTACAGAAACTTTTCAATTTCATGAGGTCCCATTTTTTCTCCATTTTATTAATTTCTTTTTCTTTTTTTTAAATTTTGAATTTACTGTAGGTATCGATTTGAAGCTTGTGGAAGACGTAAAATATACATCATAATAAGATTTGTTAAAAGAACTGTTTCCATGCACAAAAAATGTCTTAGAAACAGGAAAAAGAAAGGGCACCCATTGTTGGGTGTCAAAACATTGTTGTTTTCCCTTACATTTTTAGGGTGCCTGACACCAGCTCTCAAATCAATCACACATGAATCTCTGGATGTCTCTCTTAAATTCTTTCTAATCCCAAGCTGTTCAGGGGTTGTGGTTTGCGGCTTGGTTATTCTTTGCTTTTCATTTAGAATCCACTTATGAGTGAGTACATCCCATATCTATCTTTCTGGGCTTGTGATACCTCGCTCAGGAGGATATTCTCCAAGTTCATCCATTTACCTAAAAATTTTAAGATGTCATTTTTTACTGCTGAGTAGTACTCCATTGTGTAGATATACCACAATTTGATAATCCATTCTTCAGTTGAGGGGCATCTAGGTTGTTTCTAGGTTCCTGCTATCACAAATAATGCTGTTATGAACATTGTTGAGCTAATGCCTTTGGGGTATGAATGTGCATCCTTTGGGTGTATGACCAATAGTGATATCGCTGGATTTTTGGGAAGATTGATTCCTAGTTTCCTGAGGAATAGCCAGACTGTATTCCAGAGTGACTATACAAGTCTCCACTCCCACCAACAATGGAGGAGTGTTCCACTTGCTCCTCATCTTCTCCACAATAGGTTGTCATCCATGTTTTTGAACTTAGCCATTCTCCATTTTGACAGCTGTAAGGTGGTATCTCAAAGTTGTTTTGATTTGCATTTCTCTGATGGCTAAAGATGTTGAGCAACTTTTAAGTGCCTTTCAGCCACTTGTAATTCTTCTGTTGAGAATTCCTTTTCTAGCACTGGACCCCATATTTTAATTGGGTTATTGAGGTTTGGGGCTCTAGTTTCTTGAGTTCTCTATAATTTTAGAGGTCATTTCTCTGTAAGATGTAGGATTGTTGAAGATCTTTTCCCATTCTGTAGGCTGTCATTTTGTCTTGTTGACTGTGTCCTTTGCCTTACAGAAGCTCCTCAGTTTCAGGAGGTCCCACTTATTGATTGTTGTTCTTAGTGTCTGTGCTGCTGGTGTTATATTTAGGAAGTGGCCAATTGTGCCAATGCATTGGAGGGTATTTCTACTTTTTTCTATCAAGTTCAGTGTGGTTGGGTTTATGTTGAGATCTTTAATTCACTAGGATTTGAGTTTTGTGCAGGGTGATAGGCTTGGATCTATTTGCATTTTTCTATGTACTGCCATCCTGTTATGCAAACAGCATTTGTTAAAGATACAAACTTTTTTCCACTGAATATTTTTTGGCTTCTTTGTCAAAATCAGGTGTTCAAAGGTGTGTCAGGTAACGTTGGGTCTTCGGTTTGATTCCATTCATATACAAGTCTGTTTTTTTTTTTGCCAGTACAGGCTGTTTTTATTACTATAGCTCTATAGTATAGCTTGAAGTCAGGGATGGCAACTCCTCCTAAAGTTCTTTTATTGAGAAGTATCCTTTTGGCAATACTGGGTTTCCTGTTATTCCATATAGAGCTGAGTATTGTTCTTTTTATGTCTGTTAAAAAATGCGTTATAATTTTGATAGGAATTGCGATGAACCTGTAGATTACTCTTTGTAAAATTGCCATTTTACTATGTTGATCCTACTTATCCAGAAGCATTGGAGATCTTTCCATTTTCTGATGTCCTCTTCAATTTCATTTTCAATGACTTAAAGTGTTTGTTAAACAGGTTTTCTACTTCAATTTATAAATGAAACTAACTGGATTTTTCCATATGTTGTATGAGATAAACCAATTTGCGGAGCTCCTACATTTTATACTGATGCAAACAAATCAGGAAAATAGGTTATAAAACAGAAAATTTAAGTAAAGTGGCTCAAGGCCCTTATAATTCCATCCAGAAGTCAGAATTATATGTTGATATTCTGGTATCAATGAACTTTACAGAATCTCTTAACATAGAAACTGACTCTCAGTATGTAGAAAGAGTTGTTTTACATATTGACACTGCTGATTTCATTCATGATAATACAGAATTAACTTCATTATTTATACAGCAACAGAATATTATTAGAAATATAATTCATCATACACAAACGCCCACCCACCCACCCACACACATACATATACAGACCTTGATTACATTCTGGTTATTTTACCCTCTAAGTATTCTCCTACAGGAGTTATAATGCAAAGATATATATATCACCTATCAGATCCCATGGGCCTGCTAGGTCCTCTAGCACAAGATAATGATGAAATTGATTAATTTTCAATAGAATATATGCTGGAGGCCTCAGAATTTTATAAGATACATCATGTAATAACAATGGATTAGAAAAGAGCTTTACAATTACTTGGCACCAGGCCAAGGGAATTATAAAGATTTGTCCTACTTGCTCCTTCTATAACCAACCATCATTACCCGCTGGAAGCAATCCCAAAGGTATGCATAGAAATGAGATTTGTCTGATGGATGTATTTTCTTTTGTAGAATTTGGAAAGATAAAATATGTATATCATACCATTGGCACTTACTCAGGACTACAATGAACAACTAACCTGAGCTGTGAAAAGACTGATTCTGTAATTATACACCTTTTGGAAGTCACGACCATTATGAAAATACCTGTACAAATTAAGATTGACAATGCTCCAGCATATGTTTTCCAAAGGATGAAACAGATTTTTGAATATTATAATATAAAGCACATTACAAGTATACCACACAATGCTACAGGACAAGCAGTTGTGAAAAGATCTCATCACACCTCAAAATAGATGCTCCATAAACAAAACAGAATGAAAAAACCCAGAGAGAGATTGCATAATACCTTACTGGCCTTGAATATTCTTAATGATGATAAGAAAGAATAATGGTTGCAGAGAGACATTAGTTAATAGAAAAAACCTCTGAGATAAACCAACCAGCCTACTTCAAGGATGTGCTGACCTCAGAATGGAAGCTGGAATATGTGCTTCACTGGGGGAAAGGTTTTTGCTTTTGTTTCCACAGAAGAAGAAAAACTTTGGGTGTCAACAAAGTTAATAAAGATCTGATTCAAAAGGACACTCCTGAGGAGGAGAAGTAATGGCTCATTCACCAGTATGACAATTGGATACATGGTAAGGAATACTCACTTAACAAGGCTGGGGCAGGTCAAGATGGATTTAACCATCCTCAAGAAATTAAAAGGACCCTGGATGCCTTACACTTAAGGCTGAAAGGAAGCCAATTATAAAAGGATTACAAGCAAAGGAATATGAGGCCTATTGATTCCAATTTTCAATACAGGGTAAATTCTCAATTCTCCCTGCTTTAACATTTATATCTCTTAAAAATATGGTCCTGATTTAATTATAAATCAAGCTGACTTTAGAGTTGGTAAATAAAAATTTAAGAGATTCTGTCTCATTTCATAAAAGCCACCTTGTATGGGATACAAGACAGTCAAGAAAAATAGGAGTTATTGTTATTGCATTTTTATTTATAATTCTATCTCCATATTTATTATTTATTGACTATTAAAACATTCTTTGCATACAATTTTCTCATGAAAATGTAAACTCTTCATTTGATATTACTAATGTTTAAATTTTCCAGTATAAACAAGAAATTCTCTTGCTATCAATCTCCAAAGCATTTGGAAAGATGATTGGAGCCCCACCACAATAATTCCACTTAGTCTGTGGGGTTTTTTGTAAAAAAAAAACCCACTGTTATACACCACTCAATAACTGCTTTTAAAATTCAGACTATTCAAGACAGTTACAACATAACTTTCTTTGATTATTCATCATATTAGATCTCTAACAAGAATTCCAGATGGCACTACCCAGTACTTGGAGAGTGGATATAGATGTTTATAGTCAGTCCATCGGGACCTAACTACTGTCATAGTTCGTACAGGACCCCAAAGATATACCATAATCCATACAGCAGTAATCAACCCAATTACTCGAGGTTTTTATTATAATACCAAATAGAATTTGTGAAATTGGATTGCTCAACTCTTGGGGAACAAATTTGCAAAAAAGCCACTTGTCTGTGTTTTTATAGCCAAAGGCACAGGATGAAGTTACATATGGCCAGAGATACTTCCTGCCTGGCTCTATTTTTCATTCAGAGTTATTGTCTAGCAAGATCTACCTATTAGACAGTACCTACAACACTTGTTTTTGGATACCAGATTCCCCTCTTCTGGAGGTTTTTTGTCTTTTTATGGACCCCTACACAAGCTTCTACCACACTAGGTAGCTGCTCAACTTCAGAGTCTTATGAATTATCATTGCCAGCAAATTTGGTGAGTCAATCGGGATTTCTTCAAAAGGGAATTAGGTTAAGACATGAAGAGAGGTTTCTCCCCTCATTAAGATAAAAGGTACTTGTTTGAGAATATTCTAGACCTTTTTTGGAAATGGAAACATGAAAGGAAAGGATAATTAATATATATGGGATTTTGTAATATCTGTTATAAATATTATTTATATAGTCTTTCTTATTTTAGCCCCAGGAATGTTGGTGAATATAATTGTCAAGATACAAATATTAGAAGGTCTTGTTTAAATGTACATACATTCAGACCCAGACAGAGGAATTAAAAGAGAACCAATTTTGACATTGCCTTGTGAGGTTACAGAGAAACAGCCTAAGGCTTTCAAACAGGAAACCTTAATAGTATCCAGTAACCTTACAGTAATTTCCAAATGAGAGAATTTGCAAGAGCTTAATGGACTTCTGTGAAAATGTTAGATTTAAGGAGACTCAAGGAACTTTCAGATGGCATGCACTCATCAATTGTAAAGCATATGTTAAACTTGTGATTAACTTGTAATAAAATTATCCCTAATGACTAAACAGGTATGGTTACAGAAGTCTTGGAGGCTTAACATCAGTTACAATGGCAGACCTGTTGAAATGTGAGGCAAAATTTGTTGAAGAATGTAGTACAAGATGAGGTATTGAAATCTCTTAAGAACAACTTTTTAGGGAGGGATATTATGCGAATGTAGAAAGTCAGTCTTTATATTATGAGCATACACTGGCTTTATTTGAAATGTAAGCCTTAAATGTTTGGGATAGAATTGATAAGTAGAAAAGAAAATTGAATCCATTATAAAACTGATCCAAGGGTAAAAAGATCATTTAAGAGTTCTTACAAAGTTTGACTTCAACAGTGAATACAATGGTACTACATTCAGAAGCTAGGCAATGATAATTGAGTCTCTGAAAATGCTAACCCACAATGCAAAACCGTTAATCAGTCCATTAAAAGTATGACAAGATCTGAAGAAAAAATTTAAAAGTCAAATGTTACCACTATGGAAAACAAGGTCACCTAAAATGGGATTGTAAACAAGGTGTTCCCAGAAACTTTTTTTTCTTTTGCTAAGAATAAACCCAACAGAACACTCCTCCCTTCTGGAGTAGCAGAAAGTGTGGCACAGTCAGGCATTGGACCAATGAATGCAGGTCAGCAAGCAACAGAAAAGCTAACATTTAGCTTTTCTTAGGAAACACCATGAGTGGCCCCTCAAGGCCCCCAATTCAAATCCAGTTCAGTTTTATCTTGTCATCATGGAGGAAAACACATTTGAGACCAATCAAAGCCTCTAAAGCATATTCTAATAAACCACTCTGCTGTGGATAAAAGAACAGCTATAGCAAAGAGAGCAAAATATACAGGAAAAGTCTTAAGAAAGATTTTGGCAACTTCTCTAAATGAAAAAGACCAAAATTAAAAATACAAATGAATGACATTGTCATTGAAAGTATGATAGATACAGGTATGGATATAGCAATAATTCCATGAGAATCTTCACATCACAGAAGGTAAATGTTCAGCTTTTAGGGAATGGAATGTCATTCCAGGTAAAATAGAGCACAATATGGCTCTAATGTATAGGGCTAGAAGGACAGAAGGGCTAGAGGGAAAAGCAAAGCCATATGTGGCTACCATCGCTATGAATTGATAGTGACTAATTTATTGTAACAATAGCCTACTCAGATTAACATTCCATCTACCACAGAAATAAATCATAAGCTAACATGTTTCTGGAGAAAATATTAGAAGGAATTATAATAAACAGTCACCAAACACTCAGGCTGTACAAAACCAAGGCACAAAAGTTGATTATCTTTTAAAGGCACCAGTATCCCTACCAGATTGGCATGGGCAGTATGTGGAGCCTCAAGGGGTAGGATCAGACTGTGTTCCTGTGCATGGGGTGGCACCTCGGACCCCATTCCCTGCAAAGGAACACCTAATCCAGTCTTGACTTTAGGATATGGAAATTGGACTTAACTGGAGTGGATTGCCACACTGAGCTGACTACCTAGAGACTTCTTGCCTTTTGGGTAGGGTATAGGGGTATGGAGAGGAGGTAACCTGGAGGCTGACTGGGAGGGACTGGGAGGAGGGAAGGGAGAGGAGAATGGAGATAAATGGATAAAAAGACATTTTTATAAAAAAATAATACAACAAAAAGATAATAAGAAATATTAATGCACTAAGTTTAATCAAAAATTAGTTAATAGAGAAGCCTACATTGGTTCATGAGTGACTGAAAAATGTCTGGTTCAAGAAAATTAAACCAGGAAATGAGATATGTGTATAAACAGAGGAGGAAGGAGTTCAGCTTCACCTGGTACTTCCCTTTTCAGGTGGGGTCAAAGAGAGGCTTGGAGTTAGCGAATTTGTCTCTACAGGCATGAGGAGTTGGCAGGGTGAGAAGTAGCTATGGTTTGTTTCTCCGTCTCTCTGATATTTCAGCTTTCCCCCAAAGGTTGGTTCTGGATTTTATTATAATAATAAATAGATTTTTTGGTATAAGTTGAAATATTGAAAGGCATTATATTGATCACATACTTAAAAGTAAGTGTGGGCACTCTCAGGCCATGGTGTGTAAGAGCTACCTCACAAGACTCTCTTAAAGATGCATTGATAATATATATATATGTATATAATACAATATATATGTATAAAGCTTTTGTTTTATTTCAAAAGGCATGTGGTTTAATATTCCTTATATGTTTACCACCACAGGAGTTAAACTAAATAATTTTAAGAGAAAAATTCCCACAGCATATTTTCATGCACACAAAAGCAGATAGGCATTGTACTATCATTGACAGTTGGCTCTTTTTAAAGGAAGTTTCCTATCAATGAATATTCAAACATTTATCACTCTCCTATACATGGACCTCAACAAGTTACTTATATGTTTTTCAGTGCTCATAAATACAAAAGGACTGGCTGTGGCATAGATATGGGCCACAAAGAGATGGATATAGTAAGATGTTGGATCACTCAGGAACATAATTCTTAAACAGGAGACAATACCTTCCAGGATAGACATCAGAGCAAAGAAGCACAGGAGAATCAAGATGGTCCAGGTGGCCCTTTGCCCTGGAGATGCTTTTGGAGAAAGGCTGGTGTTGTGGAGATGCTGGGACTGCTTCTTGTGCCTGCACAGAAGAGCCACCATGTATCCACTGGAGAGGACCATGAGACTGATGAGAAAGGATTCCCTGAGAGCCAGCAGTGTGGAAAATGTGCTTTGCATGAGGTAACTCATGGGTAGAAAAGAGCAGGATTCAGTGACATATAAAATGTTATTCAAGGTCAAATTAGGTGTGGCAATAATGGATACCAAGAGGTGACTGCTGATTAACATATAGAAGATACTCAGGAAAAGAAGGGCACATGAGATATGATAGGGAGATTTATACTTGAACTTTGCTAAACAGGAGCTTCTGGGACTCAGGATGATAGCCTGGAGAACGCTCAACAGGCTGGTGGTACAAAGGGAGAGACCCCTAAATATTCTGTACAGGTAAATAAGAAATTTACATGTGATGTCATCCCATCCCTTCCAAGAAATAAAAAAGTCTGTAGCTAAGAATGCCGTGATCAGTAGTGTACTTAGGTGGATTAGTGCTAAGAGTCCAATGGGCAGGTCGGTGGGTTTGGGCCTCTGCCCAGAAATGAACTTGAGGATGTGGAAGAGAAGAAGGATGCTGTTGGCTAAGATCCCAATGGAAATTTCAGAGAAAAAGGTGTTACTCAAGTTGGAATTAGTTTGGAGTCTGCTGTTTCTATTCATCTTCTGTGGGAACAAACAGTGGCTGAGGGGTAAAACAGAGAAATCATTCTTATAGGCACAGTCAAGGAACCATTCCTAGACAACTCTGCTGCTTCAGGGAAGCATGCAGATGCCCATACACTCTTACTCCACTGAAGATCTCAATTCCATATCACACTCCACAGACCATCCTTATGCTACCACTTGTTGTAAACTTCAGAGCCATGGCTGGATCCTGTGTCCCATGATGTCTGCATCAGTGTGTGAGCTTCTTCTACATTAAAACCTGCATCCAGCAGAAATGATGTCTTGTCATCTTTCATTTGTTTCAGTTTTACTGGAGTAGGAATAGCATCTTCCTTGGTTTTCATCCACAGCATCTTGATTACCAGGTACATTATTGACAGAAGTTTACCATTTAGGGCTAGTTTGAATGAGGGTGACTGTGTAGAAGAAACCAGCCCTTCACAATAAAAAAGTGGCATGGATCAGGCATAATCTTATTACATTTAAGTCTGTTTTTCCTGATTGTTTATTGTAAAACCAAATTTCTTAATAAATTTCTATATAAAATGTTTGTTAATTGTGAATTATAAACCCAGACATTTCACATTCCACCTACCAGCTGCAGTTTTTTCTAAGTGTGACCTTAAACACTGTAGGCTGAGCTCCAGTCTCCTCCTCTGAACCATACTGACAGTCATGTTCTTGTGTCAGGAAGATACTAGGTGGTCAGGAACATGCTTTATATGCACAAAACCTGGCAGTGTTCCACCACATGATGGTTTCTGTCATTGTTTCAACTGACAGTTCTTTAATGAAGTGCCTTTTGTTTGTGCTCTGAACTGTTAAGGTAAGGCAGCTCATAGAAATTGTTGACCTCTGTCCCTTCCTGAAACAGAGAAGATAAATGATAAATTAGAAAATAGTAGAACATTTGAGTAGAGTTTTTCCAGAGAACTTGGATGGTTAATTCAGTCTTTGTGCAATGCCATATAACTACATCTTCCATGTTTCTAATCTCATTCCAGAACCACCTCCATGAGAGGAGAAAAGTGTGCAAAATGACAGCAGGAACATCTTCCTCATCTTTATCCTTCAGCATGTGAGGTCAGGAGGTAAATAGAACTACAGTTATAACAGACACAGGGCTATCTTTGGTGATATGTTATGTATTTAATAAAACATGTCTGGAATATCAGAGAAGAGATCTGACCACAGTCAATCCAGGAGGATCAGAGAGTGGTAACTCACATCTCTAATCCCAGCACCAGGAAAGACCAGGCATGGTTAACTACACCTTCAATTTTAGCAGATCTGAGTATGAGGCCAGTTTGGTTTACAGAGGGAGTTCCAGGCTCCCAGGCAGGCAGTGGTGGTGACAGTGGTGGTGTCATGCCTTTAATTCCATAACCACTAGAGACAGATTTTTCTGTGTTTCTGTGAGTTCAAGGCTAACTACCAAATAGTAGTAGCCCACCCCTTTAATATTAACCTTGATGCGAAACAACTGGGCAAAGGAGGTGTTTAAGGCAGGTGTAGGAAGACAGATGGGGCAGTAGAAACCACTAGTAGCAAGGCTGAGGAAGCTGGAAGATAGCTAGTGAGATTTGACTGTGCTGTTCCCTCTCCTTGATACTTCAGCCTTTCCCTGATATTGGGCTCTGAATTTCCTTTATTACAACCAGAATTTGCATCCCTCTGAATACAGAGCTGACAAAGAGGTGAGTGGAACCCCAACCCCCAGGACATGCAGAGACTGGTCTCTGAATGTAGCCCAGGGACACTGCTCCCATCACCCAAAACACCCAGCCCTGCCCTAAGCCAAAGAAAGCTAGGAGATCCTCCAAACCCAATCCCCAGCAAAACACAGTGGAGGGACATTATATGGGCTAAACCACACCCAAACCACACACATCACCAGTGACCTACAACTAGATACCCAGAAGCCACCCTCATAGTCTACAGCTGACTAAGAGGTGAGTGGCACCCTGACCCTCAGGCCAAGCAGAAACAGGTCTCCAAACCCTGGCCTGGGGACACTGTCCCCACACCCCATCAACACTCAACTCCACCCTAAACCAAACAAATCTGGTAGAGACCCCAAAGCTCAATTCCTTGAAAAACTCATCTGGAGGGACATTCCATGAGACAAACTTTACCCAAACAACAATCTGCATTGTCACCCATTGAGAAATGGATACCCAGAAGTCTCCCTCCAGGTCTACAGCTGACTAAAAGCTAAGAGCTGAGTAAGAGTCAGCTAAAACCCTACCAAGAACAACTCCTGTGACTGCTGGAGACACACAGCTCATTGGCCTACAGCCAACTAAGAGCCAAATAAGAACAGCCCCTGAAACTACTGAAAACATTCGGACCCCAGGCACACAACGGACTAAGAGCTAACAAAGAGCTGAACTGAGGAAGCAATGGGCAGACACCAGTGCAAGAATACATACAACAATATAAAGAACAAGAAGACAACCCCAGAATTAGCTGATGGCTCTACAACATCAAGATTCAAGCATAACAATGAAGAAGAAACAGAAGGAAATGATAGCAAAACCAATTTAATGATGATAATATAAGCTTTAAAAGAGAATATAAAATTTCTGTAATAAATAGAAGAGAATAAAAACAAAAATTGGAAGAGATGAACAAATACCTGAAAGAAAATAAAGAAAACCAAGAAAAAGAAAACACACAGGTGAAAGCAACATTCCAGGAATTAAAAACTAAAACAGAAGTAATAAAGAAGGCACAAACTGAGACAAAACTGGAAATAGAAAAACTGGAGAAATGAACAGGAAACACAGATGCAAGAATGACCAATAGAATCCAAGAAATGGAAGAGAGAATCTCTTCAGTGGAATATTCAATAGTGGAAATAATACAGCAGTTAAACAAAACATTAAAACAAAAAGTCATAACATAATATATGTCCAGGAAATCTGGGACATCATGAAAAGGCCAAGCCTGAGAATAATTGGAATTGAAGAAGAAGAATACCAGCTCAAAGGCACAGAAGATATGTTTAACAAAATCATTGAAGAATACTTTACCAACATAAAGAAGTAAATGCTTGTAAAGATAAAAGAATTTTACAGAACACCAAATAGACTAGACCCCAATCCCCAAGAATCTGCTCACCACGTAATAATAAAGCCACTAAAATTACAGAACAAAGAAATAATACTAAGAGCTGCAAAGGAAAAAGGCCAAATTATCTATAAAGGCAGACCCATCAGAATAACACCAGACTATTGAGTGGAAACAGTGAAATCAAGAAGGTTCTGGTCAGATGTTATACAAACACTAAAGGAGCATGGCTGCCAACCCAGACTACTATAACCAGTAAAACTATCAATAACCATAAGTGGAGTAAATGAGATATTTCCTGACAAAACCAGATTTAAAAAATAACTATCCACAAATCTGGCCTTACAAAAAGAACTTGAGGGAAAACTCCAACCTACGGAAACCAGATATACCACTGAAACCACAAACAATTGATAATCCTACAGGGAAAAAATTCCAAAAAGGACATACACAGAAGCTACTACCAAAAATAACAGGAAATACCAGTTATTGGTCATTAATATCCCTTAATATCAAGGGACTCAATTCACATATAACAAAGACACACCCTAACACGATGAATACAAAAACAGAAATGATCCTTCTTCTGCATACAAGAAACACACCTCAATGTCAAAGAGAGATAGACTCAGAAGATGGTTGGGAAAAGCCTTTCAAATCAAATAGTCATAAAATATGAGCTGTTGTAGCAATCCTAATATCAAATAAAATATACTTCAATCTAAAATCAATCAAAAGAGACCTGGATAAATATTACTTATTCATCTCAGGAAAAAAATCTACCAAGATGATGTCACAATTCTGAATATTTCTGACCCATACACAAGGACACCTACATATATAAAAGAAACACTACTAGCTTAACCTCACATCAACCCCACAGAATAATAGTGAGAGACTGCAAGACCCTACTTTTGCCCTTGGATAGATCAACCAGACAGAACCCAACAGAGAAATAAGGGATCTAACACAAACGAACTGAATAGATATATAAAGAACCTTCCACCCAAACACAAAGGAATATACATATTTCTCAGCACCACATAGAACTTTCTCTAAAACTGACCTCATACTCAGTCATAAAGAAAATTTCAATAGTTTAAAAAATGGAAATAACTCCCTATATCATATCAGATCACCATGGTCTAAAGCTACAGTTCAACATCAACAAAAAAATCACAGAAAGTCTACAAAATCATGGAAAGTGAATATCTCTCAATTAAACCACCTCTGGGTCAAGGAAGAAATTAAGAAAGACATCAAAAACTTCCTAGAATTTAATAAAAATGAATCCACAACATACCCAAATTTATGGGACACAATGAAATCAGTGCTAAGGGGAAAACTCATAGCAATAGATGCCTATATGAAAAACCTAGAGAAATCACACACAGGAGACCTAACAGCATAGCTAAAGACTTTAGAATAATTGGAAGAAAAATCATCTAGAAGGAGTACATGGTGGGAAATAGTCAAACTTAGGGCAAAAATCAGTAAAAAAAAAATAGAACAGTACAAAGAATCAATGAATCAAAGAATTGGTTCTTTAAGAAAGTCAATAATATAGATAAAGCCTTATCTAAACTAACCAATAAGTAGAGAAAGAATTTCCAAATTAATAGAATCAGAAATGAAAAGGGTGACATAACAATAGACACCCAGGAAATTCAGAAAATTATCAGGTCATATTTTGAGAATCTATTCTCCACTAAAAAGGAAAACCTAAAAGAAATGGACAGCTTTCTGGACAGGTACCACTTACCAAATTAAATTAAAATCAGATTAAAGACTTAAACAGACCTATAACTGCAAAGGAAATTGAAGCTCTTATTAAAAGTCTCCCAAGTTAAAAAAAAGGGCAAGAACCAGTCAGATTCAGTGCAGAATGCTCAGATATTCAAAGAATAACTAATACAACACTCCTCAAACTGTTGCATAAACTAGAAACTGAAGGAATATTGTGAGCTCTTTTTACGAGGCAACAATCACACTGATTCTGAAGCCACTCAAAGATGCAACAAAGAGAGTATTACTGACCAATTTCTGTCATGAACATCAGTGCAAAAATACTCAACAAAATTCTGACAAGCAGAATCCAACAACATATCAAAAAAAACCCATCTACCACAATCAAGTTGGCTTCATTTCAGAGATGCAGGGATGGTTCAACAAAGGAAGACTGTGAATGTCTTCCATCATATAAACAAACTGAAAGAAAATAAAAACCCACATGATCATCTCATTGGATGCTAAAAAATCTTTGACAAAATCTAACACTCCTTCATGTTAAAAAGTCCTGAAGAGGTCAGGAATACATGGAAGATACATAAATATAATAAAGGAGATATTCAACAAGCTAAAAGCCAACATCTAACTAAATGGAGAGAACAAAAAAGCAATCCCACTAAAATCAGGAATAAGACAAGGTTGTCCTCTCCCTCCTTTTCTATTCAATATAGTTCTTGTCCTTTTAGTTAAAGCAATAAGAGAACTAAGGAAGATTAAGGGGATACAAATTAGAAAGGAAGAAGTCAAGCTATCTCTCTTTGCAGATGATATGATCATATACATAAGTGACCCCCAAAATTCTGCCAGGGAACTCCTACAGCTGATAAATAGCTTTAGTAATGTATCATGGTACAAGATTAACTCAAAAAAATTTAATAGTCCTCCTATACACTAAAGATAAAAGGGCTGAAAAAGAAATGAGAAACATGACCCTTTACAGTAGCTGCAAATAACATTAAATATCTTGGTATGACTCTAACCAAAGAAGTATCATACCTGTAGGACAAAAACTTTAAGTCCCTAAAGAAAGATACTGACTAAAGTATCAGAAAATGGAAAGATCTCCCATGCTCCTGGATAGGTAGGATCAACACAGTAAAAATGGCAATTTTTCCAAAAGCAATTTACAGATTCCGTGCAATACCCACTAAAATCTCAACACAATTTTTTACATACTGCAAAATAACAAAACTCAGCTTCATATTGAATAACAGGAATCCCATGATTGCCAAAAGAATACTGCTCAATTAAAAACTACAGGAGGAATCACTATCCCTGACTTCAAGTTATACTATAGAGCTGCAGTAATAAAAACAGCCTGGTACTAGCACAAAAACAGACTGTGGATCAATGGAATTGAATCAAAGACCCCAGCATTAACGGACACACCTATGAACACCTGATTTTTGGCGAAGAGGCTAAAAATATTCAATGGGAAAAGTTAGTATCTTCAACAAATGATGTTGACATAACAGAATGGTAGTATGTAGAAGAACACAAATAGATCCAAGCATATCATTCTGCACAAAAGTGGATAAAAGACCTCAAAATAAACCAAGCTGCACTGAACATGACAGAAAGACAGTGGGAAATACCCTCCAACGCATTGACACATGTGACCACTTCCTAAAAGTAACACCAGTAGCACAGACACTAAGAACAACAATCAATCAGTGGGAACTCCTGAAACTGAGAAGCTTATGTAAAGCAAAGGACACAGTCAATAAGACAAAATGACAACCTACAGAATGGGAAAAGATCTTCACCAACCCTACATCTGACAGGGAATTGATCTCTAAAATATGTAGAGAACTCAAGAAACTAAGCCCCCAAACCTAAATAACTCAATTAAAAAATGGGGTTCAGACCTAAAAAGGGAATTCTATATAGATGAATTGCAAATGGCTGAAAGGCACTTAAAAATTGCTGAACATCTTTAACTATTAGAGAAGTGTAAACCAGAACAACTTGAGATACCACCTGACACCTGCCAGAATGGCTAAGAACAAAAACACAGATGACAGCCTATGTTGGAGAAGATGTGGAAGAAGGAGAATGCTCCTCCATTGCTGATGGGAGTATAAAATTGTGCAGTCATTCTGGAATGCAGTATGGCAGTTCCTCAGAAAACTGGGAATCAATCTACCCAGAGATCCAGCAGTACCAGAAATACCACATATACCCAAAAGTTGCACATTCCTACCCCCAAAGGCATTATGTCAGCTATGTTTGTAGCAGTATTATTCTTAATAGCTGGAACATGGGAACAACTTAGATGCCCCTCAACTGAAGAATGGATTACAAACTGTGGTATATACAATTGAGTACTACTCAGCAGTAAAAAAAAATGACATCCCAAAATATCCAGGCAAATGGATAGATTTGGAGAATATCCTCCTGAGCAAGGTATCACAAGCCTGGAAGAACAAGCATGGGATATAGTCACTCATAAATGGATTTTAGAGTAAATGCAAAGAATACCTAAGCTGCAAACCACAACCCCTAAACATCTTGGGATTAGAGGGAATTTAAGAGAGACATCCAGAGATTTCCCCTAAGAAGAGAAAATTAAAAAGATCACCTTAGCAAATTGGGGTCATAATGGGTTGCAACCAGGAAGAGTTGGGAACAAATCATGAGAGGAGATGGTGAAGTGAGAGTAGCAAAGAGGGAGATAGAAAAAGATGGATATCATGATAGAGGAAGCCGAGGCAGGGCTAGAAAGAGACTGAGTGCTAGGGAAACCTCCAAGAACTCACAGGAGTCCCTGGCTAGGTCTCCAACCAGTAGTGGAGGGGTGCCTAGACAGGACTTCCCCTATAACTAAATGAATAAACCACCCAAAGTGTCATCACAGATCTTATATACAACAAAGAATAGAAGTGGAGGCAGAGATCTATGTCTGGGCTCTGAGCAGAGCTCCTGATCCAGGTTAGAACAGGGGAGGAGAGACTGTATGAGCAAGGGGACATGCATTATGAGGAAAATACCCACAATGATGGCTAACTGGAGCTCTGTGGAGCTCACTGAATCAAGAAAAGCCACTGGAGATCCATCGAGAAAAGGAGCAAGGTCCTCCATGTATAGGCAACTGTCAACTGGAATGAACAGTATCTGGAGCCTCTAGGGGTGGGATCCAACTGTGTTCCTCTGCATGGGGTGTTACCTTGGAGCTCATTCCTTGTAGAGCAACAACTAACCCAGTTTTGTCTTTGGGATGATGAACTCAGACTTGACTTGAGTCGATGTGCCATGTTGAGCTGACCCACCTCATTCTTTGAGGGGGAGGGGATGGGAGAATGGGGAGGGTAAAGGCTGACTGGAAGGAATTGGGAGGAGGGAAGAGTTGTATAGCACGGTGATACATAGATAAAAATGACATTTTTTCTAAAAAAATAATAAAAATAGAAAAAAAAACAACCAGATTTTGTGCAACAGCTATCCTATCTCATTTTATGGAATTAAATAAAGGAAAATAATTCAACTCAGTCTTGAAAGATGAGCTTTGTAAGATTTTAGTATTCCCTCTTTCCCCAGTTGAGTAGTGATACTTCTCAAGATTCTGATATGCCAGCTCTAAATTTATTTTAGGAAATGTGGTGCTCCCATAGTATCACATATTTGAATGCTGGGTTTGAGTTGATGGTAATGTTTTGGAAGGATTAAGGGTATGGCCTTGTTGGAGAAAATGTGCAACTGTAAATGAGCATTCAGATTTCAATAGGCCACATCAGGTTCTCTCTCTCTCTCCTCTTCTTCTTCCTTTCCTATTCCTCCTTCTCCTCTCCTTCCCACTCCTCGATTTCCCCTTTGCCTACTGCTTGTAGAACACACGTAAGCTCTCAGGTACTGCTCTACCCCATGCCTGTCCACCTGCTCCCACATTTCCTGCCATGGTGCTATGGACTCACCCTCTGACACTGTAAGCGAGTCTCAAACTTAATGCTTCTTTTTTTGAGTTGCCCTGGAAATGATGTCTTTACATTAACAGAACAGTAACTAGGACAGAAAATGTAGTGCATGTGTTCTTAATTTTTGAATTTTCTTTAGTTAGACACTTTGTATGAGGGCATGTAATATTCCAAAGAAATTATAATTACATATAAACATCACTGAAGGTCAAGGGTCTAAAGTGCAATTGTTTTTTCTCATTTAGGTAATAAGACATTATAATGGAAGGTGCTGAGGGAAATGGAATTATATAGCAGGTGACAACTAGTGTTTGAAAAGTCAACCCACCAAGCATAAAATTCTCTGATTGGAAGCCCTAGCTGGCATAGCTGTGGGATCACTGGCTACTAATTATTGGTTATTTTCTATCTGTAATTTTCCTGGGTACCACTGCTATGTCTCCCTAATAATAACAGCTATGGGGCTTATTCTACAGCCCATTGGTATTTCTTTTACATGTTTGGGCACTCTTACAGTTGTGAGTAGTCAGAAGATTTCCATTTAAGCCATGTGAAAGAAATTCTGCTTCATATAGGAACTGTGTAAAGAGCTGAATGAGAGTGTGCAGAGACAGTGTAAAGTGTTGTATTATGAAAGAGCTCTGTCTGTCTATCTATCTATCTATCTATCTATCTATCTATCTATCTATCTATCTATCATCTATCTATCTATAGCTGTGACTGTGTATAACTGTGTGGAGACAGAAGAGTCAGATTCCATTTTAAAGAATTAAAGAGAAATTTACCATCAGAAAGCATGTGTTTCCTTATTTTACCAGGAAGTTAAAGAGAAATTTATTATTAATTACTCTAAGAATAAAACGTTTCTTATCTCTAACTTTTCTGAGGCATTTGTTTTATTACTATGGAACAGATAACGAGAGCTGGATTCCAAGAGTCCAAGTTAGGAAGTTATTATGAATAGACAAAAGGGATAAGACTCATAAGTACATGGTACTATTTAAGGATTTAGACCTGAGGCAAATAGTTCGTGAAAATATTTAACAATCAAATATTATAAAATAAAAATTCTATGGCATTGTTATTATGGACCATGTATTCTAGATGGCAGGAGAATGTTACACAAATACATAGTGTTTAATTATTTCTATTGAATTGTGATTTTCTTTGTAAAGTCTATGAGTTTTTTTTCCAAGAATCAGAATACAATAAGGGGGAGTGAAGGAGGAGGAAGAGGCAGTTATATTTTTACAGTGATCAGGTAAAATGGCAGTTTTCTCCACTTTGGACAACTCAGAAATTTGAGTTGTGCCATGAAAACCCAGGGAGAGAAAAGAGAAAGTAATAGGGCCCCCCTGTCTCCAGGCTTATGGGGCAGGTGTCATCAGGAGCACACACTCTGAATGTCATTTTGTGATCTGTGTGCACTGAGTAGCAGGTGATGTTTTATAAACTTATTTCATGGAAGAAAGCATGTGCCTGTAGAGTTTAAAATAGTACCTTGCATCACATGCATATCAGCACTGGCTACCTAAGAAGTAAAGAGTTCTAAGATGTTTTCTTTCATCTTGTTTCTGGAAATGTTCATTTTTATTAATTCCACTAAACAAATGAGAAAAGTAAAGGAACTTAATTATTGTTTTTTTAGGTCGGTTTCCTCTGTATAGCTCTGAGTATCCAGGAACTTCTCTGACTGCCCCTACCTCCACAGTACTGGGACTTATGGCTTGCACCACCATGCCTAGCCAGTGACTTGATCTTTATGAACACATCCCATTGTCACACTGCACAGGCAGTGTGTGATCTGGAGAGCAGGGTAGGGGCTGTGCTGTTTTCAGCATCACTCCAGAAACTGTAGCCCTGCAAACCTAAAAAACCTAGGAAAGTGAGGCAGGCGAAATGTTCATGAACTCTTAGTGATATTCTCCTCACCATGACTTCAGAAATCCCTGCTGTAAAAAATCAATGAAAACTTTAATTTCTGAAAATAGAATTTCACAGTAACAAAAAAGTACAGTGGTGAGTGTTTGTCATCATGAACACCAGCCTCCCAGGAAAGACAGAGACAACAATTCTGTAGCCATCCTGCTATCTCCAAATTACATGCACCATACAAATATATCTACATTTTACAAAATGTAGGTAAGTAAGGCACATAGATTCTAGGTTAATGTATAATTTCAATTGAAAATATTGTGGTTAATATGAAGCCTTCTCAGGTACAAACCACATGGAATCCTGCAGCCTGTTCCCTTGCAGATAAATCTCAACAGTTCACATCTTTCTAGCTGATCATGGTTAGGAAACCAGGAGACAAGACAAGACTTAGTGCATAATGGTTTAAGTGACAGTCTTAAAACAGAAATGGTAGGAGAGAGTGAGCTGTGATGTCCTGGGCTGGGCAGAAATAGCCTGAAATATGTATCATAAACTGTGCTTGATTTTACACAATGTACCCAAACAATCCGCTTTCCACTGACAAGAAATTCTGTACATAGCACCAGGAAAGGTGGTAGATTACTGGAATATGTCCCATTAGAAGAGGCTATACTGGATAAGAGGTCAACAAGACATTTGGAACACCAGGAAAAGAAAACATGCCTGGAGCAAGAAATGACACAGAGGAATCTAAGCATTCTCCATTAGAGTCAGTTGTGAAGGATGCACCTGCTCAGGGCAGAGAAATTGAAACTTCCTATACTGTCTGAATAAAGAAGCCAAGACTTTTAGACTTTGTGTCATCCCACACTTACCCAAACCATGAACAACCATCAGTCCATAGGATCACCAAAGATAGAGGTTTGGTAGATGACACTGGTCCTGTTTCACAGAAGTGGCTTGAGGAGGAGGTTATTCAGGCAGGCGGTTTAACTTTGGAAAAATCATAACTTTGAAACTAGGAAGACACTAGGAAGAAGTGGCTGGCATACCAGGGAAGGGAAAGCCATCACCCAGCATATGCCAGGGCTGTTTTCAGAGATGCCAGAATCAAGCTATGGGAAAGTGATGGGAAAAATATGAAGATCTTTTAGCTAATGAATAACAGTTGTTTACTTAGAGAATGTGTGAGAAGATTTTTTTTTTAAATTTGAAACCTTGTAAGCTGTATCTCTGGGCTCAGATTTTTGGTAAGAATGACACCCAGGGTTTCCATATTAACTTCCAAACAGCAGGAGAAGATGTTCCAGAGGAGCAGTATGGCACAGACTCTAGCTACTGACACTGGACCCCACACAGTGATGCACCACAACCTGCTTCCGTCATCACTTTCTGAGAGGCTCAGCTTTGGGGCTCTCCTATGGGAATCTGATCTCCCTGCCAGCTTGTTCATTGCCTCCGTTACAGGAGATATGAGTCCATTCCTGTCAATCTCTTCACATAAATTCATGAAGAGATGAGGCTTGGGAAACCCAAAAACCAAGGAGGCACAGCAGGACAGGATGGGATTCAGTTGTCCATAAAATCACCAAAACAAAATAAGTTTCAGGTTTTTTCATTATGAAAAATTATATGCAGTGCATGTAATGAATATAGAAAAAAAAAGATAAAACATGCAACCTCTCCGCTCAAGATTTTCTTTTCCTGTGTCTCAATGAGTCAGAGAAGGAATCTGCCACTGTGTTCACTATAATTTAATAATTATTGTACTGAAATCTCACCATCATGGTTATTAGTGACAAGTCCTACAAGGCTGGCAAAGAGAAAGGACCAGCATCACTTATTTGTAATTTCTGAAGTTAAATTGGAATGAATTGTGACTATGAGCAAAAACTAGCAGCCACTTTGCAGTCCTGTGAGATCACCCTCTTTGGGATGTGGTTTAGAATCTGCAGCCTCAATTCCATACAGATATTTTAAAAGTTTTGATACCTCAAACTCAAGGAACTTGTATCAAAATAGTTCTGATGAATGTGCCCAAGTGATAGATATAAAGCTCAGAACAGTTTATTAAAGTGAGAATTCTTCACTTTTCATTTCTCTGATAGATAGTCTTGGAATAAGTAAATCAGTAAAATTATTGTAACTTGAACACTTTTCCAACTATTAATTTGTGAGTCATTTACTTCATAGAAATAAATGTGGATCCTAAATTATTTTTTAGTGTTTCTAAACTAAATAAATTGGTATCCTATGAAGAAAGTACCTGTGTTGTCTCTGCAATAAACAGTTCCTTTGCTGTGGGAATGTAGGAGCTCAGCCTCTCCTGTGAAGATGCTGAAGACCCTCCTGAGCCCAGCTGTTCTTCCTCCCACTGCCTCTCTGGGACCTGATCACCTTCTGATTCCACACTTTGGTGCAGAGCACTCACCCAGATCTATGTGGCAGGGGAGGGCTCTGCCTGAGGAGATCCTGCAAGGCTTAGATAGAGTAGGTTTTTAATATATCTCTATAGCATGCAATTTTAATATCTGTTGAAGGAGATTAAGTCCACTGGGGAACATGGAAGCATGGCATCCTAATGGAGTCCCATGCCTGCCTGTCACAGAACTTACTTAGTCCTGGATAATAGCCATCTGGGGAGTGCTGAGTGCAAAGTTCTTCTGAGTCCCCTTGCCACACTTTCAGGGGGATCTGGAAGTTTGCTCCAACTAGACAACCATACCATTTCTTACTTTACTCCAGACAGAATTTGGGCCAATATCATCACCATGATGCCTCTTCTGGGATGTGGGCCTCCTGGGCCTCCTTCAGTTCACTGTCAACATGAGGATTTTTTCTCTATAAGTGTGTGACAGGCAGCCTCTCTCTGGGTCAGTATTCCTAATGGAGTAGAAAGTTAGCAATGAATACACAACTCTAACTTTGCTTATTTTACTTCTAAGACTTAATTCAGATCAATTTCATTCACCATGTTTGCCTGTCAAGATTTTGGAACTCCCGGGCCTCACATGACTTCCCATGACTCATGTTCCTTTTCCAACAGTGTAGACTGACAGATGGTTCCTGGGTCACTCCTCACACGGGTTATCTTCCAGGTAGTGTGGGTTCGTTGTTCCCTTATTTCTGAAATCTGTTTCAGGATTCAAGGTGTGAGTAAATATTGGAAATCAGTCCTCTATCAAATGTAGGATTGGTGAAGATCCTTTCCCATTCTCTAGGCTTCTGTTTTGTCTCATTGAAAGGGTCCTTTGCCTTACAGAAAGTTTTCAGTTTCATGAGGTCCCACTTATTAATTTCCAGTATTGGTGCCTATGCTATTGATGTTCTGCTCAGGAAGTTGTCCTCTGGGTCAATGCATTTGAGATTATTTCCTGCTTTCTATTTTATCAGGTTCATTGGACTGATTTCCAAAATTTATAAAGAACTCAATAAACTAGATAGCAACAAACCACATACTCCAATTAAGATGAGGTACAGGTTTTAAACAGTGAATTCTCAAAAGAAGAATCTCTAATGGCCAAAAATAACTTAAGGTGATGTTTAACACCCTTATGTGGTGATATATTGTATATCTAATATGGTTTTCCTGAAGATCAGAGGGCAAACTCAGCCACAGAGGTAGCCATGGAGGTCAGGGAGTGGTGACATATACCTTCAAACCTGGCACTCAGGTGGCAGAGGCAGAATACATCTGATCCCTATGAGTTCAAGGCCAAACAGAGCAAGACATTGGTGGCACACATCTTTAATCTCAGCAATTACAATCTCACATCTCTGCTCCCAGTACTTGGGAAACACAAGCCTTTAATTTTAGCACTAATAAGTTTGATCCAGGCAGTGATAATTCTGGGCAGAGAGGGTTTGTAAAGGAGGAGAAAGTTTGACCCTTCCCTTTTCTTCTGAGGACTTAGAGGCATCCAGGATGAGGATTACTGAGGAGTGTCTAGGTGAGAAGTCGCTGTGACCTGTTCCTTAGTATCTCTTAACTTTCACCTTTTCTAGAATATCTGGCTTCAGGTTTTTATTTTAAGATAAATTAAGATTCATTCATTATCTCTAGCCAGTACAAGTATGCAAATAAAAATAACACTGAGAATATATCTTACACCTGTCAGAATGGGTAAGGTCAAAATCACAAGTAACAGCTCTTGCTAGAGGGGTGTACAACAAGGGAAACACTCCTTCATTGCTGGTGGGAGTGAAATCAACTACTGCTCTTATAGAAGTCAGTATGATGGTTCCTCAGAAAACTGGCAATCAATATTCTACAAGACCCAGCTATAACACCCTTGGGCATATACACAAAGGATGATCAGTAATACTATAAGGACACTTGCTCAAATGTTCATAGCAGCTTTATTTGTAATATCCAGAACCTGAAAACAACTTGGATGTCCCTCTCCCATGGAATAGATAATGAAAATTGGTATATTCACACAATGGTATATTACTCATCTTAAAAATAAAAACATCAAAAAATTTCAAGGCAATGGATTGAAGTGGTCAAAATCATGCTGAGTGAGGTAACCTAGACTGAGAAAGACAAACATGGTATGTATTCACTCATAAGTGGATATTAGCTAAAAAATAAAGGAGAACTATGCTACAATCTACAGACCTAGAGAGACTAGGTAACTAGAACTCCTGGGGGGCTCACAAATCTTCCTGGGAATTTGAAATAGAAGAGATTTTGTGAGTTGAAAGTTGGCAGGTGGGAATGGGAACAAGAGCAATCAGATTGGTGGGGCATGGATGAGGAGAGTGCTGAGGGAGACTGCTAGGAGTACATTTCAGTGTAAGGAAGAAGCCTCCTGTAGGAAAATATCCCAGGAGTCTATGGGGAAGACCCCATCTTAGACTCCTAGCAATAGTAGATAAGTAGCCTGAACTGGCTATCTCCGATGACCTGGTTGGTGTTTAGCCCAGTTGTCCTCAGAGGGGTTTCATCCAGCAGCATATGGTAGTAGATCCAGAGACACACAGGCAACCATCAGGAGGAGGAAGAGGAGGAGAATGAGGAGGAAGAGGAGAAGAAAGAGGAGGGGGGAGAAGGAAAAAGAATTATTGGAGTCAGAGGGTCAAGAACATCATGGGAAAGCTCACAAAATCAACTAGCTGGGATCATAGAAACTCACAGAGACTGAACTGGCAACCAGGGAGCCTGCATGGGACTTACACAGGCACTGTGCATGTATGTGACAGTTGTGCAGCTTGGTCATCTTATGGGCCTGTATTTGAATCTTTTACTGGCTTTGGGGACTCTACTCCTCATACTGAGTTACCTTGCCCAGCCTTAATATAAAAGGAGGTGCTTAGTCTTCATATGTCATATTTTTTTTTATACTCAGAGATGACCTGCACTTTGCTGAATGGACACAGAAGAGAAAGGGACTGGAGGTGGGTGGGAGAGGAAGTAGGGAAGAGGGACTGAAAGTGAAGTGTGTGTGGGGGGAAAGCTTCTGCCAGGTATAAAATAAATAGATGAATAAAAATAAAGACGTGAGTACATTTTAAACATGAATGTGAAAAGAAGTGAAATAAAGAACATAAGAGTTGAATGGTAGCTCAGAACGTAGGTGGTCAAAGGCAGATGGGACATATCTGAGGCTGAAGCCATGTCTGAGCTGAACTCCAGTCTCTGAGGAGGAGGAATGGCCAGCCTTATCCTCACTGTTGATGACAGGAAGAGGCTGTACTTTCTCTGAGTGGAACAATATGCAGTGTGCTTCAGTTTCCTGTGCAGACATGGCACACACACCTGCACCCAGGACTCAGAGAGGGAAGCAGGAGCATATGTAGCTCAAGACCCACCTGAACTACTCACAGAGACCTTTTCAAGAAAAGCTGTCATTTAAGGGAGACCCTCAAATAGGTTTTAGAATTAGAAAACAGTAATTTTTGTTTGATAGCAAATTTATTTAGTGCTTTTTCAATCCCATTTTACTAGAAGGACCAATTTTAAAATATCTTTCCAGGCACCGTATCACATTCTCCTGGACATTGAGATGGTGGACGCAGCTTCTTTTCATCTTCTGTGAATTATTGCCATGTTGGCTCATCTCCTTTTCTACCTCACAGCCTCTGGGTTTTGAATTTCAGTTTCAGTCTCTGTTGATAGTATTTGTACTGGGCTCTGCTCTGGTTTATATGATGAAGCAAACTGAGTTTCAAATTGTAATCCTCTTCAGAATACAGTTCTTCTGTTTTCATCATTCTTATGTTCATGCTGATCATGCACCCATTACTCAAGATTCCATTTGATATCAGGCTTCTTGACTCTGACTGAGTCATCTGTGGAGCAGACACCTCATTTTGAGGAACTTGAGAACTACTCTAGCAATGAAATCTTCATACACACTACCCAATTTCTGTCCTTTTGTAAATGTTCTACAGCATAAGCATTGCTTTTTTCATGTGACAATAGGCTCTTTTGACAGATAGAATCCCATTCCAAGCCTTGGTGGGCTCCTCTAATACTAACTGGGGTCCAGATTAATAAGAGCATCAGAGAGGCTCTGGAAAAACAGCTGAGCCATTGCAGGTCCTGCTGTACCAGCACTATCCAAAGATGGCAGTGGTTCTCACCTGTGGTTGGGACCCTTTAGGATTGCTTATCATACCCTGCATATCAGATAATTACATTATGATTCATAAAATCAGAAAAATTACAGTTAGAAGTAAAAACAAAATAATTTTTGATGGGGGGGTCACCACAATATGAAGAACTATATTAAATGGTGGCAGCAATAGGAAGGTTCTGAGCCACTGCCTGTGAGTCACTGAAACTTCCTAGAAAACAATATTTGAATACAACTCTTCTTAATGTTTGATGTTAATACAGACATCATGGACAGAAAGATTAGCAACTTCCATAAAGAACTGCAAACCTAGCAGGAACTGAAGGAAATATGAGGACCAAAGACTATGCATTTTCAGATTAAATTTGTACAGGGTGAGGCTGGAAGTGATGGGAACTCTAAAGGAAAAGGTGACCAGTGTTCATTGTTGGGGAAGGGGGAATTAAATGGAAGGTTTTGAATATGAAGTGAGAGTAAGTTGTTCAAGCCTTTGAACACTTCAGACAGGGCTCATCCAGGAAGGAAGAAGCCTGTAGTGATATATTTTATATTTAATAATATCAGCTTGGAAAATCAGAGAAAGAAAACAGACCACAGTCAATTTTCACCCATCCAACTTCTCAGGATAAATGGTATCTTCAAGTGTCCTCTGCCTGGCTGATTGCTCCTACAGAATGCAAGAATGTCTGCTCTTCCTACCATAAATATTTCTCCTACCAAGTTGTTTCACTTCTAGGTTAAACTCTGAGTCATAATCCTAGAGTTAGGAATAAAGGTGTGAGCTACTACTGTTTAGTTGTTAGGTCTTGAACTCACATAAATATATGAAGATCTCTCTCTCTCTCTCCTGAGTAATGGGAATAAATGGTAGCATGAGTCACCATTCTCTGACACTCATGGTTTAACTGTGGTTTGTTGTAATAAGTTTCTGGCCTGTCTGGCCTGTGGTCCTGCATCCCACAGACCCACAGTCCCACAGATACACACAGACACTTTTATTAATTTTATGCTTATCAGCCTATGGCTCTGGCATCTTTCTAGCTAGCTCTTGGTCTTAAACCAGCCCATGATTCTTATCCTGTTCAGTCATGCAGCTTGGTACCTTTTCTCAGAGCAGCCTATTTGTCCTCTGTACCTGTTGATATCTCTGTGGGAATCTCTGCTCTTTGTTTCCTGTTCCCAGAGCATTCTTAGACCGGTAGCCCCACTCACACTTCCTGTCTGCCTTTGACCAACCAGCATTTTTATTATACCAGTAGGTGGGACAATTATTTACAATGTAACAACATAATACAACTATAGATTCTGTTCTCTGTTATTCCAGGATGATTTTATAAAATAAGAAATATATCACCACAAATCCCCTTTTGTATAAAAAATAGAAGGTTATAACTAACATAAAAACTATATGCAATAGGTTAATAATTCTATACAATATATACACGCAATAATTACATCAATAATGTCCAGTCCACTAACATTTGACAAATTCAAAGAAAATATTCCATTGTTTTTCCATTTTGATGAGTCCAAACGATTGTGCCTAATTCACTTTCTAATTTGTATTACTAACTGAAAACTATCTTTTGATGTTTCTCAAACTTATACACTTTAACCTCTAAGTGAGTTTCTTTTCTAAAACTTTCACTAGAAAAGTGTAACTATCTCATCTTCAACTCTCTCAGAGACCCAGAAGGAAATAATATTAATGGCAGAAATTGGAATTGCAAGTAAACAATTTTCAAAAATGTGAAACATAATAGGAACAGCTGGTTACCTGGGCAGTCACCCAAGATTCCTCTGCAGTGTTGGTGCATCATCTTCATCCAAAACATCTAGCATATATGACAGACTTATCTGTGAAACAGGATAATCTTAAAGACCTTCTTATCATGCCCTGGCAATGTTCAACAGTTCTTTCTTGTAGGTCCTGCTTGTCCATTTCAGACATCATACTGTTAATAGTTGAGGCAAGAGTAGTTTCTTGCAAAGCGGGTAACTTTTGCCACAAAGAACGTTAACTCCATATGGAGCTTCTTTTATACCTGTTATCTTCTCTGAAGTAGATTTGTGCTTCCAGGAGCAGACGCATATCATTGTCATAAAAATAAAAAAACCTATGTTACTAAAATATCATAAATCCATATTCTGACTATAAACTTGATTGTAATGTCTAACTACTAACTTTCATTACTTTATATCCCTATTAGTTGGTAATAATAACTTTCAAGAAATAGAAATTTGTATTAACATTGTTAAATATATTGTATAAGTACAATAATTTGAACAAGAGTAGAAATATATGTACAGTAACAAAATTAATCTCAACGTTGTTCCATTATACACAATTTGTATGCAATATACAAAAATCTAATCCAATGAAAAAATTAAAAACTAGTAACTGCTTTTAAAAAGCAGATTCAATAATCTACCCTTATATCCTATCACACCTTTAATCTTTTTTCTCAGAGTAGATGCAATAATCTACCCTTTTATCCTTCCATATCTATATCCCCTTTTCCATTTGTTTCCACTAAGCACCCTGAATCTAATTTCCCTTTTGTTCAATTATTTTCTTAACCATCACCAATAACAATTTTAACCAGCCATTGTAAATAATGACAATTATCCATAACCCATTAAAAGACAAAAAACTACGTATACCACCACTGGAATGTGGGTGTTGTAATCTTAAATTTACTTCCTGATTTCTCAGGCTAGTGGTGTCTTTAGGGGATTCTCAAAATAAGATTGGTTAGTTGTCAAGTCTTTGGATAGCCAGCTTTATCAATTGTTTTTCATTCTCTGTATAATTGGAAACGGTATTATCAGATCCTGGCTAGATTCTGTGAGGCTGCTTCATCTCAACTAGACATTCTGAAATTGTCCTTATTAGTTTCTAGTCCAAAGATAATCTCTTGTGGGTGATTGTCAACCAAGTGGCATTGTCAAATCTGTGCTAAATTATTGCTGTGGGGCCCCATATTCCTTTTGGAGACTTCAAAGGTCATAGTTAGGCATCCTCATGGTTAACTGTAGCAAAGTACTAAGAGACTCAACTCAAAACAATGTGCAGGAAGCTAGACAAAGCCTTTTTCTTGAATTAATTAATAATCCATATGAATATTACTATCACAACAAAATGTTTAAAAATATATATTATATATTACTCATAAATTTTGATGAGAGATTTATGTATCATAAGATTAGTAGCAATAAAATAGTTCTTTAACTTTTATTTTTCTTCTATCACATTTCAGGATGCACTACTCATAAAATACAGAGATTATGCATTTTTCTTTAACAAGCATGGTTGGGTTTCAGAAGGAATGAGCCACATTCCAACTCCAAAATGAGCATTAATTTTAAATTGAGCTGGGACTTCAAACTTTTCTTAGATGTAAAGAGACGTAGACATTAGGCAATGAGATTTTTATCCTGTAGAGTATATTTATACCAATGGGTTTGATTTTTCTTTGTTTGTAATTTTTTTCTGGATTGATTTTCATTCTGCTTTAGACATCTTGATGGCCAAGGTGTTTGGGATTCTTAAAGATTGATATTTCTAGTTTTCTGTAAGTATAAAAACAGAATCTTGTTCAGACTCTTATTTGGTAAATTTTTCCTACAATTTAAAGAATTGTCGCATCAGTGGATGAGCCATCATTTTGCTTTATAGTTTCTTCTGTTCAAATCAAGTCTTTTTAAATCTTGATGGTTATCTGTAGCTGTTTTTCTCCTATTAAAACAAAAGTGAAGCCCCCTTTCCAATGTAACACATATCCTGATTTCCATTCTGAGGTCAACACATCTTTGAATTAGGCAGGCTGATTTAGCTCAGTAGTGTTATTCTATAGTTCACTGCCTAGAGGAGGCTGTCCTTCATTTCTCACTAGCATTGAGAAAATTCAAGTTAATAAACCACTATGTAGTCTATTTCTGGGGTCTTTTTTAACCCATTTTTGTTTATTTAGCATATCCTTGAGAATTTGATTCGTTCTTTCTATAACTGTTAGCCCTGTCGAATTACGTGGTATTCCTGTAATATGCTTTATAAAATAATAAGAAAAATTGTTTCATTTTACTAGAAACATGTACTGAAGCACAGTCTGTCTTAGTTTGTGAAGGTATTCAGATGATGGCCATAATGACTAGCAAATGTGCGATTATAGAATTAGCCTTTTCTGAACTCAAAGTAGTTGTCCCTTGATATCCTGAAAACATATCTCTTGTATAGTTTACATATTTTAATTTTCCAAATTCTATAAAAGAAAACACACCCATCAACCAAAATTTATTTTTATGTATATGTTTATGATTACTTTTTGCTGATGATGGAGTTTGGCTACAGAAGAAACAGATAGGACATCCTTTAACAATTTTTGTCCTTTTGCTAAGAGATGGAGAAATTCTTTTTTAATTTGCTATTGTCATAATGTTTTTATACGAAACTATGACACCTCTAGTACATTTCTAATAACAATTTATTAATTTCATCATTATCTTGTATTAGAGAACCTGGTAGACCTATACGGGTTCAGATTGGTGTTATATATAAGGGATGATGCCTATTTCTGATTATTTCTTGAAAAAAATAAATAATGAAGTTACTCCTAACTCATAAGAAATAAACTCAGCAGTTTCAAAGTGTAAACAACTGTTTCTAGGTATTGAGAGTCAGTGACTATATTAAGAGGTTCTGTAAAATCCATTAATTTGATCATGGTAGCATAGAATTCTGACTTTTGGACAGAATTATAAGGTCTTTGATCCATTTTACTTATGCTTTTTGATTTGTAACCTGCATTTCCTGATTTGTTTGTATTACTATAAAATGTAGGGACTCTAGAAATTGATGTTCCTGTACAACGCCAGGAAAAAATCAGTTAGTTCATTCTAAAAATTGAATTCTTTTGCTTTGGTAATATATGTTAACAATTTCTCCCAAAAATTATTCAAAGCTCTTTGCCAAGGTTCATTTTCTGCCAACAATTGGTCAATTTCTTCATTAGTTAAAGATACAATAATTTCTGATGGGCCTATTTTTCTAAGTTAATGAAGTCTTAATTTTTCTTTAAAATTCAAATATGATTTTTTCACATATGTTTTAAGTTTCTTACTTAGTTTATGTGAAAGAAATATTCATTCCATGATCACCCTAATTGTCATTATAGAACTTTCTTATACAAATGGATGGTGGCAGGAGCAGAAATCAATAGCTAAGTACCAGTTTGAGCTCCTAGTCCACCAAAAGAGAGAGAGGACAGAGTATATGAGCAAAGAAAACAGGATCACAAGAAAGATACCCACAGAGACAGCTGATTATAGCTACTGGAAGCACACTAACTGTAAAGTGACAGCTGAGGAATCTACATGGAATAGGAACTAAACTTTCTGAATGTAGATGGTAGTCAAACAATGTGGTCAGTTTGTGGAGTCTCTTACAATAGGATCAGAGTTTATTCCTGGTGCATGAACTGGAATCTTAGAGCCGATTTTCTACAGAGGAGAATTTTACTCATCCTTGATACTGGGATATACATATACATACATACATACATACATACATATATACATACATACATACATACATACATATATATATATATATACGTAGAGAGAGAGAGACATATTATATATATATATATATATACAGACTCACTCTCTTTCTCTGTGTGTATCTTTGTATGATATTCTTAGTCTTAATTTCTGTTTTTTGCTTATATGATGATTACAATAATAAGTTTTTACATACCAATTTTGGAATAACAGAGAGATTTAAGGAAGTTGAATGACTGAAGTCTATTATATCAGTCAGATACTTTTAAATAGTTTTGGTAGTCTAGGCCATGACATATAAGATTCTCTTTTCATGTTCTGAAGACACTGTGGAGAATATTATATATACTTCTGTATCTGGCATGTAGTTTTTTTTTATGACTGTTATCCAAACATATCAAAATAAATAGGGCTAAAACTAAGAAAAAAGAATAACTCTGGAGGCTGGAGAGATATCTCGGCTGTTAAGAGCATTGGCAGCTTTTTGAGTTCAAGAGTTCAAATCCCAGAAAACACAAGGTGGCTAATTATCATCTATAATGAGATTTGGTGTCCTCTTCTGGTATGCAGGTATACATGAAGCTAGAGCATCATTTATATAAGATAAATAAATCTTAAATATTTATAAAAGTAAATAGAAATTTTAAAAGAGTTACTGCATTTAAATTTTAATGGAATCTCATATGAGCTAAACCACTATAGTTTAGCACTAATGACAGTACACTAGCTCATCTTTAGAGAACTTAAAGGAGTGGCATTCTGTTGGACATATGTCTCTTTAGGTTATTCTTAGGAAAGACTCTTTTTGGAAACACCTTGCTTACAATTTCTTATCATGTGACCTAGGCTTTCATAGTTGTAACATTTAATATTTTTATTTTTTCCTTTAATTTCTAGAAATGACTTCTCATATCCAATTATCAAAGTTATAATATTCCATAATATTTGTATTGCAAATCCAATCTTCCAAAGCTGTTGACCTTGCCTTTCATGGCCTAGTTATGCTTTTTCATTATGAGTTTGCATTTTCTAAGATTCAATTATTATTCACCTAGCAACTGAATCTAGCACTCAGTCTTTCTAAGAAATCTGTAAAGGTTTATTTGGCCCTTTATTCACTTTTATAAAGAATTTAATTTTCTTTCTTATATCTTCAATTTTGTCTCAACCATTCAAAGCTGCCACTCCCTATAAATTCAGGGTGTTATTATTATATAAAAATTGTTTTTATACATTAGCATAATCTCCCTCCCCAATGTTTGTCTTGAGAGATTGGAATCTCATCAAATCTAACATTTGTACTGGAGTCCATTCAGCTTCTAAATGGTTTCTATCATTTGACAATTCCTGAAAGGTTACTGGGTATATTAATATGGGCTGTTTGAAAGCCTTAGGCTGTTTCTCTGTAAACTTATAAGGCAATGTTGAAATTACTTCAGCTTTAAATTTCTTTGTTTGGGTATAAACAGCTTTGTGATTTGTTTTAACAAGATTTTCTAATACTTGCATCTTGCCACTCATATCAACCAGCTTGACACTCATATCAGCAAACTTGGCTCTCATAGAAACTAATTTTTTAAGACTAAAAAAGAATGATCATAAAATAATATTTCTAGTAGGTATTATATTAATTGCATCTACATTAATTATTTTCTCCTTTGATGGTTCATTTTTATACCATCTAATTTATTATCAAACAGATATCCAATACCTCCCATCATAATGCTCTTTCCATTTTTAAATGTTGGAAAAATTCTCTCTATTTTGGACTAACTCCCATTTTTATGATATCACAATTTACTTTCACAGTGGGCACTAAATATTGAATGAATTAATACAAAACCGGCATCAGATATTGGGGAAAAATCTGAAATTTCAGACAAATAAATCAAGTCACTTCTAATCCAGCCAATTTTTCTGTCTCACCTTAGAGATTAGAGTTCTCTAGCCTTTATATTTGAATTCTAAAACTGCCAGTTTAATTGAATCCTCCCACTGCCAGTCTCTCTGCCCTTAACATGGTCTAACCAGTCTTCATGGCTTAGCTTTGTGGTTGACCCTTTCATATTTTAGACTATTTTTTATTGAATATATCACCGAAAATGACTGTATTTTCATTTTAATAGAAACTCATATGAGCTAAAACACAATGTGTAGCTCTGGTGGTAGTACACCAGCTCGTATTCAGGAAATCTATCCTGAACAATCACGTATTTACTGCCCTCCCACACATGGGTGTGAAAACATTCATTATATTTTTTTCAGTACTGAGAACCAAAAAGGGACTGACTGTGGCATAACCATGGCCTATGAGAAGTAAAATACAGTACATCAGGGAATCATCATTTATTATTCTTAAGTAGGCAATGATACTGTCCAAGGTGTACATTACAACAAAGAAACTCATAAGGCACAGAATGCTCTGAGTGGCTCTTTCTTCTGCAGATGATTTATGGGAAAGGCTGGTGTTGTGGAGAAGCTTGGAATGCTTCTTATGTGTGCATAAGAAATTCACCATGTACCCACTTGAGAGGGCCATGAGACCTACAAAAATGATGTCCCTAAAGGATAACAGCAAATGAAATGTATGCTGGGTAGAGTCATTCATGGGTAGGAGAGAGCATGATTCAGTGAGGTATGTAAGACTAGACGAGGTCAAATTAGGGGTTGCAGTCACAGATGACACAAGGGTATAGCTAAGGAACACATAGAAGACACTGAGGAGGAGAAGGAAAATTAGCATGTGGCGTGAAGATTTACGTTTGAACTTTGCTAGACAGGATTTTCTGGAACTTAGGGTGATGGCCTGGATGGCACTGAGAAGGCTAGAGGCACACAGAGAGAGGCTCCTAAAATACCTGTGCAAGGAAATAATAAATTTGCATGTGGTATCATTCCATCTCCCCCATGACATAAAAATGTCTGTAGCTACTATACTCATGACTATCAGCATCAGTATGTGGATTAGGGCCAAGAGGCTGATGGGCAGGTCAGTGAGTCTGGGTCTCTCCCGACGAGTGAGCCTGAGGATGTGGAAGAGAAGAAGGAAGCTGTTGGCTGTGATGCCAATTCCAGCTTCTGAATAAATGGTGTTTCTTACCTTAGTGTTATAGGACAGGCTACTGATTTTCTTCATTTTATGGCTAAAAGAAGGAGGTAGGAAATGTGCAGGGAAATCAGCAAGAAGATTCCAAATCACAATCCAGCCTTGCTCATCAGGTGCAGACAATGACAGCATGGCCACCTCGGGAAGACTTGTCGATGCCTCACAGTTCAGCCTCATCCACTTAATATAACCTCCTCCCCAACCTGTCCAGAAGACACTCCCAATGTCTCTATCATTCCAGCACTTCGACCCCATCAGAATATAAGCTTTCTTTCATGTTAAACATTGCCATGGATCATAGAAACATTAATTCTTCTGTTGCTTCATAGTTGAGGTTTCCTGAAGCAAAGCAACTTGTTTATCATTACCATCATCTTGATTGTCAGGCACACAACAGTGTTTAAGGAAGATCAGCGAGGATTGCAAGAAAGTGGAAATGAGACCCTGAAATGAAGCAGTGTCCTTGGGACAAACAGGCTCAGTCCTGTTTTGTTTTTTTTTTCAGTCTCTCTTTGTTCTGCTCATTTTCTGCAGACCTAGTGCTCTTTCTGTGGTTTGTCAGGGATTCATGATAAGTGGGAACTCTGAATCAGGACTTCTTCACATTCTACCCACAACCTGCCATTTCCTCTGTGTTGACCCTGAACACTCTGACACTGAGCTTTGATCACCTTTTCTAGAATATAAGGACAGTCACGCACCTGTGTCAGGGAAACCCCAGGTGAGAAAGAAGATAAAGTCTACAGAACAAGAATGGTGATGTTTCTTGCACAGCGTGAACTGAGGAAGTATTTGCTGCTGGCTTTGTTCCCATGAGATTCCTTTTGTTTGTGATATGGGATTTTAAAACAATTTATGAGCTTTTCCCTACCTGAAAGACAGAAGATTAAATATGAAAGCAGTAGAATGTCAATGCAGTTACTTTCCAGATCATTCTGGTAGCGTTTTATGCCTTTTCTGTGAATACTACTTTGTAAGTGTATCTATGATATGTATTCATGTCTCAGATTAACAAAAGCTCCTTTGAGAAGTGTCCACTTATCAGATACTGGCAGGAACATAGTCTGGGTTTTTTTTCTTTTCTGATATATGGAGATAAATGAGTAGAAATATAATTATCATTACAATAGATCCAGAGCCATTTGCATTTCATAGTTTTAACAAAAAAAAATACCAAAGGATTGGGATCCTAAAGGATGGGCTGCACAGAGATCTAGAATTCCGTACCTTCTTGAAGAAACAGTGATATTTCTCATGCTTATGAGATCCAAACCACTGATGTACATCAGATGTGATGAAACATTTTCTGGATGATTCTTTCTCATACATGTGAGCTTTTACTTTAATTCAATTACCAAACATCTAATTGTGTAATGATGTAAAATATTTCTAGTCATATATTAGTTATTATTTGAAATTCAAGGATGTATGATGATTTTATTTTGTTTATGACTATGGAATTTATTAGACATGAAGGGAAAGCAGAAATGTACAAGTTCCTGAATATGTAGCTCCATATGTACACATATATTTACATATGTACACATATGAGTATGTGTAAATATACTTAGAGCAGGGAACCTTTTCAAAGTACTGATGGGCTGGCTGTCAATCATGATGATGTAAGACTGGTTCCTGGAATTTACATTCTTGAAGAGATGAACTAATTCTGAGGACCCCAAGAATTGTGGTATATCAAGCATGCCTCCCCCTCTTTCTCCTCCCCACAAAAATAAATGAATAAAACAAATAGAGAGAAGTCAGAGGTAAGGTAGAGAAGTTTATGGATTGGAAATAGTATCTGGAGAGATGGCATCATGGTAAAGAACATCTGCTGCTCTTTACCCAGTTTTAGTTCTTAGCACCCACACGGCATTTGTAAATCACCTGTGGCACTGTTTCTATAGGATCAAAAAAACTGATTCTCAGGTCCACAGGTACCAGGCATGTATGTATTTAAATACATATTTGCATAGAAAATACATATTTGCAGAGAAAAAAAATATATATATACATGCCTGGAGAATGCATACATATATGAATAAAGAGGAGAGACCTTCTACCCTTATACACAGCTTGTTTCAAACTCTACAAACTGTACCTTTCCCACTGTAACCAGGCAGTGACTCTATTATCTTCATGCCACTTTGCAAACTGCAGCTGCAAACCCTGATATGGGAAAATGGGAACAATCTCATAAAACAGTAGCTGTAGTAGATGAGGCACTGGAACAATTGGAAAACCTTGTATTTTGGAGGTAACCACCAGAGAAGCCTCCTCATCCAGAAGACAGACCAAGAAGGTGGCATGCCATCTAATCATCACAAGTACACATCCAGCTGGCCAGGAGACGTGGACATAGCTGCAGTCATCCTGCTACCTTATGATGTTGCCCCAACTTTTTTCAACCAGACACACAAAACAAGTGCATTTGTTGTAAATGTCCCTATGCTATGCTGATGAAAAGAAAAATATACAATAACTTTTAGACTAGTTTTGGGGAGTCATTCTGATCAAGATACCTCAGCAAACCATACAAAAGGAATCCTCAGAACCATTCCCTCCTAGGTGAGCTCTTTCAGCTCACTCCAGCCTAGCAGAGCTTGGCCTAGGAAGTCAGATAGAGGACAGAAGTGCTTCCCCCTCAGCAGTATCATTTAAGACACATTCATCAAGTAGACAAGTTCAGAGTGACTACCCAGCCAGTGTCCTAAAACAATCTCTTGTATTATAAACCCAGATGGCCTTTTGCACAATGAAAACAGATTGATTCAGAGATGCTTGACATTCTACATAGAAGGAAATTAGTCACAGGGAAAGTGATATGATTTTGGAAATTCTCTGACATAAAGAGTATGAAAAAGAAAAGGTTAATGAGCAGACTTGGAAAAAAAATACTCAAGAAAAGAGAATTGACCAAAAGAACTCTGGGAATCCCTCTGTTTAATCCAGGTGTAGTGATGCCCCCTGAAAGATAAGAGAGTTAGTTTGCCCTGATCTGCAGAGTTCAAAAGCCATAACTGTCTATACTGTGTCATCCCAAAATCACTGCTGTCAGGGAGGGTCCTGTAGTGCCTGACTTCACCAAATGGCCACAAACACCTGACAAGTGTTCAGGACAGTGACTGAAACTTGTGATCAAGAAGGAAGTAGAGAGCGGAATAATGTGAAGAAAGATTATGGCACTTATAGCCCAGTAGGTGCACTGATCCAGGATAAGATGAACACATTTCTTTCCTCTTCAACAAGGAGTTAGCCTGCACATCTCCTGGTGTTGAGAGGATGGGTACAAAGCATGGTCATGTCAGGACGGAAGGTGCCTGTGCACTCTTACATTCAGAACAAGGTACTTGTGTTTGTTACCCTCATAAGGTTACTTATCCCATGTCTTATCCTCTCTGTGACTTAATGTAAAATGGACAGAGTGGGCTGGAAGGGGAAACTGGCTCATACACCTGCAAGTGGGATTGGGATGAGGTCGGACTGAGCAGTGTGCTCTGTTTGTTGCACAGTTCTATCTGGAAAATGAGGAAGATTCTAGAAAGATGGCTGGTGTATTAGGGAAGGGTTGGTGTCCTGTTTTGCATGGGTTTGTGAAACGGGTCACTCTAGAATATAATTTTAGGCTTAGCAAAAGCAGTAGGGGAATCAGCCTCAATGGAGTGACTTCTTGAGGCTTTGGAAAAGCCTCCTCTATTGTTTCACAAATACCTTTGACAAATCAATTTCCAAGTACCAAAACACTTATCTAGAGTTGTTTGAAGGAGCCATTTTCATAACAATTCTAAACTATGTGACTCCTAGTTCGCCAGGTTCTCTCAAGACTAATTTTTGCAAAGGCTGTGAAATTTCTTAAGAAAAGAACTCATAAGAACCACTGTCCATACACAAAAAGTAGTTCAGATCCTAGGTGCTATGGCTCTGGGATTCATGCCAGATGCAATGGCTCATTGGAATCTATTGCTACAAGAAAGGAAGGACATTACCAAGCAGATGACAGCTCTGTGTCCAGCCAGAGAGGCCATGATAACAGCAACTGCAGGAAACTCATGGCAAATACTAGGACAATATCTAGGAAATGGTGGCTATTTCTAGAAAGTATATTGGGAGTTAATCCCTGTAATTATTTTAGTTGAAACATGTGCCAGTCCTCTGGGTTCAGACATGAAGCTAGGGCCCAGAAACAGCATTACAGGAAAGTAGTGCTCTTTTGAAATACAGAAGCAGGAGGCTGCAAGGAGCCTCATGTCTGTCCCTGGTGTCAGCCAAGGAGACCCACAACCTGAAGCAGACTCTGCTTGTCTTCAGCTCAGGAAGGAGCAGTGGCCAAGACAGGCTTTCAGCTGCACAGCTCTCTCTCTTTTCTCCTCTCAGTCTCTGGGTGTTAGCAGTAAGGAAAATGGTGCCCATGATTGTCTGTTCCTTATGGGTTTATGAGAAGATTTAGACTGAGAAAATCTGAACATTATGGAGAGCAGGACAGGGTGAGCTTGACTAACATCTGCACTCTCTTTGAAGGAAACTGAGACTCCAGCACTCCACTGTCAGGGTGTTTGGGAAGAGTATTTTCTCCATGATTTAGGGAAAGATTAGCAGACACAAATATTGTTCCTATCAAGATATTGGATTTTGAATCCAGGACAGCAAGAGAAGAAATACCACTGTGTTCAGGGTATGGTTAATATTTAGGAGTGTTTTGGCCTCTGATGTCCCCTCTGAGGGCATGTCTTACTGTATGGAGCAAAGACAACAAATAAAAGCCATGTGTGCCTTTTTTGAAACGAATCAGAATAAAATGACTTAGAGACATAATGTGGGAATGTTTTTTTGTAAAGGTGACATTATCCTCTAATAGATGATATTGACACAAAAATAAGTTATTTACTTCCAAACACTCTGGAGTCATTTTAATTACTCAAAATATCGGAGTCACATTACAAATTCTACTATAGCAATATGTAAGTTGAAATCACTAAAGTACACCTTACATGAGGAACATTAGATATAGTGAGTCATTTTATTCAAACATGTAAATATAAAACATCAATTTTCTCAATGAAAAATTAAATAATTATAAGAGTTTCAGAATACATTTTAAGAAGAAAAACCCCTGTTGTCCAATGTATACACATTTTCTGTGCTGAGGGTCTGTCAGAGCTCAGCATCTCATCTGATGATGCTAAAACCCTACTGAGCTCCACTGTTCTTCTATCCACACCCTTTCTAGGACCAGACCACCTTCTGATTCTGCAATTGAGTTCAGAGCACTTACCTAGATGGACATGGATGGGGAGGACACTGCCTGAGGAGTTCCTGCACAGGCTCAGGTGAAGGGAGACTTTTACGCATATCTGAAGCATGTTATTTTCATGTCTGTTAAAGTTGACAAGGTCTCACTGGAAAACTTGGAAACATAGCATCCCAGAGGAGCATCTTCTCAGCCTTTGGTATTACTCTCTGTGTCCTGGATAATAGTCATCCAGGGAGAGCTCAGCACAGACTTTATCTGATCTCCCTTGCTGAGGGATGGATAAAAAGTTTATGTCATATAGACAACTCTAACTTTTCTCATTTTACTCATAGACTTAATTGAAAACAATTATATTCACCATGATGACTCTACACTGGGACATGAAATCTTGAGTTTCCAATGAGTTCCCTTGGTTCAAAGGGTTCTCCCTACAATGTGATAGTCAAACCTCTTCTTTGGTTGTCTATACTCACCTCCCATGGAGCACATATTAACATTAGGAAGGGAGTTGTGAGAAGACTCATTGAACAAAATGATTATTATAAATGTCTGGTGATCAGAGGTCATATTTCCAACACATAAGTAAAGGTCTAGCATATATGCACATGCTTATAGTTCAACCACCAAGAGGAGAATCACACTGCCCATCAGTCTAGTTGAAACAATGACTCCCAGGATCTGAGGGATCCAATCTCAACAAAGAGAAGGAGATGGAGAGAAGTAGATAACTGCTGAAGATGCCCTCTGACTTCCACATGCACAAAGACAGGTCATCCCCAGGCACACAAGCACACATATGCCTACACCTCTGTCTTCTACACACACACACACATGTACACACATATAGACACAGACATGTGCACACACACAATGGGGGTGAGAGAGAAAGAGAGAGAGAGAGTTATTTTTTATTTCTACAGCTTGTGTTTGGGACCGAGTACCAGATGTAAATGGGTGATCAGTGTGACACGCCATGCCAGTGTGTAAGGCAGAAGTCTGGTCTACTACAGGCAGAGAAGTGCAGGGTCCAGGATGGGGCTGGAATGTGCTGACCTGTTTCTCCATAACAACAGGCTACAGGCTTCTTGGATGAGCCCTGCCTTTTATGTATGTTCAATGGCTTGTTCAACAACTTACTCTCACTTCATATTCAAAAGCTTTAATCCCCCTCCCCCACAAAGGACACTTGCCACCTTCCTGTGAAAGTCTATGTAGCTTTCTTCTAGAGTTTCCATCCTTCCCAGCTCATCCTGGGGAACTTTAATCTGTAAAGATATACTCTTTCTTTCTCATACTTTCTTAAGTTCCTTCTAAGTTTGAAGTTCTCTCTGGAAGTCATGAATCTTTACATCCATGATGTCTGTATTAACACCAAACATTGAGAAGAGTTGTGTCAAGTATTGTTTCCTCCTCCTAATACCTGAATCTTTGAGGGTCTCTCTTAAATGATGGCTTTTCCTGACAAGGTCTCTGTGTGCATATCAGGCTTCTCTTGAAGTAAATATACTCTTGCTCTCATCTCCTGAATTCCAGGTGTAGGTGTGTGCACCATCCTTGCACAGGAGAGTGAAGCACAATGCATTTTCCTCCATTCAAATCACAGCCTCTTCCTATTGTCACCAGGAAGGATAAGACTGGCCATTCTTGCTCCTCAGATACTGGAGTCCAGCTCAGGCATGGCCTCTGCCTCAGCTGTGTGTCTTCTGCCTGTAACCTTCTCAGTTCTGAACTTTGCCTTTAGTTTTGTATTTTCATTTGGTTCTTTTAATATTTACTCACTTCTTGAATTCTCAAACAGATTTCAGAAACCAGGGAACACTATGGGGTGAAGTTCCCTCTCTGGTGCTTGGATTACAAGCAACTGCTCATGTGTTCAACTGTGGTTTTATTTTGTTTGTACTCTTAACAAATAAAGCTTTCCTGGAGATGAGACTGCAGATCTAGGCACTAGTTAAGCATAGAGGCCAGGCAGTGGTGGCTCACACCTTTAATCCCAGCACTTGGGATGAGGAAAAAGGAAGAGATATCTCTTGGCAGAGAGAGAAAAAAAGGTGGATGGAGACAGGAGCTCTGCCTTTTTCAGCTGAGGAGTTGATGAGGTGAGAGCTGGTTGTGGCTGTCTCCTTTGCATCTTTGATCTCTCAGCATTTATTCCAACATCTGGATTTGGGTTTTTATTATTAAGAGCAGTTAGTATTCATGCTATCTCAATAATTTACTTGTATGTTAGAGATTTGACCTCTGATCCTCATTAATTTATAATAATTATTATACCAGGAGCCATCTTCCAAATGATGTAAATTCATGAACATCACTTTATCTCCATTAACATTGAGGATTAAGAAAGATACATAGTAAGTATTTTGATGCCCACTCTACCAACTCTGGAAAAAATAAGTTGCTGTTGAGAGTAGTAATTCATACAGTGATGTTGTGTTTAATAGAAGCTTTCAGAAACATTCTAGAGTGTAGTTGTTAGTACTTGTTAATGGCCAGAGCTCTGGAATCAGTCTGCATGGATATGTAGTCTCCTCCTCAAAATAATGTTCAGCTGGAAGTTCCAGCTCCCTCATGCATCCACATTCCTCTTTCTCCAAATTCACCCCTCTCAGAGATTATCCAACAGAGAGAAATGGCCAAAAAGACCAGTTTCACATTCTTGGGAGCTGTGGTAGCTCATCCCCTGAACTTGCCAGAGGATCAAGTCCCTTAATTGGGTACAAACCCAGATTGTGGCTTTTGCATCTGTGGGACTGTGAGTCTCTGTGTCTGGACCACAGGCCAGCCAGTTCAGAAACCTAATACTGCATGTGACTATAATGTTCAAATGATGTCTTTATATGTTTCGCATGCTGTCTCATAATAAAAAATACATTATCTTTGCATAGTTACCATAAATTCTCTCTAGCTTCCATAAAGTTCAGTGGATAAAGCATTCACTGTAAAACTAGAACCCAAGTTCAGATATCTAGCAACTGATAACACTGAGGCACCAGGACAACGGGGCACCAGGCATCTTCCACCCCAGAGTTCTTAATGGTAGAAGAGAGAATACCCAGAGTCTCCACTACAGCTACCCTTGCCCATACCATGAAGCTGACGAGACCTAACGTTTACTAAGTAGAAAATTTAGACCAGCATAGCATGTGGGACTGACCTCTACATACCATGAAACATAGGTGCCTAGGTTAACAGACATGAATACACACACTAAAGTTTAAAAGTGACAAGAATCTAAATGCACCAGATTGTAATTGTTCCATAATAAAACCTTTTGACAAACCTGTTCCAAACATTCATTTCAAGATTGGTCTCTGCTGTTCTGAATCTTCTCTCAGTCTTTCCTGGGAAAGCAAAGCTTTAGCTGGAGATCCAGCAAGAGCCATGTGCTGCTCAGCTCTGGCATCCAGCAGCATAGGCAGCTCCAGTGTTGCAACATCTGGATGAAGCTTCCAGTTCATACACAACTCAAAATGAAAAAAGCAGATAATACTTGAAAATCTTTGACATTATCCAATGCCATAAAGCAATGGGCTTGAAATACGATTTTACATTAGACATAAAATCACATACCAAATCCTGTCACATGTGTGTTTCACATAGATGACAGTCCTGTGTCATTCAATGTTCTAAAAGACCAATTTACAGAAATGTGGCAATGATAAAATCATCCCAGACCTGGAAAAGTCACTGTTTATACTTAAATAGCACTAGTTTTTAGGACTTTTACTGAAATAAGAACCTCGAACATTGGGTGATGTGATGGAAGGAAGCAAGCTGGATAAAGATCAGGTTACTTGTATTTTCTCCATGTTTAATGAGTCGTGTTGTCTGACAGAAGGTAACATGTCAACAAAATGAAATGATGTTAAAGCACTACAAGGACTAAAACATCAAACGTGATGGTGAGGGCAGGGAAAAGAAGAGAAAACAAGGCCCAATGGTCTCAGCCTAATTAGCATTGGCCACAAAACTCATGCCTCACCTGCCCTGCAAAGCATATTGGGAAATGTAGTTTTTATTTTCAGTCAAAAGTCAGAGAGCAGCTCTATCATGTCAATAACTTATATTTCTCACTACAGCTTGGTTGTCAGTGAGAACAGCCACACATACTCTCTGAGAAGCTTTTACAGTACCTACTATGGACCAGCACACAAATTTCTACAGAGTATCCTCTGATTAGGATACAAAGAGTCAGACGTCCTCAGGATTAGTTAAGGAGCACTCACTAGGCACAAAACACCTAATATCCACTATTTCTTTGACCTATAAAACCCTGGGAGTGAGCACTGTCCTCTTCAACTATCATATGAGTAATGGGTGCTATGATGGGCTGAAGATCTGCTCATGGCTCCATCATTATGCAATAAGTTTTCTGCTTTATGAAAAGTTTCTCAGCTAATGTGTTAAGCCAGACAAAGCTAAACTGAAAAGTAGAATAGGTTTACTTTGAGAAAGACAACTCCCAGTGAGTCCTCCAGGCCCAGAAATGAAGGTGGAAGAAGGGGCAGGAGAAATTGTGTGAACAAACTAAAGCAGGGCATTTATGACCCCTGTAGATGTGGGTGATGATGCAACAACCACAATCTGGGTTTGTGCCCAATTAAGGGACTTGATCCTCTGGCAAGTTCAGGGGATGAGCTACCACAGCTCCCAAGAATGTGAAACTGGTCTTTTTGGCCATTTCTCTCTGTTGGATAATCTCTGAGAGGGGTGAATTTGGAGAAAGAGGAATGTGGATGCATGAGGGAGCTGGAACTTCCAGCTGAACATTATTTTGAGGAGGAGACTACATATCCATGCAGACTGATTCCAGAGCTCTGGCCATTAACAAGTGCTAACAACTACACTCTAGAATGTTTCTGAAAGCTTCTATTAAACACAACATCACTGTATGAATTACTACTCTCAACAGCAACTTATTTTTTCCAGAGTTGGTAGAGTGGGCATCAAAATACTTACTATGTATCTTTCTTAATCCTCAATGTTAATGGAGATAAAGTGATGTTCATGAATTTACATCATTTGGAAGATGGCTCCTGGTATAATAATTGTTATAAATTAATGAGGATCAGAGGTCAAATCTCTAACATACAAGTAAATTTTTGAGATAGCATAAATACTAACTGCTCTTAATAATAAAAACCCAAATCCAGATGTTGGAATAAATGCTGAGAGATCAAAGACGCAAAGGAGACAGTCACAACCAGTTCTCACCTCATCAACTCCTCAGCTGAAAAAGGCAGAGCTCCTGTCTCCATCCACCTTTTTTTCTCTCTCTGCCAAGAGATATCTCTTCCTTTTTCCTCATCCCAAGTGCTGGGATTAAAGGTGTGAGCCACCACTGCCTGGCCTCTATGCTTAACTAGTGCCTAGATCTGCAGTCTCATCTCCAGGAAAGCTTTATTTGTTAAGAGTACAAACAAAATAAAACCACAGTTGAACACATGAGCAGTTGCTTGTAATCCAAGCACCAGAGAGGGAACTTCACCCCATAGTGTTCCCTGGTTTCTGAAATCTGTTTGAGAATTCAAGAAGTGAGTAAATATTAAAAGAACCAAATGAAAATACAAAACTAAAGGCAAAGTTCAGAACTGAGAAGGTTACAGGCAGAAGACACACAGCTGAGGCAGAGGCCATGCCTGAGCTGGACTCCAGTATCTGAGGAGCAAGAATGGCCAGTCTTATCCTTCCTGGTGACAATAGGAAGAGGCTGTGATTTGAATGGAGGAAAATGCATTGTGCTTCACTCTCCTGTGCAAGGATGGTGCACACACCTACACCTGGAATTCAGGAGATGAGAGCAAGAGTATATTTACTTCAAGAGAAGCCTGATATGCACACAGAGACCTTGTCAGGAAAAGCCATCATTTAAGAGAGACCCTCAAAGATTCAGGTATTAGGAGGAGGAAACAATACTTGACACAACTCTTCTCAATGTTTGGTGTTAATACAGACATCATGGATGTAAAGATTCATGACTTCCAGAGAGAACTTCAAACTTAGAAGGAACTTAAGAAAGTATGAGAAAGAAAGAGTATATCTTTACAGATTAAAGTTCCCCAGGATGAGCTGGGAAGGATGGAAACTCTAGAAGAAAGCTACATAGACTTTCACAGGAAGGTGGCAAGTGTCCTTTGTGGGGAAGGGGGATTAAAGCTTTTGAATATGAAGTGAGAGTAAGTTGTTGAACAAGCCATTGAACACACATAAAAGGCAGGGCTCATCCAAGAAGCCTGTAGCCTGTTGTTATGGGGAAACAGGTCAGCACATTCCAGCCCCATCCTGGACCCTGCACTTCTCTGCCTGTAGTAGACCAGACCAGACTTCTGCCTTACACACTGGCATGGCGTGTCACACTGATCACCCATTTACATCTGGTACTCGGTCCCAAACACAAGCTGTAGAGATAAAAAACTCTCTCTCTCTCTTTCTCTCTCACCCCCATTGTGTGTGTGCACATGTCTGTGTCTATATGTGTGTACATGTGTGTGTGTGTGTGTAGAAGACAGAGGTGTAGGCATATGTGTGCTTGTGTGCCTGGGGATGACCTCTCTTTGTGCATGTGGGAGTCATAGGGCATCTGTAGAGAGCCACGTGGCCACACCTTAAAGATGGTGCTGGCTTCTGCCTTCTACCTTCCCAAGGTGAGAGCTCTCTGAGATAAACAACTCATTTGGCTAAGGCTAGGCTCGTGGCTTGCTTCCAGGTGTGGCTTGCTTCCGTGCACCTGGATCTATTGGCATGGCCCATGTGGCGCCCCGTGACTAGCAGTCCAGAGGGTATATAGCTGGGAGTGGGTTTTCCCCAATGGGAGAAGCAGCAGAAGAAATTTCAACGTCCTGAATAAACCACTGAAAGAAGAGCCTGGTGTCACGTTGTCCTTGCAGGTGAGGGTGCACGTGACAGGCATCTTCAGCAGTTATCTATTTCTCTCCATGTCATTTGTGGAGATTGGATCCCTCAGAACCTGGGAGTCATTGTTTTAACTAGACTGATGGGCAGTGTGATTTTCCTCTTGGTGGTTGAACTATAAGCATGTGCATACATGCTAGACCTTTACTTTTGTGTTGGAAATATGACCTTTGATCACCAGACATTTATAATAATCATTTTATTCACTGAGTCTTCTTGCAACTTCCTTCCTAATGTTAATATGTGCTACATGGGAGGTGAGTATAGTCAACCAAAGAAGAGGTTTGACTATCACATTGTAAGGAGAACCCTTTGAACCAAGGGAACTCATTGGAAACTCAAGATTTCATGTCCCAGTGTAGAGTCATCATGGTGAATATAATTGTTTTCAATTAAGTTTTTAAGTAAGTAAAATAAGAAAAGTTAGGATTATCTGTATGACATAAACTTTTTATCCATCCCTCAGCAAGGGAGCTCAGATAAAGTCTGTGCTTAGCTCTCCCTCGATGGCTGTTATCCAGGATACAGGGAGTAAGAAAAAATGCTGGGAAGATGCTCCTCTGGGATGCCATGTTTCCAGGTTCTCCAGAGAGACCTTGTCATCTTTAACAGACATGAAAATAACATGCTTAAGGGATATGTTAAAGAGGCCGTTCACCTACGGCTTGCAGGATCTCCTCAGCCAGAGACCTCCCATGCCATGTTCACCTGGGTAAATGCTCTGCACCCAAGTGCAGAATCGAAGGTTATCTGGTCCCAGGCTGTGGGAGGAGGAGGAGTGGGGCTCAGGGCAGTTTTCAGCATCTGCAGAAGAGATACTGAGCTCAGACAGCCCCTTGGCACAGAAAATGTGTACCCATGGACAACGAGGGTGTTTTATCTTAGGATACTTTCTGAAACTCCTATAATTAATTTTTCACTGGAGAAATTGATGTTTTATATTCACATGTTTGTCTAAATTAAGTGACTCATTATATCCAATGTTCTCTCATATAAAGAATATTTTAGTGATTTCAACTTACATATTATTATAGAAGAATTTATAATGTGACTCCTATATTTTGAGTAATTAAAAATGATTCCAGCATGTTTGTAAGTAAATATCCTTCCTTGTCTCAATATCATCTATTAGAGGACAATGTCACCTTACTTGGAGGTCCCCTCCAGCATTCTCTCCCTAAGTCATTTTATTTTGTTTCAGCTTCAGAAATCACACAACAATGATCTTGGATTTTTGTCTTTGCTCTGTACAGCAAATGTTCTCCTCAGAGAAGACCTGGGTGGTTGAAACACTCCATATTGACTATACCATGAACACAGTGGTAGATTCCCCTCTTTATGTCTAAAGCGCCAGTTTTCAAATTCCAAAAGCTTGAGAGGAACAATATTTTTCCATTAATCTGCCCCCTAGTCATGTAGAAAGTACCCCTTCCAAAATCTCTGAGAGTGGAGTACTGGAGTCTCCATTCACTTAGAAGAGAATGCAGGATGTTAGTCAAGTCTCACCCTGTCCTGCTCTCCTTAGTGTTCAGATTTTCTCAGTCTGAATCTTTTCATAAACCCATGAGGAACAGACAAACATGAGCACCATCTTCCTTACTGCTAACACACAGAGACTGAGAGGAGAAGGGAGAGACAGTTGTGCAGCTGAAAGCCTGTCTTGGCCATTGCTTTTTCCTGAGCTGAAGTCAAGCAGAGTCAGCTATAGACAGTGGGTCAGTGATAAGGACTCTGTGCAACCTCCTGATTGTATATTTTCAATGAGCACTCTTTCCTTTCCTAATGTTTCTATATCTAGTAAAAATATTGGTCAACATCCTAGCTGCATGCCTGAACCTGGAGAAGGACTCATACTTGTTTCAACTAAAAAGACAGCATGGATTAATTCTCAGGATACTTTTCAGAAGTAGCCATCATTTCCTAAATATTCTCGTGACATTTGCCATGGTCTTCCTGAAGTTCCTGTACCTCATGACCTCCCTGGGCAAAGATCTGCCATCTACTTGATGATGGCCTTCCTTCCTTCCTTTATCAGGAGATTCCACAGAACTATTGCACCTGGCTTGAATCCCAGAGCCATAGCACCTAGGCTTTGAACTACCTTTTGTTTATTCTTATCTGAGATTTTCTTGAAGGAATTTCAGAGCCTTTGCAAAACTAAGTCTTGAGAAGACTTGGTAAAGTAGGTCTCATGGCTGAGAATTGATTAGCAAACGGTTCCTTTAAACAACTCTACATACAAGGTTTTGGCACTTGGAAACTGAGTTTCTAGAGATCTAACTCATGGATCAATAAAGGAGGCTCAAGCAGTCTGTCCAGTATGGCTGATTCTCCTGCTGCATTTGCTGAACATAACATTACATTCTAGAGTGACCCCTATTTAACAGACCTATGCAAAACAGAACACCAACACTTCCCTGGCACACCAGCCACCTCTCTAAAATCTTCCTCATTTTCCAGAAGGAATGGTACAACAAACAGAACACACTGCTCAGTCCCACCTCAGTCCCAATCCCACTTGCAAATGGACAAGCCAGTTCCCCCTTTCAACATCCTCTGTCCGTTTTACATTAAGTCACAGAGGGGATGAGAGTGATGACAGCATGGGAAAGTGACCTTATGAGGGTGACAAATACAAGTAACTTGTTTGTGAGTGTAAGAGTGCATGGGCATCGTTCAGTCCTCACATGACCATGCTCCTTACCAATCCTCTCAACACCAGTAGATGGTATGGAAGATTATGTTGTTACATTGGAAATAATTGTCCCACCCACTGGTTTAATAAAAAGCGCTGATTGGCAAAAGGCAGGCAGCAAGTGTCAGCACTACCAGACTAAGAAAACTCTGAGAACAGGAAACACAGAGCAGAATGCCAGAGAGAAGCCGGAGGAAGCAAAGGACAACCATGCTGCTGTGAGAAAAGGTACTGAGCCCCATGGCTGAACAGAACAAGACACATGGGTTAGATGAAGGGTAGAGAGCTAGCAAGTGATATGCCTGGGCCTGAGGCTGATCAGCCTAAAACTATTGTATGCATCTGTGTGTCTCTGCCAGTCTGTCGGTCTGTGGGTCTAAACCTTGAGGCTAGGCCCAAAAGTCCAGGCCAGAAACCTCGTACTACAGATGGGAAGACTGCCTCCATGTTGAAGAGGAAACAAATGTGTCCATTCTACCTGCTTCTCCCGGGATCAGCACCTCATCCTGCTGAGTAGTTTCCTCCTCACATTCCACTCTCTACATCTAACTAGATCACAAGTTCCAGTCACTGTCCTTAGCACTGGTCAAGTATTTGTGGTTATTTGGTGATGCCAGGCACTACAGGATTCTCCCTGACTACAGTGACTTTGTGATGATGCAGTGTCTACAGTCTTGGCTTTTGTTAATTCTGCAGGGCATCCCTACAGCTGGCACTAACAGAGGAAGCCCCAGGGTTCCTTTGATCATTTTTCCTTTTTGGGTATTTTTTTGTTTTCCTAGTCTATTCTCTACGCCTTTTCTTTTTCATACTCTTCATGTGGCACAATTTCCAAAAACCCATCACTTTCCCTGTGACTTTTTTCTTATATGTAGATGTCAAGCATCACTCAATAAATCTGTGTTTTCATTGTGTAAAAGGCAGTTTGATTTTGGTTTCACAGATGTAGTAAGAGTTTCTGTCCTGCCCTAGCCCTGAGATCCAGACCAGAAGTCCAAAATAATCACAAAAAGACTTACATTAATATATGATGATTGACCTATGGCTCAGCATATGACTTGCTAACTCTTACTCATAACTAAACCAATGATTCTCATGTTGTTTAGCCACATGGATTGGGACCATTTCTCAGAGCACCACTCTGTAGTCTTCTTTCCTCTGCATTTCCTTGTGTCTCTGCTCTGCTTTTCCACTTCCCAGGGTTTTCTTAGTCTGGTAGCCCACCCATACTTCCTGTCTGCCTTTTGGACAATCAGCACTATATTAAACCAGCAGGAGGAATGAATATTTACAAAGTACAACAACATGATCCCACAGCACACAATACAAGAGATTATCCTAAGACACTGGCAGGGTAGTCACCCTTAACTTGTCTGCTTGAGGAATGTGTCTTTAATGATACTGAATGTTTCTGTCCTATCCTCTGACTTCCTAGACTAAGCTCTATTTGGCCGGTATGTGCTGATAAGGCTAAGCTTAGAGAGGAAGGCCTTAGGATTCCTTTTCTATGGTTTGCTGAGACAATTAAACAGAATGTATTTCCATAGATACTCTAGACGTTATTGTATATATTTCTTTACATCAACATAATTTAGAGACTTTTACAGTGCATGCACTTGATTTGTGTGTCTAGTTGATAAAAGTTGGGTCAAAGTCATAAGGTAGCAGGATGACTGCAGCTATGTCCACATCTTCTGGCCAGCTGGGACTTGTGATGATTAGATGGCATGCTACCTTCTTGGTCTGTCTTCTGGATGAGGAGGCTTCTCTGGTGGGTAACTCCAAAAAATGAGGTTTTCCAGTGGTTCCAAGGTTTCGTTCATTAAGGTTGTGATTTTATGAGATTATTCCCATTTTCCAAAATCAGATTTTGCAAGTGCAGTTTGCAATGTGTCATGAAGATTTTAGAGTCACCGCCTGGTTATCAGTGGGGAAAAGGTACTGTTTGCAGAATTTGCAATGAGCTGTGTGAAAGGGTTGAATGTTTCTTCTCTTTCTCTTCATGCATATATGTATTTAACTACATACATGCCTGGTACCTGTGAACCTCAGAAGCAGATTTTGGATCCCTTAGAACTGGTGCTACAGGTGGTTTGGGGCTGCCATGTGGGTTCTGGTAATTGAAACTAGGTCCCCTACAGGAGCAGCAGATACTCTTTACCATGAAACATCTCTCTAGATACTATTTCTAATTGCTTAAACTTCCGATATACCTTACCTCCATTTTGTTCTTTTGGTTTCATTTAATTATTTTGTGGAAAGGAGGAGGCACGGCTGTCATGGCACACTTCTTAGGGTCCTCAGAATTAGTGCTTCTCTTCCAGAATGTAATTCCTGGGAGCCAATCTCACATCATAATGATTGGCAGCAGGCCCCCTCTGAGTCTACGCATGGACCTCCGGCTCTGATCGTACAGCTGGTGTTGCATGTTCAGGAACTTGGACACTTCTGCTTTCCCTTCATATCTAACAAGTTCCATAGTCTAAAGAAGATAAAATCAACATGCACCCTTGAATTTCAGATGATAATTACTGTATGGCTAGGAAAACTTTATATTATTACACAATTCATGAGTATGATACTTGAATTAAAGCAAATGTTTGCATTGCATGAGAAAGAATCTTCCAGAAGATCCTTCATCAAATCATTTGGAATACATCTGTAGTTTGAGCCTCCTGAAGGTGAGAGATGTCACTGCTTCATCAAGGAATACAGAATTCTAGATGACTGTGTAGCCCATCTTTTAGCATGGGCTTGTTAATTTTTTTCAATAAAATATACACTGGGAATGACACTGGGTTTGTTGTAATTATTATTGCATTTCTATTTATTTATCTACACATATCTGAAGAGAAAAGCCCCAGATCATGTTCCTGCCAGTATCTGATAAGTGGACACTTCTCAAAGGGGCTTTTGTCAACCTGAGACATGAACACATATCATAGATACAGTTACAATGTAGAATTCGCAGAAAAGGCCTAAAATGCTACCAGAATGATCTGGAAAGGAACTACATAGACATTCTACTGCTTTCATATTTAATCTTCTGTCTTTCAGGTAGGGAAAAGCTCATCAATTGTTTAAAAACTGCATTAATTCTCCCACATCACATATATAAGGAACCTCATCAGAACAAAGCCAGCAGCAGGCACTTCCTCAGCTCACACTGTGCAGGAAACATCACCATTCTTGTTCTGTAGACTTTATCTTCTTTCTCACCTGGGGTTTCCCTGACACAGGTGCGTGACTGTCCTTATACTGTAGAAAAGGTGACCAAAGTTTAGCCTCAGAGTGCTCAGGGTCACATGCTGAGGAAATGGCAGCTTGTGGGTAGAATGTGAAGAAGTCCTGATCCAGAGTTCCCACTTATCATGAATCCCTGACAAACCACAGGAAGAGCACTAGGTCTGCAGAAAATGAGCAGAACAAAGAGAGACTGGAAAAAATGACTCTGAGCCTGTTTGTCCCAAAGACACTGCTTCATTCCAGGGTCTCATTTCTACTTTCTTGCAATCCTCGCTGATCTTCCTTAAACACTGTTGTGTGCCTGACAATCAAGAGGATGGTAATGAAAAACACATTGCTTTGCTTCAGGAAAATTAAAGTTTCTATGACACATGGCAATGTTTAATATGGAAAAAACTTATATTCTGATGGTACCTAAGTGCTGGAATAATAGAGACATTAGGACTGTCTTCTGGACAGGTTGATAAGGAGGTGATATTAAGTGGAATGAGACTGAACTGTGAGGCATCGACAAGTCTTCCTGAGGTGGCCATGCTGTCATTGTCTGAACCTGATGAGCAAGGCTGGATTGTGATTCGGAATCTTCTTGCTGATTTCCCTGCACATTTCCTACCTGCTTCTTTTAGCCATAAAATGAAGAAAATCAGTAGCCTGTCCTATAACACTAAGGTAAGAAACACCATTTATTCAGAAGCTGGAATTGGCATCACAGGCAACAGCTTCCTTCTTCTCTTCCACATCCTCAGGCTCACTCGTCGGGAGAGACCCAGACTCACTGACCTGCCCATCGTCCTCTTGTCCCTAATCCACATACTGATGCTGATAGTCATGAGTATAGTAGCTACAGACATTTTTATGTCATGGGGGAGATGGAATGATACCACATGCAAATTTATTATTTCCTGCACAGGTATTTTAGGAGCCTCTCTCTGTGTGCCTCTAGCCTGCTTAGTGTCCTCCAGGCCATCACCTCAGTTCCAAAGGCTCCTGTCTAGGAAAGTTCAAATGTAAATCTGTACACTATATGCTAGGCTACTTTCTCTTCCTCAGTGTCTTCTGTGTGTCCTTTAGCCATCCCTTTATGTCATCTATGACTGCAACCCCTAATTTTACCTCATCTAGTCTTAGGTGCCTCAATGAATCATGCTCTCTTCTACCCATGAATGACTCTGTTCAGCACATTTATCATTTACTGTCGACTTTTAGGGACGTCATCTTTGTAGGTCTCATGATGAATTTCTTATGCAAGCATAAGAAGAATTCCCAGTTTCTCCACAACACCAGCCTTTCCCACAAATCATCTGCACAACAAAGAGCCACTCAGAACATTCTGTGCCTCGTGAGTTTCTTTGCTGTGATATATACCTTGGATATCATCATTTCCTACTTAAGAAGATGTAATGATACCCTGATATACTGTATGTCACTTCTCATAGGCCATCAGTCCTTTTTTGGTTCTCAGTACTGAAAACAGTATATAATTAACTTTTTCACACTCATGTATGGGAGGGCAGTAAACATGTGATTGTTTGGGATGGATAGGTTTCCTTAATACGAGCTGGTGTATTGCCACCAGTGCTACACATTTTGTTGTACGTCATATGAGCTTTTTTTTTTTTTTTTTTAAAAAAATGCAAGTATAGTTATTTTTTAATTTTTACTTATTTTTATAAATATTTAAAATTTTTTACTTTATGTATATGATGTTCTATTTTCACGTATGCCTGAATACCAGAAGAGGGCATCAGAACCCATTATAGATAACTGTGAGCTACCATGTGGTGGTTACCGGAATTTGAACTCATGACCTCTCAAAGAACTGCCAATGCTCTCAATTGTTGAGCCATCTCTCCAGCCCCTTGTGGGAATTCAAAAGTTTCAGAGATATCAGAGGGATCTACCAGCTGTCAGTCTAGGAGGATCAGAGAGTGGTAATTCACACCTTTAATCCCAGCACAGGGAGTATCCAGGAAATGCAGACCTACGCCCTTAATCCAAACTGAGTTCAGGCCATCTTAGTTTGCAGAATTAGTTGCAGGCTCCCAGGCAGGCAGTGGTGGGGACATGCCTTAACTGAGAAAAGAGAGTATTTAAGGCAGGTGTAGAAAGACAGATTGCAGAAGAAGTCAGAAGAAGCAGGCTGAGGAAGATGGAAGACAACTGGGTAAGATCTGACTGTTGTGTTTACTCTCTCTAATACCTCCAACTTTCTCAGAGATCTGTCCCTGAGTTTCTTTTATTCATGCAACCACCCCTAGAGTTATTCTTTTTGTTTCTGTTAAACCTATTTTTTGTGATATGTGCAAATTACAGACATTAATAAATGCCACATGCCAGATATGTAAGTGTTTTATTCTCTCCAGGGTGTTTTCAAGGGATACATGGAAGGTGTATCTTACATGCCATGCCTAAAGTACCCAAACTAACTTAAAAGTATCTGACAGTTGAAATAGGCTTCAGTCATTCAACTTCCTCAGCTGTCTCTGTTTTGCCAAATTAGGTATGTAAACATTTATTATCATAATCATCACATAAGCAAAAATACCCACAGAGAGAGAACAGAAACTGAGACTAAGAGAGACAGTAAGTCAGAGACAGAGACTGATTATATGTATAATATGTATTATATGTACATATATATGTATATATATATACACACACACATATACACACTCATATGTACACACACACATATATACATACACATATATATACACACACATATATACACACACACATATATATACACACATATGTACACACATATATACATACACATATATACACACACACATATATACACACACATATATATACACACATATATACACACTCATATGTACACACACATATATATACATACACATATGTACACACATATATATATACACATATATATACACACACACATATATACACACACACATATATACTCACATATATACACACAATATATACATACACACATATATATACACACACATACATACATACATACATATCTACATACATACATACATATGTAAGTGTGTGTGTATCAAATGTCATTCACACCTCAGGAGGGAAGGTCACAGGTGGTTGGGTGAGTGTAGGAGAAAGAAGTGATACAAATAGTGGGCAAAAATGTAAGTATCTCCAAGAAGCAGAATACTTAAAATGGAAAATGCTTATATGTGCTTTATTATAATAAATGTGTTCAATTACCTTAACCCAGATGCAAAGTATATTATCTCTGAAATATAAAGTTAAATGACTTGAAGTGTCAAAATGCAATTTTACAAGTTTTAAAAGTCTTTTCCCCAACCATGAACATTTTGTAACAGTCTGAGTCTTAGTCTAAGTTTCTCAGAGGAAGCAAAGAAGATCTTCCTAGAGTCTCAAGAGGACCCATTGCCTGCTACTCAGTCTCTGGGAGATCCTTCTGCCCTTCCAGCCTTGGCTACTGTGATGTAAGACCAGCCTGGGATACATGATAACCTGTTTTAAAAGTAACAATATTTAACTTTAAAAACTCTCATCCTCCCACAAGCTCCAGTGCTGTAACTTTCTGGATCAAGTGTTTTCTATGACGTTAAACCCTGAAATTCAGTATCAATCAGACATTCAATGTCACACAGAATAATAGTCGTCAATATTGTGGAAGCAACAGGTACCTGTCAGGCATGTTTAATTACAAAGCCAAATATGATATCAAATGCTGCCATGGGTGCACATGTTTTACTATGTGATAGAATTATATGTCATTCTTATTTCAGGAGAGCAATCAAGAATATGTGACAAACTAAATACCACTTAATTTTCCTGACATAGTGACAGTCACACACATACTTTGATTTTATAATTCTAATTTTAGGATTTTTATTTAAAGAAATAACTTTAAGAGGCTAGAGAGAGGGCTCAGAGGTTAAGAGCAGAGGTTAACTTCTCTTCCAGAAGTCATGAGTTCAATTCCCAACAACCACATGGTGGCTCACAACCATCTACAATGAGAGTTGGTGCCCTTTTCTGGAGTGCAGGCAGAACACTGTATATATAATAAATAAATCTTTTAAAAGGAATAACTTTAAAACTGAGTGAGGAGCTGGCTATAGCTGTATACACTTTACTTTCAACACTTAAGAGGCAGAGGCAGGTGAATCTCTTTGAGTTTGAGACCAGCCTGGTTTATATAGTGAGTTCCAGGAAAGCCAGGGACCAGAGTGAGTGCCCACCTTGAACAAACAAACAAAAGCAAAACTAACAAGCTAGATGATAAAAGGGGACAATCTGGAAAATGATTAAGTTTTGTTGACTTTCTTTGTCTTGAGCCAAATATTAATAAATGGAATTTTAAGTATTCAGTTGACATGACAGAATATGAAGAGGTCAAGAATATGCAGAGAAATGGAAGAAATGATCCAGCTGATAGATGTGGAAAGGGCAAGGAGAGATGTGATGCATGTCTATTGTCCTAGCATTCAGAAGGCTGAAGCATAGGTCACAAATCCAAGGCCAGTCATGGTTGCATAGTCAGTTCTATCCCAGCTTCACAGTTAGGTCTCAGAAAGAGAGAAGATGTGAGTTGGGCCTTCAAAAGTAATGAGTACATTAGCAAATTAGCACACGGATAGATTCAGTTGAACCAGGTGAATAACATTAAAGCCTGTCTGTGGCTGGATTAAGGTGTCAGCAGATAAGGTCAGAAGACACTTCCGGACCCTGGAGGGGGTGTGGCCAACCTGGAAGGGGTGTGGCCAAGCCCATTGATAAGTGGCTGCTGGGACACAAGGACGCTCTCTTCCTGGTTCCTGGCTGCTGGCTGCTGGACAGACAGAATCAGAATCCATGTTCCTTCCATTGTGTGTCCATCGCTCGTCCATCACTTGGATACGCCAGTCCTTGTTCAGGTGCCACTATAAGCTTTTACTAATACCGTGAGTGTTAATTTATATTCCAATAAATATTAATTTTGGACTAGCGCCTTGAAAGTAAAACTCCATCTACATCTGGCACCCAATGTCCTCGGCCCTGTGCCCTAAACTGTAAGAAGCCAAGAGACATACAGACTTTTCACTTGGGCTGAAAGCTCCCTCTCGCTAGCAGGGCATGGTTTCCAGCCAGCTGGTCCAGGGTGTAGGCGGGGTTTTCAGCTCAGTGTGCAAACACGAGTTTTTGGCTCAGTGCACAAGTGCGGGTTTTTGGCTCAGTGCGCAAGTGCGAGATTTCAGCTCAGTAAGCAAACACAAGATTTCAGCTCAGTGTGCAGATGCAAGATTTCAGCTCAGTGCGCAGACACGAGTTTTCGGCTTAGTGCGCAGGCACAGTTTTCAACTCGCCGGCCTGCCACAGCACCTGGCTCTGCTTTCAGGCCACTACAGTGCTCGGTTTTCAGCCCAAAGCTTCCTGCTGCTGAGAGTCTCTGCATCTACCATACAGTGGGCAGGGAATTGAACGCTACTGTGACACCTGTGTACTAAACAGTGTAATTACATCTGAATTGATGCAATGGCTGACTATTATTCTCTTGAAGAGTTTATGTCATATTTCGCCATGGTGGTTGATAAATATTTAAATGAATATCTTGAAGGATTAAGTACCCCAGTCCTACTATCTTTTGGCTTATTTCTCTATTTTATACTTCAAAATAAGAGGATAATGATAGAGTTTTCAAATAGAAAGCAAAAAATATTGTCCAGATTATGTATTATGGATCTATCGAACTCTACAGTGGCAGATGAGGTTAAACAGGTGCAAAATGTAAATCAACAGTTAACTGTCCAAGGTATGTGACATGGAACTGTGAAACACTAAAATGGCAAAAAGGAAGGATACTCTGGAAATTGGTTACAACAAGCTTTCAGATAAGGCTTCCTCTGTAGATAAGGATAACACTGTACGAGAGAAATATAGGCTCTATGTAAATAAGAAACTTGTTGACTACATTAATAATGAGAACCAGAAAATCATTAATTATGTTAATGATGGGGATCAAAAAATTCCTGACTCAGTGAGGTCTTTGGAAGGACTGCTTCATCAGGACACTCAAGCTCTAGAAAAATCAATAGTATCTAAACTTCAAGAATGAAAACCAGTAGTATCCAAAATCCAGGTATGGGAACCCATAATATCCAAAATTCAAGAATGGGAGGATCGCATTGCAATACTGGAAAAGGGTAGTGATGCATCTTATGCTCAGAACAGTTCAGATCAACCTCCAATGGGATATTATGGTACTGGAGATACTCTACCCAAAGTGGTAAACATAACAGGGCTACCCCCTTCCGCACCACTATTGTTCCCAGCTGCTATTCAGACAAAGATAACACCTGGGGGATCCTCAGAATATGTAGAGTATAGCTATGAGCCAGTACATATGAGAGACATCAAGGATTTTAAAGAGGCAATATCAATGTATGGTATACACTCTACTTATGTGAAGCAGCTTCTAAATTCATGGTCAGCAAAAAACCGGATTCTACCAACTGATTGGATGCAGCTAACAGCTGCTGTCTTGGAGCAAAGTCAGAATTTACAGTGGAGGGTCTGGTTTAGAGAGGAGGCCAAGACCTTGGAACAACAAGGAAAAATTAGGGGTTTCTTTGCTTCTTAGGACCAAATCCTTGGTGAAGGCATGTTTGCTGATGTGAGGACTCAATCTACTTATGATGAGCATACTTTATTGCTATGCTGTACAGCCGCACTGAATGCTTGGGAAAAGATTGTGGACCCAGGTCAAAAAATCGAGCATTATACTAAGGTCAAACAAAGCTTAAAATAGCCTTATACTGATTGTATACAGAGGCTGTTCATAGAGCAATATCAGATCCAGAAGTTAGGAAGCAATTAATACTTTCTCTGGCCTTTGATCATGCTAATACAGAATGTAGAAGAATACTTATGCCTTTAAAGATCAGAGCTGCACCTATAGAAGAATGGATTCAATATGCAATCAATGCTGAATGTCTCCATGGCAATGAGGAGAATTGGGTAGGCCAAGCTGTTGCTAATGTTAGGGTGAGGAACCAAGACATCACTTGTTTCAACTGTGGTAAACAAGGCCATATAAGACGGAACTGTACACAAGATACTCTTGGAAATAAAACTCGATCTAGGTTTAGTTTGATAAGAAGGCCATTACCTTCTGGATTATGCAGAAGGTGTGGCAAGGGTCAGCATTGGACCAATGAATGTAGATCTACCAGGGATAAAGAAGGCAACCATCTACCATTAGGAAACGCCTTTCGGGGATTCCCCCGGGAAGCCCCCCAAAATCAGACTCCAAATTCAAGGACGGTGAGATCATATCCGGTCATAGGAGAAGACCAGCATTCTCAGGACGAATAGAGCATCCAAAACCAGGTCTAGAGAACCATATCATACTAGATAATAACATAAATTTAAAAGAAAATTCAGAAATTCCAAAAAGAATCACAAAATGAATATTTTGGCAGACTTCAATAAATGAACAAAGACCAAAATTGAGAATAGGGATAGATAATATTTATATCCAGGGTTTAGTCAACACGGGGGCTGATGTTTCGATCATAACCCCACAATCATGGCACCCCAGATGGCCTTTATGGGCAGTAGATATCCAGTTTCTGGGTATTGGAACAATATCTCAGGTGAAACAGAGTGTGAGATGGCTTGAATACATAGGACCAGAAGGTCAGAAAGGACGGTTGAAGCCATATATGGCTGACATAGCAGTGAATCTGTGGGGTCATGACCTTCTAATGCAATGGAATGCCCAGAATTAAAATCCCTCCTGGTTCTGATATCAACCAGAGATTCAATTATGTTTCAAAAAATGATGCTTTAAGGTACTATGGAGAAAATTCACCAGCCATTCAGGTTGTACAAAAGAATTGCCCAATAACCACAGAACCTAAAAGGACACTCACAGCATTGCCTTTGAAATGGTTAACAGAAAAGCCTATTTGGGTTCAACAATGGCCTTTGATGAGAGAAAAACTTCAGGCTTTGAAAAAGTTGGTACAGGAGCAGTTACAGGCTCAGTATATCGAAGAATCAACCAGTCCATGGAATTCTCCTGTTTTTGTTGTCAAGAAAAAATCTGGAAAATGGAGGATGGTAATGGATTTAAGAGCAATTAATAAGGTGATTCAACCTATGGGCTCCTTACAATCTGGTATTCCCCTGCCTTCTCTGCTACCTAAAGGATGGCCTATTGTGTTGTGGGATTCAGGTGTTAGCTGATAAGGTCAAAAGACACTTATACAGGGCACCGGGCCCCCCGACCTGAAGGGGGCGGGGGAAAGGCCCATTGAAAAGGGGCTGCGGAAGCACAAGACGCTCTCTTCCTGGTTCCTGGCTGTTGGAGAGAGGGTCCCATCAGCCGTCTCCAGGCTCCAGTCCCTGTTCAGGTGCTACTGTAATCTGTTATCTGTGAGTGTTGGTTTATATTTTAATAAATATCTATCTGGTATTGGTGTCCTTATAAGTAAACTCCGCCTACATCTGGCGCCCAATGTCCCGGGCTGGCGGACCCTCAGGTCGGGCTTAGAATGCACTCAGGTCAGGTTTTGAGTGTGGGCAGGTCATATCCAGCCCCGTGCGTGCGGGTTTGGTTTTGAGCGGTGACTTCCAAATGGCTTAGGCTCCAGCTCTGACTGTTTGGTTCGGACACGCTAGCGGTAACTCCGCCCCTCATTCAGCCGCGCGCGACCCGCGTCCCTCCATCCTCCCGTCCCAGACCCACAGGTCGGGCTTAGAACGCACCGCCCCTCATCCAGCCGCGCGGCCGCGTGCTGTGCTGCGGCCCCACTGCCTGGCTGCACGGCTGCTCAGTTCATTTTAACCGAGTTTGAACTGCGACTGCACGTGAGCCCTTCCCCCAACCTGGCTGGCTGGTTTTGACCCAGGAACTGCAGATTCGAGCGGCGGCTCCGCCCCTAGCCCCAGTAACCTGGGACAATTGTAAATTACTCCTGTAGATGAACAAAGGAAACTGAAACCATTCTATCTTGTAATTAACATCCTGTCTTGACTTGTGAGAATTTGCTTTTTCCAAGGATTCTATTCTGTCCGCTGAGACCCTTTAACACCTAGGATCTGTGAATAGCATGCTGAATGTCTCTGCATCCTCCATACAGCAGGGCACTAAACGTTATTGTGACATCTTCTGACCACACAGCATCATTGCACCTGGATTGAGGTAATGGCTGACAACTATTCTTTTGAGGAATTCGGTATATATTTTTCCACGATGGTTGACAAGTTTTTAAATGAGTATCTTGAGGTATTGAATACCCCAGTTTTACTATTTTTTGGTCTGTTTCTGTATGTTGTGTTCCACAATAGAAGGGTGATGACTGAGGTCACGAATTTAAACCTTCAATTACCATCCAAACTTGGTATTATAGAATTATCAAACTCTATGGTGTCAGATGAGGTTAAGCAGATGCAGAACTTAAATCGGCAGCTGTTGTCCAAGGTATGTGAATTACAACTTTCAAACTCTGCTATGTCAAGAACAATAGATACTCTACAAATTGATTACAACAAGCTTTCACATTATGACAGCACTATACGAGAACAATATAAACTCTACGTAACTGATGAGAACAAGAAACTTGTTGACCACATTAATAAAGTGGATGAGAAAATCATTAATTATGTTAATGATGTAGATCTCAAAATTGCTAACTCAGCGAGGACTTTAGAAGGATTACTTCATCAAAAAAGTCAAGCTCTAAGACAGATAGTATCCGAAATCCAAGAATCTGAACCTGCAGTATCCAAAATCCAGGAATGGGAATCTGTAGTATCCAAAATCCAAGAATGGGAACCCATTATATCCAAAATACAAGAATGTGGGGACCATATTGCAACACTACAAAAGGGCAATGATACATCTTATGCTCAGAACAGTTCAGGTCAACCCCCAATGGGGTGTTATGGTACTGGAAATACTTTACATAAAGTTGTAAACATGACGGGGATATCCCCTTCACCACCACTATTGTTCCCAGCTACTATTCAGACAAAGATGGCACCAGGGGGTTCCTCAGAATATGTAGAGTATAGTTATGAACCACTACATATGAAAGACATCAAAGATTTTAAAGAGGCAATATCCATGTATGGTATTCACTCTACTTATGTAAAGCAGCTCCTGAATTCATGGTCTGCAAAAAACCGAATCCTCCCCTTTGATTGGATGCAGCTAACGGCTGCTGTCTTGGACCAAAGTCAAAACTTACAGTGGAGAAGCTGGTTTAGTGAGGAGGCCAAGACCTTAGAACACCAAGGAAGAATTAGGGGTTTCTTCGCTTCTCAGGACCAAATCCTTGGTGAAGGAATGTTTGCTGACGTGAAGACTCAAACTACTTATGACGAACATACTTTATTGCTATGCCGTACTGCTGTACTTAATGCATGGGAAAAGATTTTGGACCCAGGTCAAAAAATTGAGCATTATGCTAAGGTCAAACAAGGCTTAAAAGAGCCTTATACTGACTTTCTACAGAGGCTTACCATGGCTGTACATAGAGAAATATCAGATCCAGAAGCTAGAAAGCAAATAATACTTTCTCTGGCCTTTGATCATGCTAATCCACAATGTAGAAGAATGCTTCTGCCTTTAAAAATCAGAGCTGCACCTATAGAAGAATGGATTCAATATACAATCAATGCTGAATCTCTCCATGGCAATGAAGAGAATTTGGTAGACCAAGCCATTGCTAAGGTAAGGGAGAGGAACCAAGGCATCACTTGTTTCAACTGTGGTAGACAAGGCCATATAAGACGGAATTGTACACAAAGTACTCTTGGAAATGAGACCCGATCTAGGTCTAATTCAAACAGAAGGTCATTGCCTTCTGGATTATGCAGAAGGTGTGGCAAGGGAAAGCATTGGACCAATGAATGTAGATCTACCAGAGATAAAGAAGGCAACCCTCTGTCATCGGGAAATGCCTTTCGGTGCTTCCCCCAGGAAACCCCCAAAATCAGACTCCAAATTCAAGGATGGTGAGATCATATCCGGTCATAGTAGAAGACCAGCATTCTCAGGACAAAAGGAGGACCCAATACCTGATCTTGAAAACCATACAGTATCAGATGATAACATAAATTCAAAAGAAAATTCAGAAATTCCAAAAAGAATCACAAAACGAATATTTTAGCAGACTTCAATAAATGAACAAAGACCAAAATTGGGGATATGGATAGATAATATTTATATCCAGGGTTTAGTTGACATGGGGGCTGATGTTCTGATCATAACCCCACAATCATGGCATCCAAGATGGCCTTTACGGACAGTAGATATCAAATTTCTGGGTATTGGAACAATATCTCAGGTGAAACAGAGTGTGAGATGGCTTGAATGCATAGGACCAGAAGGTCAGAAAGGACGGTTGAAGCCATATATGGCTGACCTAGCAGTGAATCTGTGGGGTCGCAACCTCCTAATGCAATGAAATACCCAGATTAAAATCCCTCCTGGTTCTGATGTCAGCCGGAGGCTCAACTATGTTTCCAAAAATGATGCTTTAAGGTACTATGAAAAAAAATTCACCACCCATTCAGGTTGTACAAAAGAATTGCCCTATATCCACAGATCTTAATAGGACACTCACAGCATTGCCTTTGAAATGGTTAACAGAAAAGCCTATTTGGGTTCAACAATGGCCTTTGATGAGAGAAAAACTTCAGGCTTTGGAACAGTTGGTACAGGAGCAGTTACAGGCTCAGCATATCGAAGAATCAACCAGTCCATGGAATTCTCCTGTTTTTGTTGTCAAGAAAAAATCTGGAAAATGGAGGATGGTGACGGATTTAAGAGCAATTAATAAGGTGATTCAACCTATGGGCTCCTTACAATCTGGTATTCCCCTGCCTTCTCTGCTACCTAAAGGATGGCCTATTACAGTTATTGATTTGAAAGATTTTTTTACCATACCTTTATAAGAACAAGATAAAGAAAAATTTGCTTTCACGGTGCCTACTCTTAATAATTCAGGGCCAGCTAAAAGGTACCAATGGAGAGTCCTTCCCCAAGGAATGTTAAATGGTCCCACCTTATGCCAATATTTTGTACAACAACCACTAGAAATACTGCACAAGCGCTTCCCACAATCTATCATATACCATTATATGGATGATATTTTGTTGGCAGACCCAAACCCAAAAACATTAGAAACATTGTTTGAAGAACCAAAGAAAATATTGCCTAATTGGGGACTACAAATTGCTCCAGAAAAGGTATAGAGGGGAGATTCTATCAATTATTTAGGATATAGGATAGGTTTACAAAAAATTAGGCCACAAAAGGTACAATTAAATAGAGATAAATTGAAGACTCTTAACAATTTTCAGAAGCTACTAGGAGATATTGCTCATACACGGCCCATGATTGGTATAGAAAACTATGAGCTAGTTAATTTGTTCAAGACTTTGGACGGTGACAAGGATTTAAATAGTACAAGAGAACTATCTGATGAGACCAAGAAAGAATTTGAGTTGGTGGAAAAGAAACTTCAAGAAGCACATGTGGATCGTGTGGATCCAGACCTAGAATGCATACTTGTTATTTTACCCTCTAGACAATCTCCAACAGGAATCTTAATGCAAAGAGAAAGCATTATATTAGAATGGATATTTCTGCCACATAGGCCAAGCAAAAAGATGAAGACATATATCGAAAAAATCGCTGATCTGATTTTTAAAGGTAAATTGAGACTCCACCAATTGACTGGAAAGGACCCTGCAGAAACTGTTGTGCCAATGGGCAGACAGTGAACCTTGGCAAAAGGCTTGCAGTGACTTTTTAGGAGAAATTAATAATAAATATCCCCCAAACAAGAGAATTCAATTTATAAAGGAAACTAATTGGATCTTTCCTCGTGTGGTACAGGATGGACCCATTTCTGGAGCCCCTATATTTTATACAGATGCAAACAATTTAGGGAAGGCTGGCTACAAGTCTGAAAACCTAACTAAAGTGGCTCAGAGCCCTTATAACTCTGTTCAAAAGTCAGAACTATATGCGATTATTATGGTGTTGATGGATTTCACAGAGCCTCTTAACTTAATTACTGACTCTCAATACACAGAAAGAGTTGTTTCACATATTGAAACTGCTGACTTCATTCACGATGATACAGACTTGACCTTACTATTCATACAACTACAAGATATCATCAGAGGTAGGATACATCCTATGTACATAACACATATCAGGGCACACACGGGCCTCCCAGGCCCTCTAGCACAAGGTAATGAGGAAATAGATCGGTTGCTAATAGGAAGCGTGCTAAAGGCCACAGAATTTCATGAAAAACATCATGTTAACAGCAAAGGGCTGAAGAAGAGTTTTCCCATCACTTGGATTGAAGCAAAAGAAATAGTAAAAAAATGTGACACTTGCTCTTTCTATAACCAACCATCTTTACCTGCAGGAACTAATCCTAAGGGTACACATGGAAATGAGATCTGGCAAATGGATGTGTTTCACTTTCCAGAATTCGGAAAGATGACATATGTACATCATACTATTGACACCTATTCTGGAATGCAATGGGCGACTGCCCTGAGTTCTGAAAATGCTGATGCTGTACTTACTCACCTTTTGGAAGCCATGGCCATAATGGGAATTCCCACTCAGATTAAGACTGACAATGTTCCATCTTACGTCTCCTGAAAAATGAAGATAACTTTTGCATACTATGATATAAAGCATATTACAGGGATACCACACAATCCTACAGGACAGGCAGTCGTGGAGAGATCTCACCGCACATTAAAAGAGATGCTTTATAAACAAAAGAAAGAAATGAAAAAACCCAGAGAGAGGTTGCATAGTGCCTTATTGACTTTAAATTTTCTTAACGCTGATGAAAAGGGAACATCAGCTGCTGAGAGACATTGGGTAGTAGAGAAATCTTCTGAGTTAAATCAACCCATTTACTTCAAAGATGTGTTGACTTCCGAATGGAAGCCAGGGTATGTGCTTCGATGTGGTAGGGGTTTTGCTCTTGTTTCAAAAGGGACAGAAAAGATATGGGTACCGACAAAACTAATAAAAGCCCGCTTCGAAAAGGAGTCTCTTCCTGAACAAGAAAAGTAACTGCTCATCCTTGACATGACAAACGTATGCATGGTAAGGAAAACACACTTAACAAACCTGGGGCAGGGTCTCTCAGTTTTGTCTTTACAGGAAAATGGATACAACTATTTTTACGGCATTGACTAAACATTAAATAATTACTCACCTGCAATAGAAGACAGACTGATGATTAAAGAATGTACAAGACAGACTACGAGACCGACTGATACACACATGCACCACTGGGTAATTTCTCACTTTTTACTGCTTTACATCTTGCATCTACACCTCAAAAAAAAAGTGGTCCTGATTTGACTATTAATAAGGCTGGATTTGGATTGGGAACTTGTGGCTTTCTCCCTCTCTAAACCCAAGCATATTGGTAAAGAAATATGAAAAATTCTGTCTCACATCATAAAAGCCACCTGGTGTGAGACAGAAGGCAAAATATTTAGGGACCAATATTACTGTGACTTCATCTTAAACCTTGTTCCTCCCTGTTTCTGTACCTACATCTCATTCTGTCTGCTTCCAGTCTCCTAAAGCCATGAAAGATATAAATATCTTTTGAATATCGACAATACTTAAGTTTTCCACTGTAAATAACATTTCCTCCTATCAGCTACCTACAAGGAATCTGGAACCGAGATGGGGCCTCCACCGGAACAACTCCCGCTAGTAAAACAAAAATAAAAAAAAAGAGTATGAGAGAGAGAGAGAGAATAAGAGACAGATAGACAGACAGACAGAGACAAAAATAGAAAAATCAAGAACCTGGTGCGCACCAATCAATAATTGCTTTCAAAAAATAGGTTATTCAAAAACATCTGCAAGATAGCTCCTTATGATTATCCTTCAGATCACACTGCTAATTAAGTTTCCAGATGGAGTTAACCACTATCCTAAAAATAGTTATAGATGTATGTGGTCAGTCCATTAAGAACTAACCATTGTTTTAGCTTTTACAGGATCCAAAAGAGATGCCATCGCCCTTAAGTCAGCAGGAAGCAACCTTATAAATGACTACGCCCCCTTTCCCAATAAGTTTTATGCTCCAAAGTTTGTGGGTAAAACTGGGTAAAAGACAAAACTATAATATAACATCAGAGATCTTTTTTGAAGAAGAGAGGGGGAATAGATAGGATAGATAAAGGTAGACTGTTCTACCTACCTATACTCCATTCTAGCTGAATGTATGGGCTAAGCTAAAGACAATTTGCACTGTCATAGATATTTGTATATTGATACTAATGCGAAATCATTTTATATGTTTAATTGTGATAATTTGTACATTGGTACAAAGTTTAATCTGAGATTGTTTTATATAACCAAAGCAACTTGTACTTCGATATAAATCTGAATCTGTAACTATTATGTAAAGCTGAATCTGAAATTGCTATATTTTATATATGCTTCTACCTTTGTTTAAAATATTTGCACATAATTGTCATGTATACTATGCAATTACTACCTTCATTTAACTATACTAGATATAATGTATGATTGCACTAGTTATGATATATGCACAAGATGTTTTATATACCTCTGTTTGGATGATATATATGTATTTACATGTCTAAAATGCTGTGGACACTTTACCTGGTAAAATACCCCTGGCTAATGTTCGATAGTTCTACTAAGGGTCATTGTTCAGAGATTGTACACCCCTTATATAGGTATTCTAATTTTTAGTACAGGGTTTATTCCTTAAGACGATAAGATCTGCAGTCAACACTATTTAAGGTATCATATCCCAGTCATGTCAGATACAGGTTAGAATATCATAGATAGACAAGAATCTTCAACCGTTTCATAGACCCAGAGAATATGGCATTTAACATTTAAAATTTGGCCATGAGAGACACGACTACTCCTGGTGTCACTGCTCCCTTCACGAGATGGTGTTGAGCATCAAAGATACTCCATTGGAGTTGGTCCTTTTGGCAAAAAATGGCCGGTTGAGTAAGGAACTGTCCTTACCTTGATTGCTGACAGTACACACATGATGTCAAGCTGGATGAACAAGTTGATAGATGGAGACTGACGAAACCTGCCTAGACAGGATAAGACAGTCCCTTCAAAATTGTTCTGCTTGTGAAAAGATCTGTCAGATACCATAGGCCTATAGCCAATCTGATAGATGCTCTAACGGTGCACAAATCCAGAGGTGATTGTCCAGGTATCTGTGTTGCTGTCCTCTCCCAAATTTTGGAAGTAACTACTTCCATATACTTCTGTCTTTCAGACAAATTCACCTTCCTTCTCAGGTCTTGAAGAGGTTGAAGAATAGATGTTTAAGGTTTTCACCCTAGTATCCCTTAGATAAGAACACTCAGTTGTTAGATTCTCACTTTCCCAGATTAACCCTTTAAAATAATCTATACACCCTACTATCTACCAATATTCTAGAACTATTAGATGTACCTTATATAAGTTAGGCTTTGATTAGCAATTGTACTTTGACCTCTCCTAGATACTACCTCATAATAATTCCTACTGTACATAGTCTTAGTTTAGAACCTTCTTAGTTAGAAAAAGGGGGGAGATGTTGTGGGATTCAGGTGTCAGCTGATAAGGTCAAAAGACACTTATACAGGGCACCGGCCCCCCCAACCTGAAGGGGGCGGGGGAAAGGCCCATTGAAAAGGGGCTGCGGAAGCATGAGACTCTCTCTTCCTGGTTCCTGGCTGTTGGAGAGAGGGTCCCATCGTCCGTCTCCAGGCTCCAGTCCCTGTTCAGGTGCTACTGTAATCTGTTACCTGTACCGTGAGTGTTGGTTTATATTTTAATAAATATCTATCGGGTATTTGTGTCCTTATAAGTAAACTCCGCCTACACTATTGCAGTTATTGATTTGAAGGATTTTTTTTTACCATATCTTTACAGGAACAGGACAAAGAAAAATTTGCTTTTACAGTGCCTACTCTTAATAATTCAGGGCCAGCTAAGAGGTACCAATGGAGAGTCCTTCCCCAAGGAATGTTGAATAGTCCCACCTTATGCCAATATTTTGTACAACAACCACTAGAAATACTGCACAAGTGCTTCCCTCAATCTATTATTTACCATTATATGGATGATAATTTCTTGGCAGACCCAAACCCAAAGACATTAGAAAAATTGTTTGAAGAACTAAAGAAAATATTGCCTGATTGGGGACTATAAATTGCTCCATAAAAAGTACAGAGGGGAGATTCTATCAATTATGTAGGATATAATATAGGTTTACAAAAAATTAGGCCACAAACGGTAAAATTAAATAGAGATAAATTGAAGACTCTTAACAATTTTCAAAAGTTACTAGGAGATATTGCTCATATACAGCCCATGATTGGTATAAAAAACTATGAGCTAGTTAATTTGTTGAAGGCTTTGGATGGTGACAAGGATTTGTATAGTCCAAGAGAATTATCTGATGAGGCTGAGAAAGAATTTGAGTTGGTGGAAAAGGAACTTCAAGAAGCACATGTGGATCGTGTGGATCAAAACCTGGAAAGCATTATATTAGAATGGATATTTCTGCCACATAGGCCAAGCAAGAAGATGAAGACATATATCAAAAAAATTTCTGATCTGATTTTTAAAGGTAAATTAAACTTCGCCAATTGACTGGAAAGGACCCTGCAGAAATTGTTGTGCCTTTGACTAATGAAATAATTGAACGATTATGGGCAGACAGTTAACCTTAGCAAAAGGCTTGTAGTGACTTTTTAGGAGAGATTAATAATAAATATCCTCGAAACAAGAGAATTCAATTCATAAAGGAAACTAATTGGATCTTTCCTCATGTGGTACAGGATAAACCCATTTCTGGAGCCCCCACCTTTTATATTGATGCAAACAGCTTAGGAAAGGCTGGCTACAAGTCTGAAGACTTAATTAAGGTGGTTCAGAGCCCTTATAACTCTCTCCAGAAGTCAGAACTATATGTAATTATTATGGTGTTGTTGGATTTCACAGAGCCTCTCAATGTAATTACTGACTCTCAATATGCAGAAAGAGTTGTTTTACATTTTGAAACGGCTGACTTCAATCCTGATGATACAGACTTGACCTTACTATTCATACAACTACAGGATATCATCAGAGGTAGGATACATCCTATGTACATAACACATATCAGGGCGCACACGGGTCTCCCAGGCCCTTTAGCGCAGGTTAATGATGAAATAGATCGGTTGCTGATAGGAAACGTGCTAGAGGCCACAGAATTTCATGAGAAACATCATGTTAACAGCAAGGGACTAAAGAAGAGTTTTTCCAGCACTTGGCATCAAGCAAATGAAATAATAAGGAATTGTAACACTTGCTCTTTCTATAACTAACCATCTTTACCTGCAGGAAGTAATCCTAAGGGTACACAGAGAAATCAGATCTGGCAAATGGATGTATTTCACTTCCCAGAATTTGGAAAGATGAATTATGTACATCATACTATCGATACTTACTCTGGAATGCAATGGGCAACTGACCTGAGTTCTGAAAAGGCTGATGCTGTACTTACTCACCTTTTGGAAGCCATGGCCATAATGGGAATTCCCACTCAGATTAAGACTGATAATGCTCCATCTTATGTTTCCTGAAAAATGAAGCTGATTTTTGAATTCTATAATATAAAGCATATTATGGGGATACCACACAATCCTTCAGGACAGGCAGTTGTGGAGAGATCTCACTGCACATTGAAAGAGATGCTGTATAAACAAAAGAAAGAAATGAGAAAACCCAGGGAGAGGTTGCACAGTGCCTTATTGACTTTAAATTTTCTTAACGCTGATGAAAAGGGAACATCAGCTGCTGAGAGACATTGGGTAGTAGAGAAATCCTCTGAGTTAAATCAACCCATCTACTTCAAAGATGTATTTACTTCTGAGTGGAAGCCTGGATGTGTGCTTTGATGGGGTAGGGGTTTTGCTTTTGTTTCAACAGGGAAAGAATAGATATGAGTACAGACAAAACTAATGAAAGTCCACTTTGAAAAGGAGTCCCTTCCTGAGGAGGAGGAGAAGTGATTTCTCACCCCTGATATGACAAATGGATACAAGGTAAGGAAAACACATTTAACAAACCGGGGCAGGGTCTCAGTTTTGTCTTTACAGGAAAATGGATACAACTGTATTCAAGACTAATTACTCACCTGCAATAGAAGACAGACTGATGATTAAGGAGTGTACATGACGGACTATGAGACCAACTAATACACATATGCACTACTGGGTAATCTCTCAATATTTACTGCTTTGCATCTTGCATCTACACCTCAAAAAAAAAGAAGGAGTGGTCCTGATTTGACTATTAATAGGGCTGGATTTGGATTGGGAGCAAGTGGCTTTCTCCCTCTCTAAACCCAAGCATATTGGTAAAGAAAATGTGAAGAATTCTGTCTCATATTAGAAAAGCCACCTGGTGTGAGACAGAAGACAGAATATTTAGGGACCAATATTATTGTGACTTCATCTTAAACCTCGTTTCTCTCTGTTTCTGTAACTTTCAAACATCCTGTCTGCAGTCTCCTGAAGTCATAGAAGATATGAATATCTTTTTTGAGTATCAACAATGCTTAAGTTTTCCACTGTAAATAACGTTTCCTCCTATCAGCTATCTATAAAGAATCTGAAACTGAGATGGGGCCCCCAATGCAACAACTCCTACTAGTGAAACAAGAATAAAAGGGAGAGTATGAGAGAGAGTAAGAGACAGGTAGACAGACAGACAGAGGAAAAAATAGAAAAATCAAGAACCTTGTGCACACCAATCAATGATTGTTTTCAGAAAATAGACTATTCAAAAATGAATGCAAGATAGCTCTCTATGATTATCCTCCAGATCACACTTCTAATTAGAATTCCAGATGGAGTTAACCACTATTCTGAGAATGGTTATAAATGTATATAGTCAGTTCATTAAGATCTAACCACTGTTTTAGCTTTTACAGGATCCCAAAGAGATGCCATCGCCCTTAAGACAGCAGGAAGCAATCTTATGGAAGACTATGCCCCCTTTCCCAATAAGTTCTGTGTTCTGAGGGTTGTGGGTAATTCTTATTCTGTTAGAATAGTTTTAAGTGAAAATTGGGTGGAGGACAGAACTATAATATAGCATCAAAGATCTCTTTTGAAGAAGAGAAGAGGGATAGATACGATAGATAAAGGTAGATTGTACTAAATTGCTGAATGTGTTTATCAGCTGTAGGAGTTCCCTGGTAGAATTTTGGGGGTCACTTATGTATACGATCATATAATCTGGAAATAGATATAGTTTGACTTTTTCCTCTCCAATTTGTATCCTCTTAATCTCCTTTTGTTCTGTTATTGCTTTATATAAAACTTCCAGAACTATATTGAACAGATAAGGAGAGAGATGACAGCCTTGTCTTGTTCTTCCTTTTAGTGGGATTACTTTGAGTGTTTCTCCATTTAGTTTGATGTTGGCTGTTGGCTTCCTGTATATCACCTTTATTATACTTAGGTATTTTCCCTATATTCTTGATCTCTCCAGGACTTTTATCATGAAGGAGTGTTGGATTTTGTCATAGGCTTTTTAGGCATCTAATGAGATGATCATGTATTTTTTTCTTTCAGTTTGTTTATATGATGGATGACAGTCACAGTTTTTTTGTATGTTGAACCATCCCTGCATCTCTGGGATGAAGCCTATTTGATCATGATATGTTGTTGGATTCAGTTTGCCAGAATTTTACTGAGTATTTTGCATCATGTTCATGAGGAAAATTAGTCTTTATTTTTCTTTCTTTGTTGCATCTTTGAGTGGCTTAGAAGTTAGGATAATTGTGGCCTCATAAAAAGAGTTTTTCAGTGTTCCTTCAGTTTCTACTATATGGAACAGTTTGAGGAGTATTGGTATTAGTTCTTTGTCTTGTAGAATGCTGCACTGAATATATCTAGTCCTGGACTATTTTTTTTTAACTTGGGAGACTTTTAATAACAGATTCAAATTCCTTTGGGGTTATAGGTCTGTTTAAGTATTAAATCTGATCTTGATGTAATTTTGGTAAGTGTTACCTGTTCAGAAAGCTATCCATTTCTTTTAGGTCTTCCATTTTAGTGGAGTATAGATTTTCAAAGTATGACTTGATCATTTTCTGGATTTCTTGGGTATCTGTTTTTATGTTTCCTCTTTCATTTCTGGTTCTATTAATTTGGATATCCTCTCTCTACTTCTTGGTTAGTTTGGATAAAGGTTTATCTATCTTGTTTTCTTTCTCAAAGGACCAACCATTTGATTCATTGAGTCTTTGTATTATTCTCTTTGTTTCTATTGTATTGATTTCAGTCCTAAGTTTGATTATTTTATGATATCTACTCCTTCTAGGTGAGTTTGCTTCTAATTATTCTAAAGCCTTCAGCTGTGCTGTTAGGTCTTTTGTGTGAGATTTCTCAAGGTTTTTCATATAGGCATCTAGTGCTGTGAGTTTTCCTCTTAACAATGCTTTTATTGTGTCCCAGAAGTTTGAGTATGTTGTGAATTCATTTTCATTAAATTCTAGGAAGTCTTTGATTTCTTTCTTAATTTCTTCCTTGACTCAGAGGTGGTTCAATTGAGAGATGTTAAGTTTCTATGAATCTGTAGGATTTCTGTGTTTTTTGTTGTTGAACTCTAGCTTTAGACCATGGTGTTCTGATATGATACAAGGAGTTATTCCCATGTTTTTGTATCTGTTGAAATTTGCTTTATGACTGAGTATGTGGTTAATTTTAGAGAAAGTTCCATGGGTGCTGGGGAATATGTATATACCTTTGTGTTTGGGTGGAAGTTTCTGTATATATCTATTAAGTCCATTTGGGTCATAACATCTGTTAAATCCCTTATTTTTCTGGGTTATTCCATTTTCTGATTTCCTCTTCAATTTCTTTCTGTCTGGTTGACCTATCCAAGGGTGAAATTGGGGTACTGAAATCTCCCACTATTAGTGTATGGGGTTTGATGTGAAGTTTAACCTTTAGTATTGTTTCTTATACAACTGTAGGTGCCCTTGTGTTGGGGGTATAATTATTCAGGATTGAGACTTGGTGGATTATTTTCTGAAATGAATAAGCAGTGTCTGTCCTGGTCTCTTCTGATTGATTTTAGTTTGAAGTTTATTTTGTTAGATATTACTTTGGTGTTATCTGACGGGTCTGCCTTTATAGGAAATTTGGCCTTTTTCCTTTGTAGCTCTTAGTATTTTTTCTTTGTTCTGTAGGTTCATTGGCATGATTATTATGGACTGAGCAGATTTTGGGGGGTCTAGTCTATTTGGTATTCTGTAACCTTCTTGTATCTCTATAGGTGTTTCCTTCTTTAGGTTGGGAAAGTTTTCTTCTATGATTTTGTTAAGTATATTTTCTGTACCTTTGAGCTGGTATTCTTCTTTTTCTTCAATTCCAATTATTCTCAGCTTTGGTCTTTTCATGGTATCCCAGATTTCCTGGATACTTTATGTGTGACTTTTTTGGTTTTAGTGTTTTCTTTAACTGACATATTGATTTCCACTATTGAATCTTCCACTCCAGAGATTCTCTCTTCCATCTCTTGCATTCTGTTGGTTATGCTTGCATCTGTAGTTCCAGTTTGTTTATTCAGCCCTTCTTTTGGTAACTTTGCCTTGGTTTGTTCCTTCTTTATTCTTCTACTTCAATTTTTAATTCCTGGAATGTTTCTTTCACCTGTTTATTTTCTTTTTCTTGGTTGTCTTTATTTTATTTCAGGGATTTGTTCATCTTCTTCAATTTTTTGTTTGTATTTTCTTCTAATTATTGATGGGAGTTTTTTTATATCCTCTTTTAAAACTTCTATTATCTTCATAAAGTTGTTTTTAATGTCAGTTCCTTCTGTTTTCTCTTCATTGTTATGCTTGGATCTTGATGTTTTAGTGCCATCAGCTTCTTCTGGGGGTGTCATGTTGTTCTTTATATTCTTATATGTATTCTTGCACTGGCATCTGCCCATTGCTTCCTTGGTTGGCTCTTAGTCAGTTGTGAGTCTGGGGGCTGTGTGTCTTCAGTGATTTCAGGGGCTGCTCTTAGTCGGCTCTTAGTTGGCTGTAGGCCAAAGAGCTGTGTGTCTCCTGTTGTCACAGAGGTGGTTCTTGGTAGAGTCCTATTTTTCTCTTAGTTGGTTTTTAATCAGCTCCTGGTCAGCTGTTGACTGGGAGGAAGGCTTCTGGGTCTCCAGTTGTTAATAGGTGATAATGCAGATTGCAGTTTGGTTTTGGTTTGTCCCATAGGATGTCTCTCCAGCTGTCTTTTGCTGGGGATTGGGCTTGGGTGGGGTTCTCTCAGCTTTCTTTGGTTTAGAGTGGTGGTGGCTATGGTTTGGGTGACAGGGGAGCAGTGTCCCTGGGCTGTGGTTCAGAGACCATGGTCTCTGCTTGGCCTGAGCATCAGGAGGCCACTCACCTCTTAGCTTGCTGTAGAAGGCTTCTCAGTTTAAATTTTCTTAACCCATTGTTTTTTTCTTTTTCATCTTTTAGTTTCTTAACATATTGTATTGGTTCTTTCCATTTTTCATACAATTTATTTTTGTCATAGTCACTCCTTCCCCAGCTATCTTAGATATAATCACCCCTCCAACCTGACTTTGTTTTTAAGCCTATCACATACAATATGTTGGGCTCTTACATTCTTAGATGGACAGCCTTTCACATACCACACCTTTAAAGAGAACTATCTGTCCCTCTCTTTAGTTAGAAGTGGGACTTCATGTCACTTTCTCTCACCATGCTGGGACTTTTGCCTGACTTGAGTTTGCTCTTGTGACTTAGATGCTATCACTAATGTTGGGACTTCATATCTGCAGCTGCCCAGCTGTGTCCAGAAAATTTGTGCTTATCCACTGCCTCTGGCTTTTGCAATCTTTCTAAATCCTTTTCCACAATAATTCCTAAATTTTAACAGGTACAGGTGTGATACAGATGCCTCTTTTAAGGCTAGGCATTCATAAAACTCTCTCTACCTTCACTAGTTGTGTGTCTCTGTTTTAATTTGTGCCTACTTCAAAAGGATAGAGTTGAGAGATGCCCTAATATGAACTTAAGATGACTTAAGTGAGAAATACTTAAAAGCTCTGTTTCATATGATGCCCCTTTATAGTAGTAATGGTATTAAGTTCCCTCTAAAGCCTAGGACCTGTCTGCTCACAAGTCCTGATAATGCTTACAGGTATAGTTTTCAGATGGTAGAGTGGGTCTTAAATCCAAACAGGAAGTGGTTGGTTACTCCCATGACATTTATGCCATTCCTGCACTAGAAGACATGCCTTACCAGGTGTCATTGTTATAGTCCTCAGTGTTTACAGCTGTAAGTCCTCAGTGTTTATTGCTGGGTAAGATTAGACATTATTTTCTCCTCAATAATGTACATAGTACTTTCCAGCACTTTGAAAGCTAGCCAGTAGGAATGAAGATTCCAGGTGAGTGCTAGACTGGTTGTCTTCATTCTATGACTCAAGTATGTGGTCTCTTCATCACTAAGGTCTTACCACCAGTTTAGTGGGAATAACAAAGAGCATTGACAACTGCCTGTAATCTTTGAGAGTCTATAAGACCCTACTGGTCAACAACTCCAAAGGACATCATCCATTTGTGGGGCAGGTTTTTTATTTGTTACACTGTGGCATCTAGTAGGGATATTGTTGCACTGTTATAGTAAAATCTGCATTTAAATTGTGTGTGTGTGTGTGTGTGTGTGTGTGTGTGTGTGTGTGTGTGTGATGTTAGGATGCTTCTATAGTAGTAGGTTTCCATATGTAGTTTTCAAAAGGTCTTTAATGTTAGTTATCCCTACATAATTTTCCCTCATCTACTCTATCCTCCTATATTCTACACCACTTAACCCTTCCTGTCCCACTGTTCCCCCTTTAACCTTTTATATTACTGAATTTATTCTACTTTTCCTTGAAATACTCCCCATGTCTCCTTACTGACATTCCAAACTCTGAGTAGTCCAAATAGAACCCACATATCTGAAGGTTCAAAATGAACAACATATGTAAGAAAACACATGATGTTTGTCTTTCTGAGTCTGGCTCACCTCATTCAGAATGGTTGTTTCCAGTTTTATCAATTACTTGCAAACTTCACAATTTTGTTTTTGTTAACAGATGAATAATATTCCATTGTGTAAATGTCCTATATTTTTATTATTCATCCATCAGTTGATGATCCTATAGGCTATTTACATTTAGTTAATATGAATAGAGGCAATCAATGAATTTTGATGAGCCAGTACCTTTACAGTATGACATAGAGTTTTATATGTGTATGCCAATAGTGTTATATCTGTACATGTAGTATATCTATTTATAGCCTTTTTTTGAGACAGAATTCTGGAAGGATTGCAACTTATGTAAAACAGGTCACCCTCAGACTCACAGAGATCCACCAGCCTCTGAATCCAGAATGTTAGGTTTAAAAGTGCCATCATGCCCAGCTATTTCTAGCTTTCTGAGAAGCCTCCACATTGATTTCCATAGTGGTTGTACCAGTTGGCACTCATACCAGCTGTTGGTTTCGCGTGTGAGAATAGACCCACTACACGAGAGTTTATTCAGGAAAGTTGCTGAGCAGGTATAAGGGAAGAGGAAGAGAAAAAGAGACGACCTTCCAGTGGCTTCTCCTTATAAGAGAACCAGTGGACACAGATTTACATAGCCATGCCTAGGGGTGTGCCCTCCATGCATAGCATGTTCTGTGGTGCTTGCCAGGTTATCAGACTAGCACATTTACCACATGGCTGCTATGTGCCAGGAATTCTTCATCTCACTCTTATGTGTATTATAAAAGGAAAGCTGGGTTCATATGGGGGGAGGCAAGGGTATATGGGTTGGACAGGAACTGGGTCAATGATCTCTCAAGGCTGCTTCAAGCTGTCTTAAGTGTGAAGTTTACCTTTTCAGAAAATGAGAGCTGTATCTTCTGGTGGTCAGTCTTTTTTTTTTCTTCATCTCACTTCCTGCAATCCAGTTAAGTTTAAGGCTTGGGATGATGAATTTTCTAGAGCTCAGGAAAAAACAAAACAACTATAGTTAGTAAGAGAAACTTGGGAAGTGACAGAATTCAGATGACAGAGTGAGGGTCTCTGCTATTATGGGGCCTGGAGTCAGTGAGAGAAGAGGGAGAGAGGGAGTGAAAGAAGGTTTGAAATTGGGACACGTGTAACCTTAAGTTAAGTTTTGTCTATGCTTTAAATAAATCTTGGGGTAGCTGCTTTGTGATTCTTCCTTCTAGGGAACTCCAGTGGCACAATAAAGTTTGTGGATCTCTGTTAGGTCTGGGGATGGGAAGAGGTTAAAATGTCTCATGTTTTTTGCTTACCCAAGGTTCTTTTTCTTTGGTCCTGAGGGATGGAGGGAATGGTCTCTGTTTTACCTGTCATTGGCTCTAAAAATGGTTCCTGATTCCTTTTCTCTAGTCCTCAGGGGGTGGCAGTCAACTGTTTTCTGGTGCTAAGATGGCTTCTGGGCTTTTCCATTCTCCATGAGTGGCCACTAGAGGGGTTGTCTGGAGGAGGGGAAGGGTGAGGCCACAAAATACCTCAGAGCCTTTTGTTTGCCAGTAACCACCCAGACTTCAGTTCTGATAAGCAGGCTGGAACAGAAAACTCAGAGATGGAGAGTTAGGGGGGAAAGGTAGACATGAAAGTTTTACCCTTATGGAATTAGGGGCAGCAATGCTGGTCTCTTCTGGGATTTGAGGGCACAGGGGTACCAAATCGAGAGATCTGGCTTTAAGGTTAGACAGATGGATGCAATGGAGAAAGCCTTCAAGTTTGGCAGCTGTGGGGGTTGTTAGAATTACTTTATAGGGTCCTGTCCATTTTGGAGAGAGAGGGGAAGGGCCCTGGCCCACAGGAGAGACTAGGACCTAATTCCCAATGCTGATTTAAGGGGCATGGTTTGGGACATGGTTGGGGCATGATATGTTCCACAGAACAGAGTAAAGGTGGTGGAGTAGGGTAGAAAGTAAGTGGTCAGGGAGGGGTGAAGATTTAGGAGATATTCCCGGAGGGAGAACTGACCTCTCGTATAGAAGTTCAAAAGGTGAGATACCTAGAGGTTCCTTTGGAAGGGCTTTAAGCCTGAAAAGAGTTAGAAGTAGTAACTTTACCCAATCCAGGTGAAGTTCCTGTGGCATTTTAACAAGATTATTTTTTAAGGAATGGTTGGTACATTTCACCTTGCCTGAAGACTGCGGGCAGTAGGAAATATGAAAATGCCGGGAATATTGACGGCTTTAGATAATTTTTGAGAAATATGTGAGGTAAACTTGGAACCAGTATCATATTGAAGAGAGGTAGGAATCCCACCCCAGGAAATTATCTCCTGAAGGAAGAGATCAGAAACTGAACCTTCTTATTACTAGTGGGATATGCCTCTGTCCAGGCAGAAAATTTATCTACAAGGACTAGAAGATATTTGGCCTGTCTGACTGTGGGCCCTTGGAAGAAGCCTAACTGCCAGCTTGTCCCTGGAACGGACCTTCTGGCTTGGTGGGTGGGGAAAGGGTTGCTATGGTATTTGAAATTAGGGTCTGACTTTTGACAGATTATCCAAGAGGCAGTGATAGATTTTAAGAATTGCAGATCTTCAGAGGTAGGTTGAATGTGGCCTTTAACAAAGTGAGCCAAAGCCTTCTGTTATGGTGGAAAAGCTGATGCAGATGGGATAGCATCTCTCTTGTATGAGATGACTGTGTGGATTGCAGTGTGTGGATTCCCTGAGGTGAAGGTGAGACAGTAACAGTTTCCTGAAGGGCTGATGCTCTGGCTGCCTGATCAGCTCTGTTATTTCACTTAGAGACAATGGAACTGCCTGTCTGGTAAATAATTTGTAGGGCTTCAGGGAGGTTGGAGGCCTTTAACATGATATGGCTCTAATTTAAAATAGAACCTTCTTTTGTTGGAAGGAGCCCATGCTTCTTCCAGATGGCAGCATAGATGGGAGAATAGAATATGAAAAGTGTATTTGGAGTCTGTATAAACATTTAGGGACTGTCCCTCTGCCAACTAGAAGGCTCATGTGAGAGCTACCAATTCAGTGTCTTGGTTTGTGGTGTGTGAAGGCAGTGCTCCTGACTCTACAGTCTCTGTGTCCAATACTGTGGCATAGCCTGCCTTTCAGACCTTGTCGTGCAAATATGAACTGTCATCTGTATACCAGGTATACGTGGCCTGGGGCAATGTACCCTCTTGTATGTTTGAGGGGTGGGGCAATAGTTCTTCTAAAGTTTGAATACATGAATGAGAGAGAGTGTGCTTGTTACCAGGGTAGGGAGAAAGGTTAGAGATATTAAGTGGTGGACAGGGCTGAAAGGTAAGTGTAGCATCTTAAACTAATACCACTTTGATATAAAGGACTTGGGAAGAGGGTAAGGTTTGTAAGCACTTAGAGGTAAGAAGGTAGGACCATAAGGTGGGAAAGGACAGTGATAGGTGACCCAAATGTTAATTTCTTTGACTTTCAAATAAGGAGCTCAGCAGCAGCTAGAGCACATATGCATGGTGCCTATCCCTGATTGGTAAGATCTAATCTTTTAAATAGATATGCTATCAGAGCAAAGGAGGGTCATAGCTGGTAACCAAAGACACCAAGAGCAAAGTCTTCCTTTTTCTGTCACACAATGAGAGAAGGGACAAGTTAAATCTGGAAGATGAAGAGCTGGAGCCTGGAGGAGAGCCTGCTGGAGCCTTTGAAAGGGTTTTTTGATTGGGTGAAGATGGTGTTCCTGGGTGGGGGATGGGATCCTAGATCTGCCTCATATAAGTGATGAGCTAGGAGGGAGAAGGAGGGTATCCAAGATCTTAGGAAACCAGCTATTCCCAGAAATGATAGGATATCCTCCTTTGTTGTGGGGGCTATCAAGGATTGAGTTAGCTGCTTCTTATCAACAGTAATAGACTTGTAAATTATAGACCTAAATAGGTGATCTGGCGAGTGGACAGGTGAACTTTGTAGGGTGAAGTCATATAACCCATGCTGGATAAAAAGTTTAAGAGGGCAGAGGTGTTAGCTTGGCTATCTTGTAGTGATGGACTACAGATGAGGACGTTGTCCATGTATCGTATAATTTTTGATTTGGGGAGAGACAGGAAACATAGGTCAGAAGCTAGAGCCTGACTAAATAAATGTGGGCTGTCTCTAAATCCCTGCGGTAATACAGTCCAAGCGAGCTGATTGTACAGGTAAATGTCAGGGTCAGTCCAGGTGAAAGCAAAGATATTCTGAGACTGAGTGCTAAGAGGTATAGAAAAAAGGCATCTTTTAGGTCTGGGACCGAGAAGTGGGAGGTTCCGGGAGGAATGGTAGACAGCAAAGTATAAGGATTTGGTATAAGTATAAGGAAATGGGGACCATGGCAGTTAATGAGCCTGAGGTCTTGGACTAGGTGATAGGTTCCACCAGGCTTTTTAACTGCAAGAATAGGGGTGTTGAAAGGAGAAGAAATAGGGTGGAGTAGCTACTTCCTTAAGAGATCAGAGATCACAGGTTTGCATCCTCTGAGGCTTTTCAGTGGCTGTGGGTACTGTGCTTGTGTGGTGTACTGGGTAGGATCCTACAATTGGATTACAATTGGTGGGTGGTGTCTAGTTACAGAAGGATTCTGGGTATACCACACTTGGGGGTGCACCTTGGAGTCTGGAAGAGGGTATGGGGGGCTAGGGCTGACAGATTGAACAGATAGCAGGAAATACAAAGTAGAGGCTCGAGTCGCTTGTGAGTCTGGACTTGGGTGAATGTGGTGACTAAAGGAAGGAAAGCTCCTACTTTAGCTAAAAAAACCAAAAAACAAAAAACCCCTTTCCATTAGAGATATGAGGCAGGTTGGCATGACTGAAAATGAGTGGGTGATAGGGATATCTCTAAAAATACAATTAAGTGGTGGTGTCTGATAAGGCTGCAATTGTTTGCTCTAACCCTGACAATGGAGAGGTTAGAAAGACAGGTAGAACCACAAAACTCCTGCAGGTCTGAGTGTGGTACCAATGTCCATGAGGAAGGAGATGGACCACCCATGATGACAGTGATTGGGTTAGGGAAGCCCAGGCAGCATCAATCATCCACAGCTAGTCCTAGGAGATCAGCTGAGGGGTGGTCCATTTGTAATGTCTCCCAGACAGTCTCTAGACAAGTGTTTCCTATGGCACCTAGGACAAGGCCTGGGCAGCCTCCACAAGACTGATCTGGCCACACCTAAAGAATGCACGGAGGGGTCTAGGTCTCCTTGCCATGGGAGGAGGCCAAGGAGATGGTCAGGTAGCTTTTGCCAGCAGGAGGTATCTTTGGTGTGTTTTCTCATCTCTCCTGTGACACACCTTAAAGGCCAGCACTAAGACTTCTGCCTGTGGAGTCAGTGGTCCCCTCTCAAGAGATCTAGGTTTAGCTCTGATGTCAGGGTAGCTCTGGGTAAAAAAATGGGTCATGAGAAGTTGCCTTTTCTCAGCACTCTAGGGAGCTAAGTTAGTATACTGTAAGAGAGCATTTGTGAGCTGTTTCAAAAACTGGGACAGATCCTCCTGTCTATACTGTACCATCTCCTGCATTTTTTTTTCAAAATTGACAGGCTTCAGAGAAGCTCTACACAAACCTGCCAGTAAGCAGGTCACAAAATTATCTCTGGCTTAGTCCTCCCTTGGTGTATTGTAATTCCATTTGTGTCTACATCTGGGACAGCATCGGCTCCCGGGAGTGTGATACTTTGGTGAAGCTCATCTCTCATCTCCATGAGTTCTAGCCTATTCCCAGACTCACCTTTGATCTTCAGGGAGGAGATTATGGAGATTATTTGTCAGAATTATATATATATAATTATATATATATATATAAATATATATATATAATGTGTGTGTATAATAAAAGGTGAGATCATATGATTGAGTAATATATTGGAATTCCTTTGTAAAGATGGTAGAATTATAGCCAGAAACAGATGGGTGAGAGAACAGGAAGCTAGAAGAGAAGGTTTAGAGATGAGATATGAAAAGGCTTGTATATAGGAAAACTTCCCATCTGCACATACAGAAGCTCTTGGAAAATATTGGGGTCCATTAGGTAGCTATTTTGAGTTATTATCTAAGGGGTACTTAGGCCATTTCTTTGTGCAATGATGGATAAGCTTGGTGGTGTCTAGATAAGGCATAAGGCTAACCAGCTTGAGAGTTTCATGAACATATCCCAGAGATGAGGATGGAGGTAATTTTTTTTGCTGGTTTATTCCCCATTATTGAGGTCCAGAGGAGGTATTACACTGCTAAATCTGGTTTGTCAACCAGCCAATGAATGGTCTTGGGAAACAATGCTAGCTACAGCTAAGCACTGAGTAGCACCCAGGGTAGGCATTAGGGCAAAGCCTAGAGGACAGAGTCTGGGGGAGGGTCCAGTGATCTGGGCTTGGCTTCAATAGCAGGGAAGGCCAGAGAAGAGTGTCAGGTGAGAAGGAACAGCTGTGACTAGTGAAGATCATTGCTGGGATCAGTCCTCTGAGATACTAAAGTCAAACCGGAAAGCCAGATGATCAATGATCTTTTCTAGAGACAATAGTTTGCATTTATGCTGACTGGAAAGGGAAGACTTACCAATCAAGGCTGGTGGTGTTTGAACATGTGATGGTGGGGCAGATGGAAGGTAGTGGCCTGGTAGTGTCCCCAGCTCAGGTCTCCTGATGTCTATGTACACCTAGGCCCAGGAGAGAGCCTGACTGAGTCATGGTACCAAAATCTTGGTTTCATACATGAGAAGAGATACACTACTAGCTGTCACACTAGAGTTTATTCAGGAAAGTTGCTGAGCAGGTTTAAGAGAAGAGAAACAGAAGAGAAAACAGAAACAACCTTCCAGTGGTTTCTCCTTATAAGAGAACTGGTGGGCACAGATCTACATAACCATGTGTAGCATGAATTCTGGTTGTATTAAAAGAAACTCAGAGCCAGATCTCAGGGAAAGTCTAAAATATCAAAGAGAGGAAACACCACAGTCAAATCTCACCCAGCTGCCTTCCAGCTTTCTCAGCCTCCCTCCTCACGACTCTACTGCCTCATCAGCCTTCCTATGGCTACCTTAAATACCTTCTTCACCTAATTGTTTCATGTCCAGGTTAAGATTAAAGGCATGGGCTACTACTATTTGGTAGTTAGCCTTGAACTCACAGAAATACAAAGACTTGTTTTAGTATGTTTTGTTTAGACTTGTTTTTATTAAATATGCAACATATCCCCACAACCATGCTTAGGGGCATGCCCTTCATAGGTGGTATGTTGGGTTATTGGACTAGCACATGTGTTATGTGGTTGCTACATGCTAGGAATTCTTCCATCAGCAGTTGAAAGACCCCCGGGGGTTAGGGACCCCCGAAACGGACCTTTCTTCAGGGAGAAACCCCGGGACCCAAGGAGGACCGAGCCACAGATCAGCTGCAAACAGCACGAGGTTTATTGAATAACACAGGTACCTGCGGGCTACCAAGCCACTTGGGACGGCTGGCGCGCCCAGCCCTCTGTTCAGGGCCTTTTTATAGGGTTAGGGAAGCAAAAGCATGAGTTCAGAAGCAGAAGCGAAGTTACAAGGTTTTCATTGGCTGGTTTGAATGTAATTACCCTTTGAGGGGTGAGGGTCCCCAGGCTGCCATCTGGCCTGACCAAAGGTCCTGGTTATCACCCGCCCCCAGGCCTGCTGTTTGTTCTTCTTTTGTCCCTTATCTCTTCCTGGAATTCCTCCCCTGATCTGGCTGGGCCTGATCACATAGCTAAGTAACTGCTTCCCCTCCCTTCCCCCTCTGCCCTGCTGACATGTACTGTGAAAGTTTTTATTACTAAGTTTTACAGGGATGCTGGTGTCTGCAGCACCAGGATATATGCTTTAAGAGCAGGTTTCAAGGGCAGATGTACAGCCCACAGGGAAATCAGTTTATCTTTGGTTGGGGACTGTTTGGCGTCTGGCTCCTGACCAAGGCTCCTGACCACATTCCTGACCACATTCCTTTGTCTCCACCCCAGGCACCTGGTCTTAGTCCTAACTGCAGTCCTTCTTTTAACAGCAAAACTAATCTTTACTGTCCTGTTAATATGTCTTAGGCAAGTTTGCTTACTGTCCTTGCAATGTGCTGTTGCTAGCACTACTTCTTGGGTAGGAGAAATTTGCTAAAACAAGCAAAAGGCAGGAAAAGGGAGGGGGCCTTACACAGTGAGGAAATGTTGACTCACACCCACAGTTCACCTCACCATCAATGATAGATATCATCTTGGACTAAAAGAATGTATGAAGGCACTCCAAGCAAATGAAAGTAACAAACGTATGTAGCTGTTCTACTGCCTGACAAAACAAGCCAACACGTGCTGTAGAATATTATTTGAAGGGTGTTATTTTGTTTGTGCTGTGAAACATTGGGTAAATGATGTAAAAATATGTTGCTTTTGTTTATGCTGCATTTGTTTAACTCTGTGAAGCTGGGTTACTTTGTCTGAAACACTTGATGTTCTACTAAAGAACTGAATGTCAATAGTGAAGCAGGAGGGAGAAATAGGCAGGGCTGACAGGCAGAGAGTATGAGTAGAAGGAGAAATCTGAGAGGAAGAAAGAAGTAATCAGAGAAGAGGGAGAACTCCAGTCACACAGTAAACATGGAGTGATGAACAAAGAAAGGTATACAGGAATAGAAAAGCCCAGAGACAAAAAGTAGACTGGGTAATTTACAATTAAAAAAAGGTGGGTATAAAGAAGCCAAGCTAAGGCTAGGCATTTATAATTAAGAATAAGCCCCCATGAGTGATTTATTTGGGAGCTGGGGGGAAGGTAAAACATAAAGAGTATAGAACAACAAGAAACAAACACTAGTCAGAAAAATGGGGAAAGAATATTTCATAATATTAAAGAAAATATCATCAACAGGACATTGCAATCCTGAACATCATACACACACCAAACACAGGGGCAACCAAGTTAACACAAAAGGCTTTAATACATCTACAACCACAGACTGACCCCAACACAATGATAGTGATGATGTCGATACCACACCATCACCAATAGACCGTCCATCTAGAAAATACCTAAACAGAGAAAATCTGAAGTTAAATGACATCCTAAACCAAAAGACCTAGCAGATTAATCCACCAAAACACTGAAGAATACACATTCTTCCCAGGAGCCAAGGGTACTTTCTTCAAAACTGACCTCATATGACACAAAGCAAATCTCTACAAATATTTAAAAAATGGAAATCACATTCTACATTCTATCTAATCACAATAGAATACAGTTGGAGATAAACAGCATTAGAAGCTACAGAAAGTACACAGAGGCATGAAAACTAAACAACACAGCACTGGATGATAACTAGGCCAGGTAAGAAATGCAGAAGGCAATTTAAAGATTCTAAAAATTCAGTGACAATGAAAGCACAGCATACCAAAGGCAACAGAAAGAAGATAGGGGCTACACTAAAAAATGAGAGACCTCAAATTAATAACTTAATGATGAATCTGAAGACCTTGGAAAACCAAAAACAAGCAAAACCTTCCTAACTTAAAAAGTATATAGAGAGAGGTAAGCAAATTATGGTTGAAATTAATAAAATAGAAGCAACAATAAAAATAATAGAGTCAATGAAACAGAGTTGATTCTTTGAAAAGATGAACAAGGTTGACAGACCTTTAGCCAAATTAAAAAAAATAAACATCAACAGGCAAGAAGAGAGCCGATAGATGAGAAAGGAGAGGCAAGAGAGGGAATTGTGTGTCTGTCCCATAGCTGAAGGTGGAAAAGCACATGGTGGCCGGTGATAACCTAACCACCTCGGTGGTGAAGGCAGGCAAGAGAGAAGAGGAAACTAACACCTTTCCCCTCAAAACTGTAACACTTGGATTGGAGAACCCTCCCCTGCTGGAGCAGAGCTGTAACACTTCTGTTGGGGAAACCTTTCCCTTCAGAGCTGCAACACTTGTGTGAACTTCTACTGTGCAATTTATTCCTTCTTAAAACTGCCAACCTCTCATGTGACACAAGGTGGCACCAGAATATGCACACTTAAGGCTTTAGCTTATGTTCCTTTGCATGGACCTGCTTGTCCATTGACTTAGTTACAGGAACTTTTAGAAAGTCCCTGAAATTAATTTTATAAGTGACCTATACTAAAAATGCATGTCAGCGAACACTGTGTGAAATTAATTTTCCAGGTATGACAATAGAAGACTCATACGGCATTCTGTCCCCAACATGTTTCAGTGCTCCAGAGCCAACTACATAGTTTTCTCCCAGAATCCAGGTAAGGGTCTGAATTTGCTTCTGGCTTTCCTACAGCAATTAAGGCTGAGATGTTTGGGAAGCTCTCCAGATGTGCAAAGTGTTTACTTTCTTCTAATTGCTCTGATTTTCACAAGCCCTGTAACAGAATTCAGTCAGTATTTCTATGCCAAAATTTCATTATTTTCTACCCAAGCTACTATTAGGTAAAAATAAGATACTCTGTTCTTGTTTCACAAAAAAATCTCATTTAAGTCAAATGTATGAGGTTACATTTTCTCTCCATTCTTAGTTATATTTTTCCTAGGGACGGCGTGTGTGTGCATGCATGCGTGTGTGCATGTGTGTGCATGTGTGTGTGTATGTGTGTGTGTTCATGTACATGTGCAATATGGAGGCTAGAGAACAACCTCAGGTATTATCCCTAGGGACTCTGTTTACTTCCTTTCAGCCACTGTCTCTCTTTGGTATGGAACTCATCAATTAACAGGCCAGCAGACCCTAGGATGGGTGGATATGTTGTTTGATAGATTGGTTTCCACAGTCTCATTCTGTAGTCTATGCTGTCCTGAACTCACTACATAGCCCAGCCTCCACTTGAACTTGTAAGTTATCCTCTTGTCTCCTAATTGCTGAGATTATAGCAATGAGTCACCACACCGTAGACTACATCTGTTTTTCTGTGAGAGGAAAAGAACCCTGGGACTTCTCTGTATTCCCTATTTCAGGCAGTATAATCTGGTATTTGTATTTAAGGATTGATATCTGGATATGACTAGCCACTGTTTCTCTAGCAAGTCACAACAAATGTACATAGATAAGGTTCATAGGCGTATTTCTCACCCCAAGTTTTGATGCACGCATATATAAATGATTTCCCAACTTACCCATCTATATTTTTTTAAAGATAGGCTGATGCCAGATTTATTTATTTAATTATACATCTTTTGGGGGGGTATTCATGATAGGGTTTCTTTGTATGAAGGTTTGGCTGTCCTGGAACTCACTCTGTAGACCAGGATGGCTACCTCCCAAGTGCTGGGATTAAACGTGTGTGCCACCACTGTCCAGCTGATTTCATATTCATATCTCAGGTTGTAGTGCAATATGTTGGGGTTTCAGACTCCCTTTGTATTTTGTTTTTCAGCTCTCCAATAATAAGATTTCTCATGTTCTTTATTTCACATACCATCCACCTATTGTTCAACCATGGTATCAACCTTAAAACATTAGTCCCTACCTCTGTAAAAAAAACCTTCTCATTTTCTGCTAAGACTATATGTTGATATGGAATCTTTCAGCTTATGTTAACTATAAATTTATAAGTTTCAAAAAAAAACAATATCAAAGGTTCTTTTTTTAAATTTTTGTTTTGGAAGACAGGATTTCTCTGTGTAACATTCCTGGCTGTCCTGAAACTGACATTGTAGACCAGACTGGCCTCCAACTCTCTGAGATCTCCCTACCTCTGTCTTCCAAGTGCTGGGACTAAAGGCATGTGCCATCACTTCCAAGATAATATCAAAGTCCTTATGTTGATTTATTTATTAAAGTTTAAAACCTTGAGAATCACCCATTGCAATGCAAAAAATTTGTGCATTTTAACAAATATATAGTTTTGTCCCCATGTCCCCATCAAATACAGAACATTCCATTACCTTGAGATTTCTGGCCTGTACCTCCTTTTGATCAGTCTACTTCCCCCTGCCCCGACCCTCACACCACTCACACTTTGTCTTCAATATAATGTTCTTCATGAAAAATGTTATATGAATAGCCATTAGACCATGGTCTTTGCAGTCTGTCATTTTTCACTTGGTGCATGTGAGATGCATTTTGTTTTGTAGGTTTTCAATGTCGACTCCATCTGCCTGTGCTGAAGCACAGTTATTACTCACACAGGACAGTGACTGCGAAGAGAGCTACTGGTCACAGTTGCAGGGGGTGTGGGCATATTTTTGGGTTGGGGTGTAACTTTCAGGGTTGGGGTGTAACCTATACCATCTGTTTATATATTGTTTATCCAGCAGAATTTTAACTGCTAAATATGTAAAAAAAATAACTTGTATTTGAGTAGTGGTGGCACATACCTTTAATCCCAGCATCCAAAAGGCAGAGGAAGCTGATCTCTGAGCTCAAGGTCAGCCTTGTCTCTGGATTGAGTTCCAGGACAGATAGAGCTACACAGAGAAAGCCTATCTCAAAAAAAGTTAACTAGCTACTGAGGTATGCTGGCACAAGGTTGCAGTCCTAACACTCACAGGAGGATGAGTTCACGCCACTCTTGACTACACAGGAAGTCTGTTGCCAGTCAGACCTTCTTGAGACACTCTCTAAACAGACAAACAAACAAACAAAAATAAGTAAACAAGCCAACAGTCAAGATTTTGTTGCTGAGAGTATACTATGTGGAGCTTCACAGTGTCGTTCACCTTTTGTAATAATGGAAAAATCCCGTTTGACTCTTTCCCACTTAACTCTCTGGTGTCACGATAGCTTTTTGCCCACCAAGCCAAAACCCCCCTCACCTCTCCCTGAGGCCCCTGAAGCTAACTGAGGTTGGCAGAGTTTCAGTGACTGTTTGCTCAAGGACTCAGATTCTCGAAAAAAGCTTTGTTTGCAGAATTTCCCAGCTGCATGCAGGATGAGCAGTTTAAACAAAGCTTGCTTCCTGCATTTTTGGGACACATTGCCTGGTCAGCCTGACCTGTACATAGTAACTCAGGTGAGACCACCCTCAGTAACCATGAGAATCATTGCAACTTTACCCTCCCCTACCTAGAGAGCATTCTCTACCCTGAGAGCATTCGGGGCTCTTGGCTATCTTTTTGCCCTGAGCCCACTTGCAGGTGTAATAAACTTTTTTTTTGTCTTGCAAGAAATCTTGGTCTGGGGTCTTCTTTGTTCCAGCCATTAACATCTTGGAGGTTCCACCGAGATCCAAAGACCCTGTGGACCACTCGGTTGGTGAAAACTGGCAGTGGCTGCAGGGGACGAGCATGAGCACTCCCTGTCTGTGGCTGACAGATGTGTTAGGAGGCCACAGGGCATGACCCCTGTGAGACGTCTCGGGTTGTCAGGGCAACCAAGGATGCTTGGAAGCCCATTTGTTGTCTTGGACAAACTCTGTAATATATCAATGCCAGTTTCTGAATGAGCTCATAGGTCTGGACTGTTAGAGATATTTTTACTTTCATTTTTTCATTCACAGTACTGCTGCCTGCTTTGTCTGTGTGTCTCTGTCTGTATGTTTCACTGGACTTTGTCTCCTTGTTGTTGAAATGGGTCAGAAACCCTCAATCCCACTCTCACTTACCCTCTACCACTGGTCTGAAGTCTCAGACCAGGCTAGTAATTTATCTCTCATTGTTAAAAAAGGTAAATGGCAGACTTTCTGCACTTCTGAATGGCCTACATTTGGCATTTGATAGCCAGAAGAAAGAGACCAGATCTTGTTAGAGGCCAAGAAAGTGGTTCCTGGCACTGATGGCCGTTCTACTCAGTTACCTAATCTGATTGAGGAAGCTTTTCCCTTAAGGCGACCTAGTTGGGACCTGAATACCCCAGGCAGTAGGCAACATCTTTTACTTTATCGCCAGACTCTAATTGGGGGGTCTCCAAGCAGTGGTGAGATGCCACACCAATTTGGCCAAGGTAAGAGAAGTAGTCCAAGGGCCAGAAGAGTCCCCCTCTGAGTTCTTAGAAAGGTTCATGGAAGTATATAGGAGGTATACTTCTTTTGATCTTAAGTCAGAGGAACAATGGGGGCCTCTGGTCATGGCCTTTATAGGGCAGTCAACTATCGATATTCATAGAAAGCTCCAGAGGATGGATGGGTTGCAGAACATGGCCCTGAGAGATATAGTTAAGGAAGCAGAGAAAGTGTTTTACAAGAGGGAGATGGTAGAAGAAAAGGATCAGAGATTAGAGAGAGAGCAAAAAGAAAAAGAAAGAAAAAGGAAGAAGAGTGAGATGAGAAGGAAAAACAGAGAGATAGATGGAGCAATAGAGAATTAACAAAGACCTTGGCTACCGTAGTAATTGAAAAGGAAAAGCCAGGGAAAGGTAGATACCTAGGACCACATCAGAAACTTGGAGCCAACCAGTGTGCCTACTGCAAAGAAGAAGGACATTGAGTCAAAGCCTGCCCTAAGAAGAAAAAGAAACCCAATCTCCTGTCCTTAGACGACTAGGGATGTTGGAGTTTGGATCCCCTCCCCGAACTCAGGGTAACTTTTAATGTGGAGGGGACCTCAATTAATTTTGAGGTAGATACGGGGGCAGTCTATTCAGCCTTGCAGACATCCCTGGGCCCCCTCTGAAACAAAAGATCTCTGGTCCAGGGAGCCAACAGATGTCGTCACAGAGCCTGGACCACCAAGAGAACAATGGACCTTGGGAAGGGTAAAGTACAACATTCCTTCCTGGTGATCCCTGAATGCCCGGCCCCATTGTTAGGAAGAGACCTACTTACCAAACTTGGGTCTAGAATTACCTTCAACACCCAGGGTCCAGAAGTAGAGTTTACCAACCCATTGGTCATCAACTTGCTGTAACCATGTTAACTCTGGCAGCTGAAGATGAATACAAAATTTATGGGCCTCCCCAGGGCCCTCAAGGACTAAAAGGTGACTGTCTCCAAGACTTCCCTGAAGCATGGGCAGAAATGGCCAGACCGGGGCTGGCAGTACAAAGGCCTCCTACGGTAGTGTGCCTGAAACCCTCAGCCACACCCATATGAGTCCGGCAGTATTATATGAGCAAAGAAGCCAGAGAGGGGATCAAACCCCATATTCAGAGACTTTTAGAACAGGGGATTCTGAGACCCTGTCAATCAGAATGGAACACCCCCCTGCTGCCTGTCAAGAAATCTGGGATGGGAGATTATAGGCCAGTCCAAGATTTAAAAGAAGTTAACAATCCGGGAGTAGATATCTATCCTACAGTCCCAAACCCCTACAATCTCCTCAGCTCCCTTAATCCTGACAGAAAATGGTACACAGTACTAGACTTGAAAGATGCCTTCTTCTGCCTACGCCTCCATGAATCTAGTCAGGAGCTGTTTGCCTTTGAGTGGACTGACCCTGAGAGTGGGTTTTTGGGACAGCTCACCTGGTCCCGGCTGTCCCAGGGAGTTAAGAACTCTCCTACCATCTTTGATGAGGCCTTGTATCAGGACTTGGGGAGCTTCTGGGTCTCTATGGCTGTGGTTACTCTATTACAGTACATTGATGACCTGTTGCTTGCAGCCACCTCCATGGAGCAGTGCCAAAAAAGGACTGAAAAGCTACTGGCTCAATTGGCTAAACTAGGATATTGGGCCTCTGCCAAGAAGGCCCAGATATGCTGACCTGAAGTAACATTCCTGGGCTACACTCTTTGAGACAGTAAGAGATGGCTGACAGAGGCTAGGACGAGAACTGTAACCCACATTCCTCCCCTGAAGAACAGAAAGAATCTTAGAGAATTCTTGGGGACAGCAGGATTTTGCAGACTATGGGTACCTGGTTTTGCTGGATTTGTGGGCCAGGTAATTCAGGGGGGTAGCCAAGGTATTGGGGATTGATTGGAAACTTCATTGTGCTTACAGACCCCAAATCTCAGGGCAGGTAGAAAGAATGAATAGAACTATTCAAATTAACCATGGAGACTGGCCATAGAGATTGGGTGATGCTCCCACCCTATGCCCTCTTCTGAGTCCAAAGCACTCTGTCTGCTTGCACTGGCCTTACTCCTTTTGAAATTCTTTTTGGGACTCCTCCCCCTATATGGGACTTAGCTAGCTCTGACCTGAATGTACCAAATACTCCCCCTGTCCGTTATATTACAGGCATTGGCAAAAGTGCAGCATAGCCTGTGGAAGCAGTTGTCTGATCTATATCAGCCCAAGGGAGAAGGGACTTCACATTGCTCCCAAGACTTTGTCTATGTCCAGAGGCACCAACACCGGACCCTTGAGCCTCTCTGGAAAGGATCTTACCAGATCCTCCAATGGCATTCAAAGTAGATGGCATCACTGCTTGAATCCATGCTTCTCATCTCAAGCCACCTCCTGCTCCTGACAAACAATGGACTGTGGAGAGAACTGATAATCCTCTCAAACTCCATGTGCGCTGCCACCTCTCTGAAGAACAACCTCCACCAACCAGTTGAGCAGATGTGGCAGGTGATATCTGGGACTGGGGACATGGTATGGGAAATATCTTCTTCCCACCACCCCCAGTGGGCTTGGTGGCCTGACCTTCACCCCGACCTGTGCCAGCTAGCAGCAGGATTAGGATATATCCTGGGATATACCCACCACTGACCCTGCCCATCCACCTCCTTATACCCCTGAGGGACTCCAAGAGCGGAAGACCTCACATAGTGGCCCAGGATGCAAGGCCCCCTGGTATAGGTGGGCCTTGCAGTGGCTACCCTTCTATGTGTGCCCCCGTGATAGCTGAGATAGAGCAACAGCTTATAAGTGTGGGGGAGTGGAATCATTTTACTGCCATGCCTGGGGGTGTGATACAACAGCAAATACCTACTGGAAGCCCACCTCTTCTTGGAACCTAATAAGTGTAGAAAGGGATTTCCATCAAGTTGACACCACTGACTCAATTTGCCGTCAGGGGAGTTGGACGGGTAATGGGCCCTGCACAAATATTACTTGTAATCCCCTAAATATCACTTTCACTACTGAGGGAAAAAGCCAATCAAGATTGGCTGAGAGGCAGACAGTGGGGGTTGAGACTGTATAAAGGAGAATATGACATTTGTCTCACTTTTAGGCTTAGACTTCAGGCTGGCTCTAGAAAAAGGGGGCCAGTAGGGCCTAACAGGGTACTAGTTGACCAGGGTGGGCCACAGATAGGGGATCCCCAGCCTAAACCTACCAAGGCAGCACGCCTACATAGGACCTCCCCTGAATACTCCATGGGAGGGATCTTCCCCACACTCACAGCTGAACCAATGCCTACTACTGGCCAGCGCCTACTAGATCTAGTAGAGGGAGGGTACAAGGCCCTGAACAATACTCAACCTTACCTAACTGACTTTTGCTACTATGAGGGAACAGGAATTATTGGAAGCTACACTCAAAGCACTAGCTCTTCTAAGTGTGACTGGAATAAACATCATGTGTCAACCCTTCCAGAAGTAACTGGGAAGGGGACATGCCTAGGGACCCCAACCATTGTAGAAAAGAACCTCTGCCAACAGACCCTAACTGTGGTTGCAAACAACTCTTACCTGATGCCAGAGGAAGGGACAAGATGGGCATGCAACACGGGAATAACTCCCTGTGTTTCCACTCAGGTTTTTAATAATTCTAGAGATTTTTGTGTAATGGTCAGAATTTTTCTCCATCTGACTTACCATGGAGATGAGGACTTATTAGTCTTATTAGTTAATAATCTTATTAGTTATTAATCACCTTATTAGTTGCTCTTAAATCCGTCACCATCCTCCGTTTTCCAGATTTTTTCTTGACAACAAAAACAGGAGAATTCCATGGACTGGTTGATTCTTCGATATACTGAGCCTGTAACTGCTCCTGTACCAACTTTTTCAAAGCCTGAAGTTTTTCTCTCGTCAAAGGCCATTGTTGAACCCAAATAGGCTTTTCTGTTAACCATTTCAAAGGCAATGCTGTGAGTGTCCTTTTAGGTTCTGTGGTTATTGGGCAATTCTTTTGTACAACCTGAATGGCTGGTGAATTTTCTCCATAGTACCTTAAAGCATCATTTTTGGAAACATAATTGAATCTCTGGTTGATATCAGAACCAGCAGGGATTTTAATCTGGGTATTCCATTGCATTAGAAGGTCACAACCCCACAGATTCACTGCTATGTCAGCCATATATGGCTTTAACCGTCCTTTCTGACCTTCTGGTCCTATGCATTCAAGCCATCTCACACTCTGTTTCACCTGAGATATTGTCCCAATACCCAGAAACTGGAAATCTACTGCCTGTAAAGGCCATCTGGGGTGCCATGATTGTGGGGTTATGATCGAAACATCAGCCCCCATTTCGACTAAACCCTGGATATAAATATTATCGAACTGTATTCTCAATTTTGGTCTTTGTTCATTTATTGAAGTCTGCCAAAATATTCATTTTGTGATTCTTTTTGGAATTTCTGAATTTTCTTTTGAATTTATGTTATTATCTAGTATGATGTGTTTTTCTAGACCAGGTTTTGGATGCTCTATTCGTCCTGAGAATACTGGTCTTCTCCTAAGACCGGATATAATCTCACCATCCTTGAATTTGGAGTCTGATTTTTGGGGGCTTCCTGGGGGAAGCCCCGAAAGGCATTTCCCGATGTTAGAGGGTTGCCTTATTTATCCCTGGTAGATCTACATTCATTGGTCCAATGCTGACCCTTGCCACACCTTCTGCATAATCCAGAAGGTAATGGCTTTCTGATCAAATTAAACCTATATTGTGTATTATATCCAAGAGTACCTTGTGTACACTTCCATCTTACATGGCCTTGTTTACCACAAATGAAACAAGTGATGTCTTGGTTCCTCACCCTAACATTAGCAACAGTTTGGCCTACCCAATTCTCCTCGTTGACATGGAGAGATTCAGCATTGATTGCATATTGAATCCATTCTTCTATAGGTGCAGCTCTGATCTTTAAAGGCATAAGCATTCTTCTACATTCCATATTAGCATGATCAAAGGCCAGATAAAATATTAATTGCTTCCTAACTTCTGGATCTGATATTGATCTATGAACAGCTGTGGTGAGACTCTGTATAAAGTCGGTATAAGGCTCTTTTAAGCCTTGTTTGACCTTAGCATAATGCTCAATTTTTTGACCTGGGTCCAAAATCTTTTCCCAAGCATTCTGTGCAGCAGTACGGCATAGCAATAAAGTATGCTCATCATAAGTAGATTGAGTCCTCACATCAGCAAACATGCCTTCACCAAGGATTTGGTCCTGAGAAGCAAAGAAACCCCCAATTTTTCCTTGTTGTTCCAAGGTCTTGGCCTCCTTTCTAAACCAGCCTCTCCACTGTAAATTCTGACTTTGCTCCAAGACAGCAGCTGTTAGCTGCATCCAATCAGTTGGTGGAATCTGGTTTTTTGCTGACCATGAACTAAGAAGCTGCTTCACATAAGTAGAGTGTATACCATACATTGATATTGCCTCTTTAAAATCCTTGATGTCTCTCATATGTACTGGCTCATAGCTATACTCTACATATTCTGAGGATCCCCCAGGTGTTATCTTTGTCTGAATAGCAGCTGGGAACAACAGTGGTGCAGAAGGGGGTAGCCCTGTTATGTTTACCACCTTGGGTAGAGTATCTCCAGTACCATAATATCCCATTGAAGGTTGATCTGAACTGTTCTGAGCATAAGATACATCACTACCCTTTTGCAGTATTGCAATGCGATCCTCCCATTCTTGAATTTTGGATATTATGGGTTCCCATTCCTGGATTTTGGATACTACTGGTTTCCATTCTTGAAGTTTAGATACTATTGATTTTTCTAGAGCTTGAGTGTCCTGATGAAGCAGTCCTTCCAAAGACCTCACTGAGTCAGGAATTTTTTGATTCCCATCATTAACATAATTATGTTATTTAATTGTTAATTAAATGTTAATTATATACTATTTTCAGTACTGAGAACCAAAAAAGGACTGATGGCCTATGAGAAGTGACATAGAGTATATCAGGGGATGATTACGTCTTCTTAAGTAGGAAATGATGATATCCAAGGTATATATCACAGCAAAGAAACTCACGAGGCACAGAATGTTCTGAGTGGCTCTTTGTTGTACAGATGATTTGTGGGAAAGGCTGGTGTTGTGGAGAAACTGGGAATTCTTCTTATGCTTGCATAAGAAATTCATCATGAGACCTACAAAGATGACGTCCCTAAAAGTCGACAGTAAATGATAAATGTGCTGAACAGAGTCATTCATGGGTAGAAGAGAGCATGATTCATTGAGGCACGTAAGACTAGATGAGGTAAAATTAGGGGTTGCACTCACAGATGACATAAAGGGATGGCTAAGGGACACACAGAAGACACTGAGGAAGAGAAAGTAGCCTAGCATATAGTGTACAGATTTACATTTGAACTTTGCTAGACAGGATTTTCTGGAACTTAGGGTGATGGCCTGGATGACACTGAGCAGGGTAGAGGCACACAGAGAGAGGCTCCTAAAATACCTGTGCAAGGAAATAATAAATTTGCATGTGGTATCATTCCATCTCCCCCCATGACATAAAAATGTCTGTAGCTACTATACTCATGACTATCAGCATCAGTATGTGGATTAGGGACAAGAGGACGATGGGCAGGTCGGTGAGTCTGGGTCTCTCCCGACGAGTGAGCCTGAGGATGTGGAAGAGAAGAAGAATGCCTGTGATGCAAATTCCAGCTTCTGAATAAATGGTGTTTCTTACCTTAGTGTTATAGGACAGGCTACTGATTTTCTTCATTTTATGGCTAAAAGAAGCAGGTAGGAAATGTGCAGGGAAATCAGCAAGAAGATTCCGAATCACAATCAAGCCTTGCTTATCAGGTGCAGACAATGACAGCATGGCCACCTCAGGAAGACTTGTCGATGCCTCACAGTTCAGCCTCATCCACTTAATATCACCTCCTTATCAACCTGTCCAGAAGACACTCCCAATGTCTCTATCATTCCAGCACTTAGGCACCATCAGAATATAAGTTTTTTCCATATTAAACATTGCCATGAGTCATCAAAACATTAATTTTCCTGAAGCAAAGCAACTTGTTTATCATTACCATCATCTTGATTGTCAGGCACACAACAGTGTTTAAGGAAGATCAGCGAGGATCGCAAGAAAGAGGAAATGAGACCCTGGAATGAAGCAGTGTCTTTGGGACAAACAGGCTCAGAGTCATTTTTTCCAGTCTCTCTTTGTTCTGCTCATTTTCTGCAGACCTAGTGCTCTTCCTGTGGTTTGTCAGGGATTCATGATAAGTGGGAACTCTGAATCAGGACTTCTTCACATTCTACCCACAAGCTGCCATTTCCTCTGTGTTGATCCTGAACACTCTGACACTGAGCTTTGGTCACCTTTTCTAGAATATAAGGACAGTCACGCACCTGTGTCAGGGAAACCCCAGGTGAGAAAGAAGATAAAGTCTACAGAACAAGAATGGTGATGTTTCCTGCACAGCGTGAGCTGAGGAAGTGCCAGCTGCTGGCTTTGTTCTGATGAGGTTCCTTATATTTGTGATGTGGGAGAATTAATGCAGTTTTTAAACAATTTATGAGCTTTTCCCTACCTGAAAGACAGAAGATTAAATATGAAAGCAGTAGAATGTCTATGTAGTTCCTTTCCAGATCATTCTGGTATCATTTTAGGCCTTTTCTGTGAATTCTACTTTGGAACTGTATCTATGATATGTATTCATGTCTCAGATTAACAAAAGCCCCTTTGAGAAGTGTCCACTTATCAGATACTGGCAGGAACATGATCTGGGGCTTTCCTCTTCAGGTATGTGTAGATAAATAAATAGAAATGTAATTATAATTACAACAAACCCAGTGTCATTCCCATTGTATATTTTATTGAAAAAAATTAACAAGCCCATGCTAAAAGATGGGCTACACAGTCATCTAGAATTCTGTATTCCTTAATGAAGCAGTGACATCTCTCACCTTCAGGAGGCTCAAGCTACAGATGTATTCCAAATGATTTGATGAACGATCTTCTGGAAGATTCTTTCTCATGCAATGCAAACATTTGCTTTAATTCAAGTTCATTCTCATGAATTGTGTAACAATATAAAGTTTTCATAGCTGTACAGTAATTATCATCTGAAATTCAAGGGTGCATGTTGATTTTATCTTCTTTAGACTATGGAACTTGTTAGATATGAAGGGAAAGCAGAAGTGTCCAAGTTCCTGAACATGCAGCACCAGATGTACGATCAGAGCCGGAGGTCCATGGGTAGGTTCAGAGGGGGCCTGCTGCCAATCATTATGATGTGAGATTGGCTCCCAGGATTTACATTCTGGAAGGGAAGCACTAATTCTGAGGACCCTAAGAAGTGTGCCATGACAGCCGTGCCTCCTCCTTTCCACAAAATAAATAAATGAAACAAAAAGAACAAAATGGAGGTAAGGTATATCGGAAGTTTAAGCAATTAGAAATAGTATCTAGAGAGATGTTTCATGGTAAAGAGTATCTGCTGCTCCTGCAGGGGACCCAGTTTCAATTGAAGAACCCACATGGCAGCCCCAAACCACCTGTAGCACCAGTTCTAAAGGATCCAAAATCTGCTTCTGAGGTTCACAGGTACCAGGCATGTATGTAGTTAAATACATATATGCATGAAGAGAAAGAGAAGAAACATTCAACCCTTTCACACAGCCCATTGCAAATTCTGCAAACAGTACCTTTTCCCCACTGATAACCAGGCAGTGACTCTAAAATCTTCATGGCACTTTGCAAACTGCACTTACAAAATATGATTTTGGAAAATGGGAATAATCTCATAAAATCACAACCTTAATGAATGAAACCTTGGAACCACTGGAAAAGCTTATTTTTTGGAGTTACCCACCAGAGAAGCCTCCTCATCCAGAAGACAGACCAAGAAAGTGGCATGCCATCTAATCATCACAAGTACCAGCTGGCCAGGAGATGTGGACATAGCTGCAGTCATCCTGCTACCTTATGATTTTGCCCCAACTTTTATCAACCAGACACACAAATCAAGTGCATGCACTGTAAAAGTCTCTAAATTATGTTGATGTAAAGAAATATATACAATAACTTCTAGACTATTCATGGAAATACATTCTGTTTAATTGTCTCAGCAAACCATAGAAAAGGAGTCCTAAGGCCTTCCCCTCCATGCTTAGCCTTATTAGCTCATACCAGCCAAATAGAGCTTAGTCTAGGAAGTCAGAGGATAGGACAGAAACATTCAGTATCATTAAAGACACATTCCTCAAGCAGACAAGTTAAAGGTGACTACCCTGCCAGTGTCTTAGGATAATCTCTTGTATTGTGTGCTGTGGGATCATGTTGTTGTACTTTGTGAATATTCAATCCTCCTGCTGGTTTAATAAAGTGCTGATTGTCCAAAAGGCAGACAGGAAGTATGGGTGGGCTACCAGACTAAGAAAACCCTGGGAAGTGGAAAAGCAGAGCAGAGACACAAGGAGATGTAGAGGAAAGAAGACTACAGATTGGTGCTCTGAGAAAAGATCCCAATCCATGTGGTTAAACAACATGAGAATCATGGGTTTAGTTATGAGTAAGAGTTAGCAAGTCATATGCTGAGCCATAGGTCAATCAGCGTATATTAATATAAGACTTTTGTGATTATTTGGGACTTGTGTTCTGGATCTCAGGGCTAGGCCAGGCCAGAAACTCTTACTACATCTGTGAAACCAAAATCAAACTGCCTTTTACACAATGAAAACACAGATTGATTGAGTGATGCTTGACATCTACATATAAGAAAAAAGTCACAGGGAAAGTGATAGGTTTTTGGAAATTGTGCCACATGAAGAGTATGAAAAAGAAAAGGAGTAGTGAACAGACTAGGAAAACAAAAAAATACCCAAAAAGGAAAAATTATCATAGGAACCCTGGGGCTTCCTCTGTTAGCCCTAGCTGTAGGGATCCCTGCAGAATTAAAAAAAAACCCAAGACTGTAGACACTGCATCATCACAAAGTCACTGTAGTCAGGGAGAGTCCTGTAGTGCCTGGCATCAACAAATAACCACAAATACTTGACCAGTGCTAAGGACAGTGACTGGAACTTGTGATCCAGTTGGAAGTAGAGAGTGGAATGTGAGGAGGAAACTACTCAGCAGGATTAGGTGCTGATCCTGGGAGAAGCAGGTAGAATGGACACATTTGTTTCCTCCTCAACATGGAGGCAGTCTTCCCATTTGTAGTACGAGGTTTCTGGCCAGGACTTTTGGGCCTAGCCTCAAGGTTTAGACCCGCAAACCGACAGACTGGCAGAGACACACAGATGCATACGATAGTTTTAGGCTGATAGGCCTCAGGCCCAGGCATATCACTTGCTAGCTCTCTACCCTTCATCTAACCCATGTATCTTGTTCTGTTCAGCCATGGGGCTCGGTTCCTTTTCTCACAGCAGCATAGTTATCCTCTTCTTCTTCCAGCTTCTCTCTGGCATTCTGCTCTGTGTTTCCTGTTCTCAGAGCTCTCTTAGTAGGGTAGCCCTGACACTTTCTGTCTGCCTTTGGCCAATCAGCACTTTTTATTAAACCAGTGGGTGGGGCAATTATTTACAATGTAACAACATAATCTCCTAAATATCCCTTTTCTCTTTTAAAACAAAAAGAACTCCAAATCTAATATTCTTTCTCCCCTTTATCTATAACAACTTATAAACAACACTGCAAATTAACACAAACACCCATAATCCATGTTTTGGGAATGTGGGTGTTGTTCTCTAGGTTACTTCCTGCTGAATGGGGGGCATTGGCAATTTCATGGAAATCCAAAGAAAAATGTAGGATTTTGTACAAGTCTTTAGTGGAGTAGTCTGTAAGCCTATGTCATCTCAGCCAGTCTCCTTGAAATTGTTCTGGATACAGAGCTCTGGAAACTTCAACAGAGGTGCTTTGAAATGCTGAATCATCTGGTCTGTCCATTTCCATTGGAGATTTTTCAGGGTGGTCTTCCTCTATCAAACTTTATGTTCTTTATCCAGGAATAAATCCACAGCCTCTCATTTTCTGTAAAAATAAAATGAAATCCTCTTCTCCAAAGTAGCATATCTGTGCATTTCAGTTTTAAAGTAAACTTATTTACAAAATATATGGGTTGAATTAATCCAATAGCATTTATCATCGATTATCATTTGGCAGCTTTTACTATTTCGTTTTTAGTCAAGAAGCTTAAAGATAAGACAATAATATACACTATCCAGACACTTTGTATTTTCCATCTTTACATGGCTTATTTTTATTTGTTTATTTATTTTACTCTATTTCTTTTTTAAAGGCTTTCTCTACTCTTTCTTTTCTTTCTCTAAGCCTATGTATTTATATTTTCAACACACTCTAAACCACTTAGACTTCTTACAAAAACTGTCTTTACTGTCTATTTATTTCTTAACTTTTTCTGTCTCTGACAACACCTTTGATTGCCTAGGGCAATTGACTCCATCCAGATTCTTCAATTTCCTTCTGTTTGTGAACACATTTTTAATCTACCAAGGTTCAAGGTTGGTAGGATGGGTGGATGGCTCCATCCAGCTCCTAGTCTAATTTCATAGAATTTATCTTTTTAAGCCAGGTACTCTGGGGAATTTTAGGGTCCATATAATTACCAAGGCAAGCTTTGCCATCTGCTGCTCATTAACTCCATTTAACTATTAGGCAGCATGGCCTCTTAAAAAACTCACAAGTCTTTTGCCTCTAAGGCTGAATCAGGAAGCTTCTCTTTAAGAAGTCAAGCCTCACTTTGCCTCCGGCAAACAGAGCTGATCCAAGAAAATGTCACACTAAGAAGCCATCTTTGACTCTATTCTCTTTTTGTCCTTATCAACAGAATTCTTAAATCCATTCTTTACAACTTTTTGCTTATATTGAGGGTCCTGTGAGACCTCAGGAACCAGCCATTTTACACCTTAAGCCCAAAAGCCCGCCATTGTAGCTCAAGCCCATGTGCCACACCAGGGCGTCTCTGTACCGTGGCTCATGTGGGAGATACAATTCAGAGGCTGCTTTGGGCCCTAGACCATTTTTAAGCTTCCTATGATTTTATGTGGGTACATTCTACCCATGTTGGGCTGCCATCTTGTAGTATGTGGTTTCTGGCCTGGACTTTTAGGCCTAGCCTCAAGATTTAGACCCACAGACTGACAGACTGGCAGAGACACACAGATGCATAAGATAGTTTTAGGCTGATCAGCCTCAGGCCCAGGCATATAACTTGCTAGCTCTCTACCCTTCATCTAACCCATGTCTCTTGTTCTGTTCAGCCATGGGGGTCAGTACCTTTTCTCACAGCAGCATGGTTGTCCTTTGCTTCCTCCGGCTTCTCTCTGGCCTTCTGCTCTGTGTTTCCTGTTCTCAGAGTTTTCTTAGTCTGAGAGCCCTGCCCACACTTCCTGCCTGACTTTGGCCACTCAGCACTTTTTATTAAACCAGTGGGTGGGACAATTATTTACAATGTAACAACATAATCTCCCATACCATCTACTGGTGTCGAGAGGATTGGTAAGGAGCATGTTCATGTGAGGACTGAACGATGCCTGTGAACTCTTACACTCACAAACAAGATACTTGTATTTGTCACCCTCATAAGGTCACTTTCCCATGCTGTCATCACTCTCATCCCCTCTGTGACTTAATGTAAAATGGACAGAGGGTGTTGAAAGGGGGAACTGGCTTGTCCATTTGTAAGTGGGATTGGGACTGAGGTGGGACTGAGCAGTGTGCTCTGTTTGTTGTACCATTCCTTCTGGAAAATGAGGAAGATTTTAGAGAGATGGCTGGTGTGCCAGGGAAGTGTTGGTGTTCTGTTTTGCATAGGTCTGTTAAATAGGGGTCACTCTAGAATGTAATGTTATGTTTAGCAAATGCAGCAGGAGAATCAGCCATACTGGACAGACTGCTTGAGCCTCCTTTATTGATCCATGAGTTAGATCTCTAGAAACTCAGTTTCCAAGTGCCAAAACTTGTATGTAGAGTTGTTTAAAGGAACCGTTTGCCTAATCAATTCTCAGCCATGAGACCTACTTTACCAAGTCTTCTCAAGACTTAGTTTTGCAAAGGCTCTGAATTTCCTTCAAGAAAATCTAAGATAAGAATAAACAAAAGGTAGTTCAAAGCCTAGGTGCTATGGCTCTGGGATTCAAGCCAGGTGCAATAGTTCTGTGGAATCTCCTGATAAAGGAAGGAAGGAAGGAAGGCCATCACCAAGTAGATGGCAGATCTTTGCCCAGGGAGGTCATGAGGTACAGGAACTTCAGGAAGACCATGGCAAATGTCACGAGAATATTTAGGAAATGATGGCTACTTCTGAAAAGTATCCTGAGCATTAATCCATGCCGTCTTTTTAGTTGAAACAAGTATGAGTCCTTCTCCAGGTTCAGGCATGCAGCTAGGATGTTGACCAATATTTTTACTAGATATAGAAACATTAGGAAAGGAAAGAGTGCTCATTGGAAATATACAATCAGGAGGTTGCACAGAGTCCTTATCACTGACCCACTGTCTATAGCTGACTCTGCTTGACTTCAGCTCAGGAAAAAGCAATGGCCAAGACAGGCCTTCAGCTGCACAACTGTCTCTCCCTTCTCCTCTCAGTCTCTCTGTGTTAGCAGTAAGGAAGATGGTGCTCATGTTTGTCTGTTCCTCATGGGTTTATGAAAAGATTCAGACTGAGAAAATCTGAACACTAAAGAGAGCAGGACAGGGTGAGACTTGACTAACATCCTGCATTCTCTTCTAAGTGAATGGAGACTCCAGTACTCCACTCTCAGAGATTTTGGAAGGGGTACTTTCTACATGACTAGGGGACAGATTAATGGAAAAATATTGTTCCTCTCAAGCTTTTGGAATTTGAAAACTGGCGCTTTAGACATAAAGAGGGGAATCTACCACTGTGTTCATGGTATAGTCAATATGGAGTGTTTCAACCACCCAGGTCTTCTCTGAGGTGAACATTTGCTGTATAGAGCAAAGAAAAAAATCCAAGATCATTGTTGTGTGATTTCTGAAGCTGAAACAAAATAAAATGACTTAGGGAGAGAATACTGGAGGGGACCTCCAAGTAAGGTGACATTGTCCTCTAATAGATGATATTGAGACAAGGAAGGATATTTACTTACAAACATGCTGGAATCATTTTTAATTACTCAAAATATAGGAGTCACATTATAAATTCTTCTATAATAATATGTAAGTTGAAATCACTAAAATATACTTTATATGAGGAACATTGGATATAGTGAGTCACTTAATTTAGACAAACATGTGAATATAAAACATCAATTTCTCCAGTGAAAAAGTAATTATAGGAATTTCAGAAAATATCCTAAGAAGAAAACACCCTTGTTGTCCATGGGTACACATTTTCTGTGCCAAGTGGCTGTCTGAGCTCAGTATCTCTTCTGCAGATGCTGAAAACTGCCCTGAGTCCCACTGCTCCTCCTCCCACAGCCTGGGACCAGATAACCTTCTGATTCTGCACTTGGGTGCAGAGCATTTACCCAGATGGACATGGCAGGGGAGGTCTCTGGCTGAGGAGATCCTGCAAGACTTAGGTGAACGGCCTCTTTAACATATCCCTCAAGCATGTTATTTTCATGTTTGTTAAAGATGACAAGGTCTCTCTGGAGAACCTGGAAACATGGCATCCCAGAGGAGCATCTTCCCAGCATTTTTTCTTACTCCCTGTATCCTGGATAACAGCCATCGAGGGAGAGCTAAGCACAGACTTTATCTGAGCTCTCTTTCTGAGGGAAGAGAAAAGTTTATGTCATACAGATAATCCTAACTTTTCTCATTTTATTTACTTAAAAATGTAATTGAAAACAATTATATTCACCATGATGACTCTACAGTGGGACATGAAATCTTGAGTTTCCAATGAGTTCCCTTGGTTCAAAGGGTTCTCCCTACAATGTGATAGTCAAACCTCTTCTTTGGTTGTCTATACTCACCTCCCATGGAGCACATATTAACATTAGGAAGGGAGTTGTGAGAAGACTCAGTGAATAAAATGATTATTATAAATGTCTGGTAATCAGAGGTCATATTTCCAACACATAAGTAAAGGTCCAGCATGTATGCACATGCTTATAGTTCAAACACCAAGAGGAGAATCACACTGCCCATCAGTTTAGTTGAAACAATGACTCCCAGGATCTGAGGGATCCAATCTCAACAAATGAGGTGGAGAGAAGTAGATAACTGCTGAAGATGCCCTCTGACTTCCACATGCACACAGAGAGGTCATCCCCAGGCACACAAGCACACATATGCCTACACCTCTGTCTTCTACACACACACACACACACACACACACACACACACACACACACACATACACACACACACATACACACATATAGACACAGACATGTGCACACACACACAATGGGGGTGAGAGAGAAAGAGAGTTTTTTTTATTTCTACAGCTTGTGTTTGAGACCGAGTACCAGATGTAAATGGGTGGTCAGTGTGACACACCATGCCAGTGTGTAAGCAGAAGTCTGGTCTACTACAGGCAGAGAAGTGCAGGGTCCAGGATGGGGCTGGAATGTGCTGACCTGTTTCCCTATAACAACAGGCTACAGGGTTCTTGGATGAGCCCTGCCTTTTATGTGTGTTCAAAGGCTTGTTCAACAACTTACTCTCACTTCATATTCAAAAGCTTTAATCCCCCTTCCCCACAAAGGACACTTGCCACCTTGCTGTGAAAGTCTATGTAGCTTTCTTCTAGAGTTTCCATCCTTCCCAGCCCATCCTGGGCAACTTTAATCTGTAAAGGTATACTCTTTCTTTCTCATACTTTCTTAAGTTCCTTCTAAGTTTGAAGTTCTCTCTGGAAGTCATGAATCTTTACATCCATGATGTCTGTATTAACACCAAACATTGAGAAGAGTTGTGTCAAGTATTGTTTCCTCCTCCTAATACCTGACTCTTTGAGAGTCTCTCTTAAATGATGGCTTTTCCTGACAAGGTCTCTGTGTGCATCTCAGGCTTCTCTTGAAGTAAATATACTCTTTCCTCTGTCTCCTGAATTCCAGGTGTAGGTGTGTGCACCATCCTTGCACAGGAGAGTGAAGCACAATGCATTTTCCTCCATTCAAATCACAGCCTCTTCCTGCTGTCACCAGGAAGAATAAGACTGGCCATTCTTGCTCCTCAGAGACTGGAGTCCAGCTCAGGCATGGCCTCTGCCTCAGCTGTGTGTCATCTGCCTGTAACCTTCTCAGTTCTGACCTTTGCCTTTAGTTTTGTATTTTCATTTGGTTCTTTTAATATTTACTCACTTCTTGAATTCTCAAACAAATTTCAGGAACCAGGGAATGTTGAGAGCTGTGGAGTCACACTGTAAAGATGGCACTGGCTTCTGAGTTCCACTGTCCCGCTGGTGAGCGCTCTCTGATATATACCATTCCTTATTGGGATAAGGCTAAGCCCTTGGTCTGCTTCTGCATACCCGGACCTGTAGGCATGGCCCACTGTCACCCCATGACAGTCCAGAAGGTATTTAGCTGCGAGTGGGCTTTCCCCGGGGAGAGAGAACAAAGGAAGAAGATCCTGAATAAATCACTGAAAGAAGAGCCTGGTTTTGTGTCTTCCTTGCTAATGAGGTCAGACACAACAAGTGGTGCTGAAACCTGGGAGCATTCATGCTGCAATTTGTGATCAGAGGCCCAGAACTTTCAGTGATCAGGGAGAAGACTGGTAAGTCCTCAGGCACAGTGGGGATCCATGTCAAGAACGGGGAAGACTAAGACAAGGGGGGATTAGTTGCTTCCCTCCTTAGATAAGGAGGAAGCAGTTTCAAAATAGGTACATAAAAAAGTAAAACCAAGCAGCTGCCCAGCTGGGTCTGTTTGGGCGGGGCTCAGAGAAGCCTCTTAAGCTTCAAAGGAAGGGTTATAAGAGATTAGAGGAGGAAAAAGAAGAAGGTATGGGTGCTTCAAACTCACACCCAATTTTTTTGGCTCTTCAAGAGCTGTTACAATCTAAGAATTTAAAATTAAAAAAGAGAATCATAGAAAAGTTCCTAAAAGAGTGAGATGTAGTAGCCCCTTGGTTTGCTGTCTCTGGGAACCTCACAATCCCCTCTTGGGACAAGTTAGGGAGAGACCTAGATTTCGCTTATGATCAGGGCACATTAGAGGCAGGGGTGAGACCTGTCTGGAAGATGTTCGGTGGCTGTTTAGAAGATGAGTGTTGCACGGACATGATAGATTGTGGGCAGGCTGCCCTGGAGCAGTTGCAAGAAGAGAGATCAGAAAAGGCCCGCAGTGAAAAGGAATCAGAAGCAGGAGAAGAGAAACCTCTCTACCCAAACCTCCCTGAGTTCGAATTCTCAGAATTTCCAAAAGTAGACGAGTCAGATGAAGAAGGGGCAGGCCTAATGTGAGCCATAGCCAGTCTGAAAGTAAAAGATAAAGCTAAAAAGGAAAAGTCGGGGGGGGGGGAGGCTGCCTTTGTGCTGCTCCACCACCCTATCTGGATAGTGGAAGTGCACAGCCAGGTCATTCTTTCAATACTAAGCTGTGGCAGCAAGTTAGAGAGGAGTTATCTGCCACCACTTTCCCTGTGTTCCAAGATAAACAAGGGAACAGGTATCAAGAGCCACTTGACTTTAAGGAAATAAAATCCCTGGCAGAGTCAGTTCGAACCTATGGCACTACAGCCTCCTTCACTGTTGCGCAGATAGAAGCCTTAAGCAGATCAGCAATGACCCCCAGTGATTGGAGTAGTCTAGCAAGAGCATGTTTAAGCCCAGGGCAATATTTAGATTGGAGAGCATTTTTGATAGAATTTGCAAATGAAGAAGCCACTGCTAACCATGCAGCAGGCAATGCTGCCTGGGATCTGGACATGCTAATGGGACAAGGCCGCTTTGCCAATGATCAGATTGGGTATCCTATTCAAGTTTATGAACAAATTAATAAAATAGCTATTAAGGCATGGAAAGCTCTGCCTAATAAGGGAGAAGTAAGTGGTAATCTTACAAAAATTATCCAAGGGCCTACTGAGCCATTTTCTGACTTTGTTGCCAGGATGATTGAGGCAGCAGGCAGGATTTTTGGAGACCCAGAAACTGCTATGCCCTTAATTAAGCAGTTAGTCTTTGAACAGTGTACCAAAGAGTGCCAAGCTGCCATTACCCCTTACAAGAACCGAGGGTTAGAAGCTTGGATGAAATGTTGTAGAGAACTTGGACGCCCCCTAACCAATGCAGGCTTAGCTGCTGCTGTGATGCAAATAGCCAGAGGCAGAAAAGGAAGCTCTGGAGTTGCAGGGGCCTGCTTCAACTGTGGTCAGAAAGGGCATATGAAAAAGGACTGTCCCAACAAGAGGAGTGGACAAGCCACGGGAAATGCAAGTTCAGCACAACCAGGGGTGTGCCCCCATTGCAAGAAGGGGAGACATTGGGCTAATGAATGCAGATCAGTCAGAGACATCAATGGCCAGCCCATTAATCAGCAAGCTCAGGCTACCTGTCGAAAAAACAGGGAGAGGGGCCCCAGACCCCAGGGCCCTCAAATATATGGGGTGATCGAGGAACCAAGCAACAGCCTAGAGCAATGGCCTACAATCAGGCACCCCAAGAACCGAGGAGAGGCACTGCTGGGTCAGCAGGGCTGGACCTCTGTGCTACCACCAGACTCGTATTAACACCCCAAATGGGGGTCCAACTAATTGACTCAGATTTTAAAGGACCCCTAGAGCCTGGCATGATGGGATTACTAACTGGGAGATCATCCACCACCCTCAGAAGTCTACATGTTCACCCAGGAGTGATTGACCTAGATTATACAGGAATTGTCAAGATAATGGTAGATTCACCTAAAGGCATTACAGCGATCTCCCCAGGAGACAGAATAGCACAGTTAATTATTTTACCTAGCCTACATGAAAAGTTTGCTACAGTTATAAAAGAAAGAGGGAAAGAGGGATTTGGGTCCACTGGAACAGACTTGACATTTTTATCCTTAGACATGGATCAGAGACCTGTATTAGAATTAATCATTGATAATGTTAAAATATTGGGCCTCCTGGATACTGGAGCCGACAAAAGAATAATTGCAAAAAAAGATTGGCCCTCCAGATGGCCCATACAAGTTTCTTCACAGACCCTGCAGGGCTTGGGTTATTCCAAGACACCTGATATAAGTGCAAGGCAATTACCTTGGCATGACAATGAAGGCCATTCAGGCTTGATTCAGCCCTATGTGCTTGAACTCCCAGTTTCACTATGGGGGAGAGACCTGTTAAAAGATATGGTATTTAAGCTAAGCAATGAATATTCTCCTACTTCCACCAAGATTATGAGTGAAATGGGTTATCATCCAAGTTTCGGCCTAGGAAAGCATTTACAGGGTCGAAAAGAACCAGTACAAACTTATCAAAGGAAACATAGACAAGGGCTGGGTTTTTCCTAGGGGGCACTGAGGAAGGGATTCCCATTACATGGAACACAGAGGAACCTGTATGGGTTCCTCGGTGGCCGCGAACCTCTGAAAAACTACAAGCAGCACAGGGCCTAGTATGAGAACAGTTGCAATTGGGAAATATTAAGCCTTCAGTTTCCCCCTGGAATACTCCCATTTTTGTTATCAAAAAGAAATCTGGAAAGTGGAGACTTTTACATGATTTAGGAGCAATTAATAATCAAATGCAGGTTATGGGGCCAGTACAACACGGCCTACCCCTGCTATCTGATTTGCCAGTGAAATGGCCAATCATACCTGTGGACATAAAGGACTGTTTCTTTTCCATCCCCTTGCATCAGAAAGATACAGAGAGATTTGCTGTCACAGTTCCGTCTTGTAATCATGAGCAGCCTGACCAAAGATTTGAATGGACCGTGTTGCCACAAGGCATGGCTAATAGCCCCACCATGTGTCAACTGTTTGTAGGGCAGGCCCTGGAGCCTGTTAAGAGCTCAATTTCCAGACGTGAGGTGTATCCATTATATGGATGATGTGCTGCTGGCTGCCAAAAGAAAGGAAAAGTTAGAAGCTGCATATGAAAGTTTAGTTAAGGCTTTAGAATTTAAAGGGCTGTGCATTGCTTCTGAAAAGGTGCAAATGAGTAAAGTGATTGATTATTTGGAAGCAAAAATGCAACCAACCTCTGTTGCACCACAGAAGGTTGAGATAAGAAAAGATACTTTAAAGACTTTAAATGATTTTCAGAAGCTATTGGGGGATGTAAATTGGATTAGAGGATATTTAAAGCTAGCGAATTATGAGCTGAAGCTCTTGTATAACATTCTTCAAGGAAATTCAGCTTTAGACTCCCCCAGAGAGTTGACGAAGGAAGCTAGGCAGGTGTTAGAATTAGTAGAAGCTAAACTCAGAGATGCTGCTTTAAAGAGGATAGATGAAGGCAAAGATTTGTCTTTATGCATTTTACCAACTGCCCATCAGCCTACAGGGATATTGTGGCAAGTGGGGCCACTATTATGGATTCATCCCAAAATCTCTCCTGCCAGGTCCATTGAGTACTTTCCAGCAGCAGTAGCAGATTTAGCCTTGAACGAAATACAACTAGCAATACAATTTTTTGGTAAACAACCAAGCTTGCTTGTTACACCCTATTCTGCCAATCAGGTCCTTACTCTGTGTGCTGCTTTGGACAACTGGGCTGTGCTAAGATGCACCTTTACAGGAAAAATTGACAATCATTATCCACAATATTCTTTAATGACCTTTTTTAGATTAACACCCGTTGTTTTTCCAAAAGTGACAAAATGTCAACCTATGCCTGGAGCAGTAAATATATTTACTGATGAGTCTAAAACTGGCTGTGGAGTTTACATGATTGAGGGGCAAGAACCAGTGCAATGCCAATTTCACCCTGGCTCACCACAAGTGGTAGAGTTACAAATTGTCTGCAGGGTGTTTAAGGATTGCATGTTTTCTTTTAACTTGATTTCTGATTCTGCCTATGTTGTCAATGCATTGAAAGTACTCGAGGCTGCAGGGCCACTAAAGCCATCTAGCACAGTCAGCACTCTTTTTCAAGAGTTACAACAACTAATTTGCAACAGGACCTGTGGATTTTATCCGCTACATGTTAGGGCCCATATGGGGTTGCCTGGACCCTTAAGTGCTGGAAATGACAAAGTAGACTCTTTGACCTGACAAGAATGGATTATCTCAGCTACCTCCATTGAGAAGGCTGCTGACTTTCATAAGAATTTTCATGTTAATGCCAAAGCTTTACAACAGAAATTCTCCTTGTCACGCACTGACAAGTAGTTCTGACCTGTCCTGAGTGTGTCATTCATCAGGCCCCTCTGGGGTTTGGAGTAAATCCCCGAGGCCTATCCCCATTAAAAATCTGGAAGATGGATGTCACTCATATTTCAGACTTTGGGACATTGAAGTATGTACACGTGTCAGTAGATACATACTCAGGGTTCATGTATGCCTCTGCCATGTCAGGAGAAAAGGCAAGGAATGTCATAGCCCATTGCCTTGAGGCATGGGCTGCTTGGGGAAAGCCATTACAATTAAAGACTGATAATGGCCCTGCACATAAGGGACAAGTTACTTCCTTTTGTCAGTGCATGGAAGTGCAATTACTTCATGGATTGCCTTATAATCCCCAAGGACAAGGTATTGTTGAGCTGGGCGCCAGATGTAGATGGAGTTTTACTTTCAAGGCGCCAGTCCAAACTTAATATTTATTTGAATATAAATTAACACTCACAATATTAGTAACAGCTTATGGTGGCACCTGAACAAGGACTGGTGTATCCAAGCGATGGACGAGCGATGGACGCGCGATGGAAGCACGATGGATTCCGATTCTGTTTGTCCAGCAGCCAGCAGCCAGGAACCAGGAAGAGAGCTCCTCATGTCCCAGCAGCCACTTATCAATGGGGTTGGCCACACCCCCTCCAGGGTCCCGGAAGTGTCTTATGACCTTATCAGCTGACACCTTAATCCCGCCACATCTCCCCCTTTTGTCTAAATAAAAAGGTTCTAAACAAAGACTATGTACAATAGGAATTATTATGAATTAGTAACCATAAATACCTATTCTTCAACCACTTCAAGACCTTAGAAGGAAGATATATCCCTTGAAAGTCAGAAGTATATGGAAGTAGTGGCTTCCAAAATATGGGAGAGGACAGCAACACAGCTACCTGGACAATCATCTCTGGTTTTGTGCGCCGTTGGCTACAGGCCTATGATATCTGACAGGTCTTCTCACAAGCAGGGAAATTTTGGAGGGACTGTCTTATCCTGTCCAGGCAGGTTTTGTCAGTCTCCATCTATAAACTTGTTCATCCAGCTTGACACCATGTGTGTACTGTCAATAATCAAGGTAAGGACAGTTCCTTACTCAACCGGCCATTCTCTGCCAAAAGGATAAACTCCAATGGAGTATCCTCGATGCTCATACCATACGAGCTCATCGCACACTTAAAGAATGTTTAATTAAACAAAAAGGGGGAGTCGGTCATGGCTGCACCCTTAAAGAGAGACTTTCCTTAGCCCTATTTACCATTAATTTTTTAAATTTGGATGCCCAAGGGCTGTCCGCAGCAGACAGGCATTCTACCCCTCGGGGCAAATTTCAAGGCATGGTGAAATGGAAGGACATAATGACGGGCCTTTGGTGAGGGCCCGATCCTGTGCTGACTTGGGCATGAGGGTCTGTCTGTGTTTCTCCTCAGGATCAGCGAGACCCAGTGTGGGTTCCAGAATGACTGACCAGGAAGGTCCAACCAGAGGAAGGGAAGGATGATAAGCCCTGGGAAGAGAATCCTGATACTCAACCTGATAAGTCTGCAGTTGTCACCGGGAGCAGCAGAATTAAGATGGGGAATACTCTCGGTGTTCCCGAGACCGATGCCAGTCCGTAATGATGCCAGGCTGTTTCCACGGCTGTTTAGTACAAACAGAACTCTTGATATCCCCTATACTCCTATAGATATTGATATTTCCCATTTAGAAGAGGATAGGAACTTTACCTTGGAAGGATCCCTTTGCTTCCAAATTGTTAATAATCGGTCTGACTGCAGGATGGTTTGATTTGTCAGAGCGAGGCCCCTGTGGTACTGCCCCTGTTACTTGGGTGTCAGGAATTTGGCCTGCAAAAATGAATGCTAGCTCACCTCCCCGCCAGCCCAAATGGGCTCCCTATCGTAAGGGAGATAACTGGGGAGAGGTTTGGCCTTGGACTGGTTGCCAATCACATACTGTGACCTGGGCTGATCAAGCAAGAAAATTTACCTTCTCCCCAGGCATTGCTACAAGCTTTACTGTTAATAATCAAGGTCAAAATTTTAGTGATCAAAATCCTTGGCAAGAGTATGTATCCAATCCCTTTGATAACTGGCTCCTATGTGGCATTAATGGTAGCTGCCTCAATGCTGAGCCTTTGGGCATGCTCATGGGAGGCATGCATGGAGTCAGCAATTTCACCTGGAGCACATCTCAGCCCTGGATAGGACTCCCTAGAGTCCTCACCACTCCCGAGACTGCTACTGGCGTGTTTAGAACTGATATCCCATGTGAGTCTCAAGGGTTTAGTGGCATTTATAATATTACCTATAAGCCTTCCCCCATGTGCATTTTTCCTTCATTTGTGTTTGTTGTAAGCGAACGAAAATTAGATGTATGCCAGAATGAGACTTGTTTTTATGCTCAATGCTGGAATGCTAGTCAATTTAGCTATGCTTTGGTTGCTCGTATGCCTCGATGGGTTCGAGTACCTGTTGATGCCCCTAATGCTATGATTCATTTTAGGCATAAGAGAGATTTTTGGATTACCGCAGCCATTGTGGCCTCCATCTCCTTGGCTGCAGCAGGAGGGACTGCTGCCACTGTGGCCATGTCCCATTCTGTACAGACTGCAAGAACCCTGAATAATCTTTCCGCCAATGTGGCACAGACCCTAGACGCGCAGAAGGGCATTAATGCTCAACTGAAAGGAGGTTTGATGATAATCAACCAGAGGGTTGATCTGGTTCAGGAACAGATCAACATCCTTTGGCAGCTTGCCCAGCTTGGCTGTGACTGGAAATTTCCAGGGCTTTGTGTAACTAGCATACAGTATGAGAATTTTAACCATGCTGCAAATTTGCCTAATCAATTGTCCAGCTATCTTCTAGGCAATTGGACCAGAGAATTTGACAGCCTCATGGAGAGGTTGAGAATGGCCATTGTGACTGTAAATTCGACAAGGATGGATGCTGGACTGGTTGAGGGATTGGCTGCCTGGTTCGCTGTTGCCATGGATCATCTAAAGGAGTGGGTGGGACTAGGAGCTTCAGCTGGCCTGATGGTGCTGGTCTCTGGGGTGTGCCTGTGGTGCCTTTACCGTACTAGGCTCTGACAACATCGGGATGCAGCCATGATTGCAGAAGCCTTTATAGCCATAGGTGCTGGACAGTCCCCCAATGTTTGGCTTGCTGCCTTAAAAGAATAATGTTTATGCAGGTTGTGAGGCTCGTGCACTGCAGTTGGGCATCTCTATTGTTTGGAGGGCTCAAGGGGCATATGTCTGCTTGCACATGGGTTTGTCACCCCTACTTCTCCCACCTCTGTGAAAAAGGGTATCAGACAGATTCAATAATCCCTAGGGGGATGCCCCAAAAGGAGTCTTTGGATAATGTCCCTATGCACAACAGAGAGCAGACCTCTATGCTCACCTGCTCATTTTTTGTTTAAATAAAAAAGGAGGAACTGTAGAGAGCTGTGGAGTCGCACCTTAAAGATGGCACTGGTTTCCGCGTTCCACCGTCAGACAGGTGAGCACTCTCTAATATACAATTCCTTATTTGGATAAGGCTAAGCCCTTAGTCTGCTTCCATTTACCTGGACCTGTCGGCATGGCCCACTGGCACCCTATGACAGTCCAGAAGGTATTTAGCTGGGAGTGGGCTTTCCCCAGGAAGATAGAGCAAAGGGAGAGAGAACAAAGGAAGAAGATCCTGAATAAATCACTGAAAGAAGAGGCTGGTTTTGTGTCTTCCTTGCTAATGAGGTCGGATGCAACAAGGAAACACTATGGGGTGAAATTCCCTCTCTGATGCTTGATTTAAAAGCAAGTGCTCATGTGTTTAATTGTGGTTATATTTTGTTTGTGCTCTTAACAAATAAAGCTTTCCTGGAGAGGAGATTGCAGATCTAGGAACTAGTTAGGCACAGAAGCCAGGAAGTATTGGCTCACACTTTTAATCCCAGCACTTGGGATGAGGAAAAATGAAGAGATATCTCTGGGAATGGAGAGGAAAAAAAGCTGATGGAGACAGGAGCTCTGCCTTTTTCAGCTGAGGAGTTGATGAGGTGAGAGCTGGTTGTGGCTGTCTCCTTTGTCTCTTTGATCTTTTAGCATTTATTCCAACATTTAAATTTGGGTTTTTATTATCAAGAGCAGTTATTATTCATGCTATATCAAAACTTTACTTGTGTGTTAGGGATTTGAACTCTGAACCTCATGAATTTATAATAATCATTTTATCACAGGAGCCATCTTCCAAATGATGTTAGTTCATGAATATCACTTTATCTCCATTAACAATGAGGATTAAGTAAGATGCATAGTAAAGTATATTGATGTCTAGCGTCTACCACCTCTGGATAAATTAAGCTGCTGTTGAGAGTAGTAATTCATTCAGAGATGTTGTGTTTAATAGAAGCTTTCAGAAACATTCTAGAGTGTAGGTGTTAGTATTTGTTATTGGCCAGAACTCTGGAGTCAGTCTGCATGGATATGTAGTCTCCTCTGCAAAATAATGTTCAGCTGGAAGTTCCAGTTCTCTCATGCATCCCCATTTCTCTCTCTCCTAACCCACCCCTCTCAGAGATTATCCAACAGAGAAATGGCCAAAGAAACCAGTTTCACATTCTTGGTGGCTGTGGTACCTCATCCCCTGAACTTGCCAGAGGATCAAGTCCCTTAATTGGGCACAAACCCAGATTGTGGCTGTCGCATCGTCACCCACATCTACAGGGGCCATAAATGCCCTGCTTTAGTTTGTTCACACAATTTCTCCTGCCCCTTCTTCCACCTTCATTTCTGGGCCTGGAGGACTCACTGGGAGTTGTCTTGCTCAAAGTAAACCCATTCTACTTTTTCAGTTTAGCTTTATCTGGCTTAACACATTAGCTGAGAAACTTTTCAGAAAACAGAAAACTTATTGCGTAATGATGGAACCATGAGCAGCTCTTCAGCCCATCATAGCACCCATTACTCATATGTTAGTTGAAGAGGACAGTGCTCACTCCCAGGTTTTTATGGGATCAAAGAAATAGTGGATATTAGGTGTTTTGTGCCTAGTGAGTGTTCCTTAGCTATGTCTGACTTTTTGTATCCTCATCAGAGGATACTCTGTAGAAATTTGTGTGCTGGTCCATAGTAGGTACTGTAAAAGCTTCTCAGAGAGTATGCGGCTGTTATCACTGACAACCAAGCTGTAGGGAGAAATATAAGTTATTGACATGATAGAGCTGCTCTCTGACTTTTGACTGAAAATAAAACTACATTTCCCAAAATGCTTTGCAGGGCAGATGAGGCATGAGTTTTGTGGCCAATGCTAATTAGGCTGAGACCATTGGGCCTTGTTTTCTCTTCTTTTCCCTGCCCCACCATCACGTTTGATGTTTTAGTACTTGTAGTGGTTTAACATCATTTCATTTTGTTGACATGTTACCTTCTGTCAGACAACACGACTCATTAAACATGGAGAAAATACATGTAACCTGATCTTTATCCAGCTTGCTTCCCTCCATCACATCACCCAATGTTCGAAGTTCTTATTTCAGTAAAAGTCCTAAAAACTAGTGCTATTTAAGTATAAACAGTGACTTTTCCAGGTCTGGGATGATTTTATCATTGCCACATTTCTGTAAATTGGTCTTTTAAAACATTGAATGACACAGGATTGTCATCTAGGTGAAACACACATGTGACAGGATTTGGTATGTGATTTTATGTCTAATGTAAAATCGTATTTCAAGCCTACTGTTTATGGCATTGGATAATGTCAAAGATTTTTAAGTATTATCTGCTTTTTTCATTTTAGGTTGTGTATGAACTGGAAGCTTCATCCAGATGTTGCAACACTGGAGCTGCCTATGCTGCTGGATGCCAGACCTGAGCAGCACACGGCTCTGGCTGGATCTCCAACTAAAGCTTTGCTTTCCCAGGAAAGACTGAGAGAAGATTGAGAACAGCAGAGAACAATCTTGAAATGAATGTTTGGAATAGGTTTGTCAAAAGGTTTTATTATGGAACAATTACAATCTAGTGCATTTAAATTATTGTCACTTTTAAACTTTAGTGTGTGTGTGTTCATGTCTGTTAATCTAGGCACCTATGTTTCATGGTATGTAGAGGTCAGTCCCACATGCTATGCTGGTCTAAATTTTCTACTTGTTTTAAGGTTAGGTCTTGTCATCTTCATGGTATGGGCAAGGGTAGCTGTAGTGGAGATTCTGGGTATTCTCTCTTCTACCATTAAGAACTCTGGGGTGGAATATGCCTGGTGCCCATTGTCCTGGTGCCTCAGTGTTATCAGTTGCTAGATATCTGAACTTGGGTTCTAGTTTTACAATGAATGCTTTATCCACTGAACTTTATGGAAGCTAGAGAGAATTTGTGGTAACTATGTGAAGATAATGTATTTTTTATTATGAGACAGCATGCGAAACATATAAAGACATCATTTGAACATTATAGTCACATGTAGTATTAGGTTTCTGAACTGGCTGGCCTGTGGTCCAGACTCAGAGACCCACAGTCCCACACATGCAACAGCCACAATCTGGGTTTGTACCCAATTAAGGAACTTGATCCTCTGGCAAGTTCAGGTGATGAGCTACCACAGCCACCAAGAATGTAAAACTGGTCTTTTTGGCCATTTCTCTCTGTTGGATAATCTCTGAGAGGGGTGAATTTGGAGAAAGAGGAATGTGGATGCATGAGGGAGCTGGAACTTCCAGCTGAACATTATTTTGAGGAGGAGACTACATATCCATGCAGACTGATTCCAGAGCTCTGGCCATTAACAAGTACTAACAACTACACTCTAGAATATTTCTGAAAGCTTCTATTAAACACAACATCTCTGAATGAATTACTACTCTCAAAAGCAACTTATTTTTTCCAGAGTTGGTAGAGTGGGCATCCATATACTTACTATGCATCTTACTTAATCCTCAGTGTTAATGGAGATAAAGTGATGTTCATGAACTAACATCATTTGGAAGATGGCTCCTGTGATAAAATGATTATTATAAATTAATGAGGATCAGAGGTCAAATCTCTAACATACAAGTAAAGTTTTGAGATAGCATGAAACTAACTGCTCTTAATAATAAAAACCCAAATCCAGATGTTGGAATAAATGCTGAGAGATCAAAGATGCAAAGGAGACAGCCACAACCAGCTCTCACCTCATCAACTCCTCAGCTGAAAAAGGCAGAGCTCCTGTCTCCATCCACCTTTTTTTCTCTCTCTGCCAAGAGATATCTCTTCCTTTTTCCTCCTCCCAAGTGCTGGGATTAAAGGTGTGAGCCACCACTGCCTGGCCTCTATGCTTAACTAGTGCCTAGATCTGCAGTCTCATCTCCAGGAAAGCTTTATTTGTTAAGAGTACAAACAAAATAAAACTACAGTTGAACACATGAGCAGTTGCTTGTAATCCAAGCACCAGAGGGGGAACTTCACCCCATAGTGTTCCCTGGTTTCTGAAATCTGTTTGAGAATTCAAGAAGTGAGTAAATATTAAAAGAACCAAATGAAAATACAAAACTAAAGGCAAAGGTCAGAACTGAGAAGGTTACAGGCAGATGACACACAGCTGAGGCAGAGGCCATGCCTGAGCTGGACTCCAGTCTCTGAGGAGCAAGAATGGCCAGTCTTATTCTTCCTGGTGACAGTAGGAAGAGGCTGTGATTTGAATGGAGGAAAATGCATTGTGCTTCACTCTCCTGTGCAAGGATGGTGCACACACCTACACCTGGAATTCAGGAGGTGAGGGCAAGAGTATATTTACTTCAAGAGAAGCCTGGGATGCACACAGAGACCTTGTAAGGAAAAGCCATCATTTAAGAGAGACCCTCAAAGAGTCAGGTATTAGGAGGAGGAAACAATACTTGACACAACTCTTCTCAATGTTTGGTGTTAATACAGACATCATGGATGTAAAGATTTATGACTTCCAGAGAGAACTTCAAACTTAGAAGGAACTTAAGAAAGTATGAGAAAGAAAGAGTATATCTTTACAGATTAAAGTTCCCCAGGATGAGCTGGTAAGGATGGAAACTCTAGAAGAAAGCCACATAGACTTTCACAGCAAGGTGGCAAGTGTCCTTTGTGGGGAAGGGGGATTAAAGCTTTTGAATATGAAGTGAGAGTAAGTTGTTGAACAAGCCTTTGAACACACATAAAAGGCAGGGCTCATCCAAGAAGCCTGTAGCCTGGTGTTATGGGGAAACAGGTCACCACATTCCAGCCCCATCCTGGACCCTGCACCTCTCTGCCTGTAGTAGACCAGACTTCTGCTTACACACTGGCATGGTGTGTCACACTGATCACCCATTTACTTCTGGTACTCGGTCCCAAACACAAGCTGTAGAGATAAAAAACTCTCTCTCTCTCTTTCTCTCTCACCCCCATTGTGTGTGTGTGCACATGTCTGTGTCTATATGTGTGTGTGTGTGTGTGTGTGTGTGTGTATGTATGTGTGTGTGTGTGTGTAGAAGACAGAGGTGTAGGCATATGTGTGCTTGTGTGCCTGGGGACGACCTCTCTGTGTGCATGTGGAAGTCAGAGGGCATCTTCAGCAGTTATCTACTTCTCTCCACCTCATTTGTTGAGATTGGATCCCTCAGATCCTGGGAGTCATTGTTTCAACTAGACTGATGGGCAGTGTGATTCTCCTCTTGGTGGTTGAACTATAAGCATGTGCATATATGCTGGACCTTTACTTATGTGTTGGAAATATGACCTCTGATCACCAGACATTTATAATAATCATTTTGTTCAATGAGTCTTCTCACAATTCCCTTCCTAATGTTAATATGTGCTCCATGGGAGGCGAGTATAGACAACCAAAGAAGAGGTTTGACTATCACATTGTAGGGAGAACCCTTTGAACCAAGGGAACTCATTGGAAACTCAAGATTTCATGTCCCAGTATAGAGTCATCATGGTGAATATAATTGTTTTCAATTAAGTCTATGAGTAAAATGAGAAAAGTTAGAGTTGTCTATATGACATAAACTTTTTATCCATCCCTCAGCAAGGGAGATCAGATAAAGTCTGTGCTGAGCTCTCCCTGGATGACTATTATCCAGGACACAGAGAGTAATACCAAAGGCTGAGAAGATGCTCCTCTGGGATGCCATGTTTCCAGGTTTTCCAGTGGGACCTTGTCAACTTTAACAGACATGAAAATAACATGCTTCAGGTATGTGTAAAAGTCTCCCTTCACCTGAGCCTGTGCAGGATCTCCTCAGGCAGAGTCCTCCCCTTCCATGTCCATCTAGGTAAGTGCTCTGAACTCAATTGCAGAATCAGAAGGTGGTCTGGTCCTAGGAAGGGTGTGGATAGAAGAACAGTGGAGCTCAGGGAGGTTTTAGCATCATCAGATGAGATGATGAGCTCTGACAGACCCTCAGCACAGAAAATGTGTATACATTGGACAACGGGGTTTTTCTTCTTAAGATATATTCTGAAACTCTTATAATTATTTAATTTTTCATTGAGGAAATTGATGTTTTATATTTACATGTTTGAATAAAATGACTCACTATATCTAATGTTCCTCATATAAGGTGTACTTTAGTGATTTCAACTTACATATTGCTATAGTAGAATTTGTAATGTGACTCCGATATTTTGAGTAATTAAAATGACTCCAGAGTGTTTGGAAGTAAATAACTTATTTTTGTGTCAATATCATCTATTAGAGGATAATGTCACCTTTACAAAAAAACATTCCAACATTATGTCTCTAAGTCATTCTATTCTGATTCGTTTCAAAAAAGGCACACATGGCTTTTATTTGTTGTCTTTGCTCTATACAGTAAGTAAGACATGCCCTCAGAGGGGACATCAGAGGCCAATACACTCCTAAATATTAACTATACCCTGAACACAGTGGTATTTCTTCTCTTGCTGTCCTGGATTCAAAATCCAATATCTTGATAGGAACAATATTTGTGTCTGCTAATCTTTCCCTAAATCATGGAGAAAATACTCTTCCCAAACACCCTGACAGTGGAGTGCTGGAGTCTCAGTTTCCTTCGAAGAGAGTGCAGATGTTAGTCAAGCTCACCCTGTCCTGCTCTCCATAATGTTCAGATTTTCTCAGTCTAAATCTTCTCATAAACCCATAAGGAACAGACAATCATGGGCACCATTTTCCTCTCTGCTAACACCCAGAGACTGAGAGGAGAAAAGAGAGAGAGCTGTGCAGCTGAAAGCCTGTCTTGGCCACTGCTCCTTCCTGAGCTGAAGACAAGCAGAGTCTGCTTCAGGTTGTGGGTCTCCTTGGCTGACACCAGGGACAGACATGAGGCTCCTTGCAGCCTCCTGCTTTTGTATTTCAAAAGAGCACTACTTTCCTCTAATGCTGTTTCTGGGAACTAGCTTCATGTCTGAACCCAGAGGACTGGCACATGTTTCAACTAAAATAATTACAGGGATTAACTCCCAATATACTTTCTAGAAGTAGCCACCATTTCCTAGATATTGTCCTAGTATTTGCCATGAGTTTCCTGCAGTTCCTGTTATCATGGCCTCTCTGGCTGGACACAGAGCTGTCATCTGCTTGGTAATGTCCTTCCTTTCTTGTAGCAATAGATTCCAATGAGCCATTGCATCTGGCATGAATCACAGAGCCATAGCACCTAGGCTCTGAACTACTTTTTGTGTATGGACAGTGGTTCTTATGAGTTCTTTTCTTAAGAAATTTCACAGTCTTTGCAAAAATTAGTCTTGAGAGAACCTGGCGAACTAGGAGTCACACAGTTTAGAATTGTTATAAAAATGGCTCCTTCAAACAACTCTAGATAAGTGTTTTGGTACTTGGAAATTGATTTGTCAAAGGTATTTGTGAAACAATAGAGGAGGCTTTTCCAAAGCCTCAAGAAGTCAGTCCATTGAGGCTGATTCTGCTACTGCTTTTGCTAAGCCTAAAATTATATTCTAGAGTGACCCTTTTCACAAACCCATGCAAAACAGGACACCAACCCTTCCCTAATACACCAGCCATCTTTCTAGAATCTTCCTCATTTTCCAGATAGAACTGTGCAACAAACAGAGCACACTGCTCAGTCCCACCACCTCATCCCAATCCCACTTGCAGGTGTATGAGCCAGTTTCCCCTTCCAGCCCACTCTGTCCATTTTACATTAAGTCACAGAGAGGATAAGACATGGGATAAGTAACCTTATGGGTGTAACAAACACAAGTACCTTGTTCTGAATGTAAGAGTGCACAGGCATCCTTCCGTCCTGACATGACCATGCTTTGTACCCATCCTCTCAACACCAGGAGATGTGCAGGCTAACTCCTTGTTGAAGAGGAAAGAAATGTGTTCATCTTATCCTGGATCAGTGCACCTACTGGGCTATAAGTGCCATAATCTTTCTTCACATTATTCCGCTCTCTACTTCCTTCTTGATCACAAGTTTCAGTCACTGTCCTGAACACTTGTCAGGTGTTTGTGGCCATTTGGTGAAGTCAGGCACTACAGGACCCTCCCTGACAGCAGTGATTTTGGGATGACACAGTATAGACAGTTATGGCTTTTGAACTCTGCAGATCAGGGCAAACTAACTCTCTTATCTTTCAGGGGGCATCCCTACACCTGGATTAAACAGAGGGATTCCCAGAGTTCTTTTGGTCAATTCTCTTTTCTTGAGTATTTTTTTTTCCAAGTCTGCTCATTAACCTTTTCTTTTTCATACTCTTTATGTCAGAGAATTTCCAAAATCATATCACTTTCCCTGTGACTAATTTCCTTCTATGTAGAATGTCAAGCATCTCTGAATCAATCTGTTTTCATTGTGCAAAAGGCCATCTGGGTTTATAATACAAGAGATTGTTTTAGGACACTGGCTGGGTAGTCACTCTGAACTTGTCTACTTGATGAATGTGTCTTAAATGATACTGCTGAGGGGGAAGCACTTCTGTCCTCTATCTGACTTCCTAGGCCAAGCTCTGCTAGGCTGGAGTGAGCTGACAAGGCTCACCTAGGAGGGGATGGTTCTGAGGATTCCTTTTGTATGGTTTGCTGAGGCATCTTGATCAGAATGACTCCCCAAAACTAGTCTAAAAGTTATTGTATATATTTCTTTTCATCAGCATAGCATAGGGACATTTACAACAAATGGACTTGATTTGTGTGTCTGGTTGATAAAAGTTGGGGCAACATCATAAGGTAGCAGGATGACTGCACCTATGTCCACATCTCCTGGCCAGCTGGATGTGTACTTGTGATGATTAGATGGCATGCCACCTTCTTGGTCTGTCTTCTGGATGAGGAGGCTTCTCTGGTGGTTACCTCCAAAATACAAGGTTTTCCAATTGTTCCAGTGCCTCATCTACTACAGCTACTGTTTTATGAGATTGTTCCCATTTTCCCATATCAGGGTTTGCAGCTGCAGTTTGCAAAGTGGCATGAAGATAATAGAGTCACTGCCTGGTTACAGTGGGAAAGGTACAGTTTGTAGAGTTTGAAACAAGCTGTGTATAAGGGTAGAAGGTCTCTCCTCTTTATTCATATATGTATGCATTCTCCAGGCATGTATATATATATATATTTTTTTCTCTGCAAATATGTATTTTCTATGCATATATGTATTTAAATACATACATGCCTGGTACCTGTGGACCTGAGAATCAGTTTTTTTGATCCTATAGAAACAGTGCTACAGGTGATTTAGAAATGCCGTGTGGATGCTAAGAACTAAAACTGGGTAAAGAGCAGCAGATGTTCTTTACCATGAAGCCATCTCTCCAGATACTATTTCCAATCCATAAACATCTCTATCTTACCTCTGACTTCTCTCTATTTGTTTTATTTATTTATTTTTGTGGGGAGGAGAAAGAGGGGGAGGCATGCTTGATATACCACAATTCTTGGGGTCCTCAGAATTAGTTCATCTCTTCAAGAATGTAAATTCCAGGAACCAGTCTTACATCATCATGATTGACAGCCAGCCCATCAGTACTTTGAAAAGGTTCCCTGCTCTAAGTATATTTACACATACTCATATATGTACATATGTAAATATATGTGTACATATGGAGCTATATATTCAGGAACTTGTACATTTCTGCTTTCCCTTCATGTCTAATAAATTCCATAGTCATAAACAAAATAAAATCATCATACACCCTTGAATTTCAAATAATAACTAATATATGACTAGAAATATTTTACATCATTACACAATTAGATGTTTGGTAATTGAATTAAAGTAAAAGCTCACATGTATGAGAAAGAATTATCCAGAAAATGCTTCATCACATCTGATGTACATCGGTGGTTTGGATCTCATAAGCATGAGAGATATCACTGTTTCTTCAAGAAGGTACAGAATTCTAGAACTCTGTGCAGCCCATCCTTTAGGATCCCAATCCTTTGGTATTTTTTTTTTGTTAAAACTATTAAATGGAAATGGCTCTGGATCTATTGTAATGATAATTATATTTCTACTCATTTATCTCCATATATCAGAAAAGAAAAAAAACCCAGACTATGTTCCTGCCAGTATCTGATAAGTGGACACTTCTCAAAGGAACTTTTGTTAGTCTGAGACATGAATACATATCATAGATACACTTACAAAGTAGTATTCACAGAAAAGGCATAAAACGCTACCAGAATGATCTGGAAAGTAACTGCATTGACATTCTACTGCTTTCATATTTAATCTTCTGTCTTTAAGGTAGGGAAAAGCTCATAAATTGTTTTAAAATCCCATATCACAAACAAAAGGAATCTCATGGGAACAAAGCCAGCAGCAGACACTTCCTCAGCTCATGCTGTGCAGGAAACATCACCATTCTTGTGCTGTAGACTTTATCTTCTTTCTCACCTGGGGTTTCCCTGACACAGGTGCGTGACTGTCCTTATACTGTAGAAAAGGTGACCAAAGTTTAGCCTCAGAGTGCTCAGGGTCACATGCAGAGGAAATGGCAGATTTTGGGTAGAATGTGAAGAAGTCCTGATTCAGAGTTCCCACTTATCATGAATCCCTGACAAACCACAGGAAGAGCACTAGGTCTGCAGAAAATGAGCTGAACAAAGAGAGACTGGAATAAAATGACTCTGAGCCTGTTTGTCCCAAGGACACTGATTCATTCCAGGGTCTCATTTCTACTTTCTTGCAATCCTTGCTGATCTTCCTTAAACACTGTTGTGTGCCTGACAATCAAGATGATGGTAATGATAAACAAGTTGCTTTGCTTCAGGAAACCTCAACTATGAAGCAACAGAAGAATTAATGTTTCTATGACTCATGGCAATGTTTAACATGAAAGAAAGCTTATATTCTGATGGGGCCCAAGTGCTGGAATGATAGAGACATTGGGAGTGTCTTCTGGACAGGTTGATGAGGAGGTGATATTAAGTGGATGAGGCTGAACTGTGAGGCATCGACAAGTCTTCCCGAGGTGGCCATGCTGTCATTGTCTGAACCTGATGAGCAAGGCTGGATTGTGATTCGGAATCTTCTTGCTGATTTCCCTGCACATTTCCTACCTGCTTCTTTTAGCCGTAAAATGAAGAAAATCAGTAGCCTGTCCTATAACACTAAGGTAAGAAACACCATTTATTCAGAAGCTGGAATTGGCATCACAGGCAACAGCTTCCTTCTTCTCTTCCACATCCTCAGGCTCACTCGTCGGGAGAGGCCCAGACTCACTGACCTGCCCATCGGCCTCTTGGCCCTAATCCACATACTGATGCTGATAGTCATGAGTATAGTAGCTACAGACATTTTTATGTCATGGGGGAGATGGAATGATATCACATGCAAATTTATTATTTCCTTGCACAGGTATTTTAGGAGCCTCTCTCTGTGTGCCTCTAGCCTGCTCAGTGTCATCCAGGCCATCACCCTAAGTTCCAGAAAATCCTGTCTAGCAAAGTTCAAACGTAAATCTTCACGCCACATGCTAATTTTCCTTCTCCTCCTCAGTGTCTTCTATGTGTTCCTTAGCTATACCCTTGTGTCATCTGTGACTGAAACCCCTAATTTGACCTCATCTAGTCTTACATACCTCACTGAATCATGCTCTCTCCTACCCATGAATGACTCTACCCAGCATACATTTCATTTGCTGTTATCCTTTAGGGACATCATTTTTGTAGGTCTCATGGCCCTCTCCAGTGGGTACATGGTGAATTTCTTATGCACACATAAGAAACATTCCAAGCTTCTCCACAACACCAGCCTTTCCCACAAATCATCTGCAGAAGAAAGAGCCACTCAGAACATTCTGTGCCTTATGAGTTTCTTTGTTGTAATGTACACCTTGGACAGTATCATTGCCTACTTAAGAATAATAAATGATGATTCCCTGATGTACTGTATTTCACTTCTCATAGGCCATGGTTATGCCACAGTCAGTCCCTTTTTGGTTCTCAGTACTGAAAAAAATATAATGAATGTATTCACACCCATGTATGGGAGGGCAGTAAATACGTGATTGTTCAGGATAGATTACTACCACCAGAGCTACACATTGTGTTTTAGCTCATATGAGTTTCTATTAAAATGAAAATACAGTCATTTTCAGTGATATATTCAATAAAAAATAGTCTAAAATATGAAAGGGTCAACTACAAAGCTAAGCCATGAAGACTGGTTAGACCATGTTAAGGGCAGAGAGACTGGCAGTGGGAGGATTCAATTAAACTGGCAGTTTTAGAATTCAAATATAAAGGCTAGAGAACTCTAATCTCTTAGGTGAGACAGAAAAATTGGCTGGATTAGAAGTGATTTGATTTATTTGTCTAAAATTTCAGATTTTTCCCCAATATCTGATGCCGGTTTTGTATTAATTCATTCAATATTTAGTGCCCACTGTGAAAGTAAATTGTGATATCATAAAAATGGGAGTTAGTCCAAAATAGAGAGAATTTTTCCAACATTTAAAAATGGAAAGAGCATTATTATGGGAGGTATTGGATATCTGTTTGATAATAAAGTAGATGGTATAAAAATGATCCATCAAAGGAGAAAATAATTAATGTAGATGCAATTAATATAATACCTACTAGAAATATTATTTTATGATCATTCTTTTTTAGTCTTAAAAATTAGTTTCTATGAGAGCCAAGTTTGCTGATATGAGTGTCAAGCTGGTTGATATGAGTGGCAAGATGCAAGTATTAGAAAATCTTGTTAAAACAAATCACAAAGCTGTTTATACCCAAACAAAGAAATTTAAAGCTGAAGTAATTTCAACATTGCCTTATAAGGTTACAGAGAAACAGCCTAAGGCTTTCAAACAGCCCATAATAATATACCCAGTAACCTTTCAGGAATTGTCAAATGATAGAAACCATTTAGAAGCTGAATGGACTCCAGTACAAATGTTAGATTTGAGGAGATTCCAATCTCTCAAAACAAACATTGGGGAGGGAGATTATGCTAATGTATAAAAACAATTTTTATATAATAATAACACCCTGAATTTATAGGGAGTGGCAGCTTTGAATGCTTGAGACAAAATTGAAGATATAGGAAAGAAAATTAAATTCTTTATAAAAGTGAATAAAGGGCCAAATAAACCTTTACAGATTTCTTAGAAAGACTGAGTGCTAGATTCAGTTGCTAGGTGAATAATAATTGAATCTTAGAAAATGCAAACTCATAATGAAAAAGCATAACTGTGGCGGGATTAAGGTGTCAGGTGATAAGGTCAGAAGACACTTCCGGGACCCTGGAGGGGGTGTGGCCAAGCCCATTGATAAGTGGCTGCTGGGACATGAGGAGCTCTCTTCCTGGTTCCTGGCTGCTGGCTGCTGGACAGACAGAATCGGAATCCATCGTGCTTCCATCGCGCTTTCATCGCTCCTCCATCGCTTGGATCCGCCAGTCCTTGTTCAGGTGCCACCATAAGCTGTTACTAATATTGTGAGTGTTAATTTATATTATAATAAATATTAATTTTGGACTGGCGCTTTGAAAGTAAAACTCCATCTACGCATAACTAGGCCATGAAAGGCAAGGTCAACAACTTTGGAGGATTAGATTTGCAATACAAATATTATGGAATATTATAACTTTGATAATTGGATATGAGAAGTCATTTCTAGAAATTAAAGGAAAAGATAAAAATATTAAATGTTACAACTATGAAAGCCTAGGTCGCATGATAAGAAATTGTAAGCAAGGTGTTTCCAGAAAGAGTCTTTCCTAAGAATAACCTACAGAGACATATGTCCAACAGAATGCCACTCCTTTAAGTTCTCTAAAGATGAGCTAGTGTACTGTCATTAGTGCTAAACTATAGTTGTTTAGCTCATATGAGATTCCATTAAAATTTAAATGTAGTAACTCTTTTAAAATTTCTATTTACTTTTATAAATATTTAAGATTTATTTATCTTATATAAATGATGCTCTAGCTTCATGTATACCTGCATACCAGAAGAGGACACCAAATCTCATTATAGATGATAATTAGCCACCTTGTGTTTTCTGGGATTTGAACTCTTGAACTCAAAAAGCTGCCAATGCTCTTAACAGCCGAGATATCTCTCCAGCCTCCAGAGTTATTCTTTTTTCTTAGTTTTAGCCCTATTTATTTTGATATGTTTGGATAACAGTCATAAAAAAAACTACATGCCAGATACAGAAGTATATATAATATTCTCCACAGTGTCTTCAGAACATGAAAAGTGAATCTTATATGTCATGGCCTAGACTACTGAAACTATTTAAAAGTATCTGACTGATATAATAGACTTCAGTCATTCAACTTCCTTAGATATCTCTGTTATTCCAAAATTGGTATGTAAAAACTTATTATTGTAATCATCATATAAGCAAAAATCAAACACAAAAAACAGAAATTAAGACTAAGAATATCAGACAAAGATACACACAGAGAAAGAGAGTGAGTCTGTATATATATAATATGTCTCTCTCTCTCTCTATATATATATATGTATATATATATATATATGTATATATATATGTATATGTATATCCCAGTATCAAGGATGAGTAAAGTTCTCCTCTGTAGAAAATCGGCTCTAAGATTCCAGTTCATGCACCAGGAATAAACTCTGATCCTATTGTAAGAGACTCCACAAACTGACCGCATTGTTTGACTACCATCTACATTCAGAAAGTTTAGTTCCTATTCCATGTAGATTCCTCAGCTGTCACTTTACAGTTAGTGTGCTTCCAGTAGCTATAATCAGCTGTCTCTGTGGGTATCTTTCTTGTGATCCTGTTTTCTTTGCTCATATACTCTGTCCTCTCTCTCTTTTGGTGGACTAGGAGCTCAAACTGGTACTTAGCTATTGATTTCTGCTCCTGCCACCATCCATTTGTATAAGAAAGTTCTATAATGACAATTAGGGTGATCATGGAATGAATATTTCTTTCACATAAACTAAGTAAGAAACTTAAAACATATGTGAAAAAATCATATTTGAATTTTAAAGAAAAATTAAGACTTCATTAACTTAGAAAAATAGGCCCATCAGAAATTATTGTATCTTTAACTAATGAAGAAATTGACCAATTGTTGGCAGAAAATGAACCTTGGCAAAGAGCTTTGAATAATTTTTGGGAGAGATTGTTAACATATATTAATTACCAAAGCAAAAGAATTCAATTTGTAGAATGAACTAACTGATTTTTCCCTGGCGTTGTACAGGAACATCAATTTCTAGAGTCCCTACATTTTATAGTAATACAAACAAATCAGGAAATGCAGGTTACAAATCAAAAAGCATAAGTAAAATGGATCAAAGACCTTATAATTCTGTCCAAAAGTCAGAATTCTATGCTACCATGATCAAATTAATGGATTTTACAGAACCTCTTAATATAGTCACTGACTCTCAGTACCTAGAAACAGTTGTTTACATTTAGAAACTGCTGAGTTTATTTCTTATGAGTTAGGAGTAACTTCATTATTTATTTTTTTCAAGAAATAATCAGAAATAGGCATCATCCCTTATATATAACACCAATCTGATCCCATATAGGTCTACCAGGTTCTCTAATACAAGATAATGATGAAATTAAAAAATTGTTATTAGAAATGTACTAGAGGTGTCATAGTTTCATATAAAAACATTATGTCAATAACAAATTAAAAAAGAATTTCTCCATCTCTTAGCAAAAGGACAAAAATTGTTACAGGATGTCCTATCTGTTTCTTCTGTAACCAAACTCCATCATCAGCAGAAAGTAATCATAAACATATACATAAAAATAAATTTTGGTAGATGGGTGTGTTTTATTTTATAGAATTTGGAAAATTAAAATATGTAAACTATACAAGAGATGTTTTCAGGATACCAAGGGGCAACTACTTTGAGTTCAGAAAAGGCTAATTCTATAATTGCCCATTTGCTAGTCATTATGGCCATCATCTGAATACCTTCACAAATTAAGACAGACTGTGCTTCAGTACATGTTTCTAGTAAAATGAAACAATTTTTCTTATTATTTTATAAAGCATATTACAGGAATACCACATAATTCGACAGGGCAAGCAGTTATAGAAGAATGAATCAAATTCTCAAGGATATGCTAAATAAACATAAATGGGTTAAAAAAGACCCCAGAAATAGACTACATAGTGGTTTATTAACTTGAATTTTCTCAATGCTAGTGAGAAATGAAGGAGAGCCTCCTCTAGGCAGTGAACTATAGAATAACACTACTGAGCTAAATCAGCCTGCCTAATTCAAAGATGTGTTGACCTCAGAATGGAAATCAGGATATGTGTTACATTGGAAAGGGGGCTTCACTTTTGTTTTAACGGGAGAAAAACAGCTACAGATAACCATCAAGATTTAAAAAGACTTGATTTGAACAGAAGAAACTATAAAGCAAAATGATGGCTCATCCACTGATGCGACAATTCTTTAAATTGTAGGAAAAATTTACCAAATAAGAGTCTGAACAAGATTCTGTTTTTATACTTACAGAAAACTAGAAATATCAATCTTTAAGAATCCCAAACACCTTGGCCATCAAGATGTCTAAAGCAGAATGAAAATCAATCCAGAAAAAAATTACAAACAAAGAAAAATCAAACCCATTGGTATAAATATACTCTACAGGATAAAAATCTCATTGCCTAACATCTACATCTCTTTACATCTAAGAAAAGTTTGAAGTCCCAGCTCAATTTAAAATTAATGCTCATTTTGGAGTTGGAATGTGGCTCATTCCTTCTGAAACCCAACCATGCTTGTTAAAGAAAAATGCATGATCTCTGTATTATATGAGTAGAGCATCCTGAAATGTGATAGAAGAAAAATAAAAGTTAAAGAACTATTTTATTGCTACTAATCTTATGATACATAAATCTCTCATCAAAATTTATAAGAGTAATATATAATATATATTTTTAAACATTTTGTTGTGATAGTAATATTCATATGGATTACTAATTAATTCAAGAAAAAGGCTTTGTCTAGCTTCCTGCATATTGTTTTGAGTTGAGTCTCTTAGTACTTTGCTACAGTTAACCATGAGGATGCCTAACTATGACCTTTGAAGTCTCCAAAAGGAATATGGGGCCCCACAGCAATAATCAAGCATGGATTTGACAATGCCACTTGGTTGACAATCACCCACAAGAGATTATCTTTGGACTAGTAACTAATAAGGACAATTTCAGAATGTCTAGTTGAGATGAAGCAGCCTCACAGACTCTAGGCAGGATACAAGACAAGCTCTACCTTTTCCAGTTATGCAGAGAATGAAAAACAATTGATAAAGCTGGCTATCCTAGGACTTGACAACTAACGAATCTTAGTTTGAGAATCCCCTAAAGACACCATTGGCCTGAGAAATCAGGAAATAAATTTAAGATTACAACACCCACATTCCAGTGGTGGTGTACATAGTTCTTTGTCTTTTAATGGGTTATGGATAATTGTCATTATTTACAATGACTGGTTAAAATTGTTATTGGTGATGGTTAAGAAAATAACTGAACAAAAGGGAGATTAGATTCAGGGTGCTTAGTGGAAACAAATGTAAAAGGGGATATAGATATGGAAGGATATAAGGGTAGATTATTGAATCTGCTTTTTAAAAGAAGTTACTAGTTTTTAATTTTTTAATTGGATTAGATTTTTGTATATTGCATACAAATTGTGTATATTGAAACAACGTTGAGATTAATTTTGTTACTGTACATATATTTCTACTCTTGTTCAAATTATTGTACTTATACAATATATTTAACAATGTTAATACAAATTTCTATTTCTTGAAAGTTATTATTACCAACTAATAGGGATATAAAGTAATGAAAGTTAGTAGTTAGACATTACAATCAAGTTTATAGTCAGAATATGGATTTATGATATTTTAGTAACATAGTTTTTTTATTTTTATGACAATGATATGCGTCTGCTCCTGGAAGCACAAATCTACTTCAGAGAAGATAACAGGTATAAAAGAAGCTCCATATGGAGTTAACGTTCTTTGTGGCAAAAGTTACTCGCTTTGCAAGAAACTACTCTTGCCTCAACTACTGACAGTATGATGTCTGAAATGGACAAGCAGGACCTACAAGAAAGACTGTTGAACATTGCCAGGGCATGATAAGAAGGTCTTTAAGATTATCCTGTTTCACAGATAAGTCTGTCATATATGCTAGATGTTTTGGATGAAGATGATGCACCAACACTGCAGAGGAATCTTGGGTGACTGCCCGGGTAACCAGCTGTTCCTATTATGTTTCACATTTTTGAAAATTGTTTACTTGCAATTCCAATTTCTGCCATTAATATTATTTCCTTCTGGGTCTCAGAGAGAGTTGAAGATGAGATAGTTACACTTTTCTAGTGAAAGTTTTAGAAAAGAAACTCACTTAGAGGTTAAAGTGTATAAGTTTGAGAAACATCAAAAGATAGTTTTCAGTTAGTAATACAAGTTAGATAGAAAGTGAATTAGGCACAATCGTTTGGACTCATCAAAATGGAAAAACAATGGAATATTTTCTTTGAATTTGTCAAATGTTAATGGACTGGACATTATTGATGTAATTATTGTGTGTATATATTGTATAGAATTATTAACCTATTGTATATAGTTTTTATGTTAGTTATAACCTTCTATTTTTTATACAAAAGGGGATTTGTGGTGATATATTTCTTATTTTATAAAATCAACCTGGAATAACAGAGAACAGAATCTATAGTTGTATTATGTTGTTACATTGTAAATAATTGTCCCACCTACTGGTATAATAAAAATGCTGGTTGGTCAAAGGCAGAAAGGAAGTGTGAGTGGGGCTACCGGTCTAAGAATGCTCTGGGAACAGGAAACAAAGAGCAGAGATTCCCACAGAGATATCAACAGGTACAGAGGACAAATAGGCTGCTCTGAGAAAAGGTACCAAGCTGCATGACTGAACAGGATAAGAATCACGGGCTGGTTTAAGGCCAAGAGCTAGCTAGAAAGATGCCAGAGCCATAGGCTGATAAGCATAAAATTAATAAAAGTGTCTGTGTGTATCTGTGGGACTGTGGGTCTGTGGGATGCAGGACCACAGGCCAGACAGGCCAGAAACTTATTACAACAAACCACAGTTAAACCATGAGTGTCAGAGAGTGGTGACTCATGCTACCATTTATTCCCATTACTCAGGAGAGAGAGAGATTTTCATATATTTATGTGAGTTCAAGACCTAACAACTAAACAGTAGTAGCTCACACCTTTAGTCCTAACTCTAGGATTATGACTCAGAGTTTAACCTAGAAGTGAAACAACTTGGTAGGAGAAATATTTATGGTAGGAAGAGCAGACATTCTTGCATTCTGTAGGAGCAATCAGCCAGGCAGAGGACACTTGAAGATACCATTTATCCTGAGAAGTTGGATGGGTGAAAATTGACTGCGGTCTGTTTTCTTTCTCTGATTTTCCTAGCTGATTTTATTAAATATAAAATATATCACCACAGGCTTCTTCCTTCCTGGATGAGCCCTGTCTGATGTGTTCAAAGGCTTGAACAACTTACTCTCACTTCATATTCAAAACCTTCCATTTAATTCCCCCTTCCCCAACAATGAACACTGGTCACCTTTTCTTTTAGAGTTCCCATCACTTCCAGCCTCACCCTGTACAAATTTAATCTGAAAATGCATAGTCTTTGGTCCTCATATTTCCTTCAGTTCCTGCTAGGTTTGCAGTTCTTTATGGAAGTTGCTAATTTTTCTGTCCATGATGTCTGTATTAACATCAAACATTAAGAAGAGTTGTACTAAAATATTGTTTTCTAGGAAGTTTCAGTGACTCACAGGCAGTGGCTCAGAACCTTCCTATTGCTGCCACCATTTAATATAGTTCTTCATATTGTGGTGACCTCCCCATCAAAAAATTATTTTGTTTTTACTTCTAACTGTAATTTTTCTGATTTTATGAATCATAATGTAATTATCTGATATGCAGGGTATGATAAGCAATCCTAAAGGGTCCCAACCACAGGTGAGAACCACTGCCATCTTTGGATAGTGCTGGTACAGCAGGACCTGCAATGGCTCAGCTGTTTTTCCAGAGCCTCTCTGATGCTCTTATTAATCTGGACCCCAGTTAGTATTAGAGGAGCCCACCAAGGCTTGGAATGGGATTCTATCTGTCAAAAGAGCCTATTGTCACATGAAAAAAGCAATGCTTATGCTGTAGAACATTTACGGAAGGACAGAAATTGGGTAGTGCGTATGAAGATTTCATTGCTAGAGTAGTTCTCAAGTTCCTCAAAATGAGGTGTCTGCTCCACAGATGACTCAGTCAGAAGTCAAGAAAGCCTGATATCAAATGGAATCTTGAGTAATGGGTACATGATCAGCATGAACATAAGAATGATGAAAACAGAAGAACTGTATTCTGAAGAGGATTACAAATTGAAACTCAGTTTGCTTCATCATATAAACCAGAGCAGAGCCCAGTACAAATACTATCAACAGAGACTGAAACTGAAATTCAAAACCCAGAGGCTGTGAGGCAGAAAAGGAGATGAGCCAACATGGCAATAATTCACAGAAGATGAAAAGAAGCTACGTCCACCATCTCAATGTCCAGGAGACTGTGATATGGTGCCTGGAAAGATTTTTTAAAATTGGTCCTTCTAGTTAAAATGGGATTGAAAAAGCACTAAATAAATTTGCTATCAAACAAAAATTACTGTTTTCTAATTCTAAAACCTATTTGAGGGTCTCCCTTAAATGACAGCTTTTCTTGAAAAGGTCTCTGTGAGTAGTTCAGGTGGGTCTTGAGCTACATATGCTCCTGCTTCCCTCTCTGAGTCCTGGGTGCAGGTGTGTGTGCCATGTCTGCACAGGAAACTGAAGCACACTGCATATTGTTCCACTCAGAGAAAGTACAGCCTCTTCCTGTCATCAACAGTGAGGATAAGGCTGGCCATTCCTCCTCCTCAGAGACTGGAGTTCAGCTCAGACATGGCTTCAGCCTCAGATATGTCCCATCTGCCTTTGACCACCTACGTTCTGAGCTACCATTCAACTCTTATGTTCTTTATTTCACTTCTTTTCAGATTCATGTTTAAAATGTACTCATGTCTTTATTTTTATTCATCTATTTATTTTATACCTTGCAGAAGCTTCCCCACACACTTCACTTTCAGCCCCTCTTCCCTACTCTCCTCTCCCACCCACCTCCAGTCCCTTTCTCTTCTGTGTCCATTCAGCAAAGTGCAGGTCATCTCTGAGTATAAACAAAATATGACATACGAAAACTAAGCACCACCTTTTGTATTAAGGCTGGGCAAGGTAACTCAGTATGAGGAGTAGAGTCCCCAAAGCCAGTAAAAGATTCAAAAACAGGCCCATAAGATGACCAAGCTGCACAACTGTCACATATATGCACAGTGCCTGTGTAAGTCCCATGCAGGCTCCCTGGTTGCCAGTTCAGTCTCTGTGAGTTTCTACGATCTCAGTTAGTTGATTTTGTGAGCTTTCCCATGATGTTCTTGACCCTCTGACTCCAATAATTCTTTTTCCTTCTCCCCCTCCTCTTTCTTCTCCTCTTCCTCATCATTCTCCTCCTCTTCCTGATTTTTGCCTGTGTGTCTCTGGATCTACTACCATATGCTGCTGGATGACACCTCTCTGAGGACAACTGGGCTAGACACCAATCTGGTCATAGGAGATAGCCAGTTCAGGCTACTTATCTACTATTGCTAGGAGTCTAAGATGGGGTCTTCCCCATAGACTCCTGGGATATTTCCCTGCAGGAGGCTTCTTCCTTATACTGAAATGTACTCCTAGCAGTCTCCCTCAGCATTCTCCTCATCCATGCCCCACCAACCTGATTGCTCTTGTTCCCATTCCCACCTGCCACCTTTCAACTCACAAAATCTCTTCTATTTCACACTCCCAGGAAGATTTGTGTGCCCCCCAGGAGTTCTAGTTACCTAGTCTCTCTAGGTCTGTAGATTGTAGCATAGTTCTCCTTTATTTTTCAGCTAATATCCACTTATGAGTGAATACATACCATGTTTGTCTTTCTCAGTCTAGGTTACCTCACTCAGCATGATTTTGACCACTTCAATCCATTGCCTTGAAATTTTTTGATGTTTTTATTTTTAAGATGAGTAATATACCATTGTGTGAATATACCAATTTTCATTATCTATTCCATGGGAGAGGGACATCCAAGTTGTTTTCAGGTTCTGGTATTACAAATAAAGCTGCTATGAACATTTGAGCAAGTGTCCTTATAGTATTACTGATCATCCTTTGTGTATATGCCCAAGGGTGTTATAGCTGGGTCTTGTAGAATATTGATTGCCAGTTTTCTGAGGAACCATCATACTGACTTCTATAAGAGCAGTAGCTGATTTCACACCCACCAGCAATGAAGGAGTGTTTCCCTTGTTGTACACCCCTCTAGCAAGAGCTGTTCCTTGTGATTTTGACCTTAACCATTCTGACAGGTGTAAGATATATTCTCAGTGTTATTTTGATTTGCATACTTGTACTGGCTAGAGATAATGAATGAATCTTAATTTATCTTAAAATAAAAACCTGAAGCCAGATATTCTAGAAAAGGTGAAAGTTAAGAGATACTAAGGAACAGGTCACAGCGACTTCTCACCTAGACACTCCTCAGTAATCCTCATCCTGGATGCCTCTAAGTCCTCAGAAGAAAAGGGAAGGGTCAAACTTTCTCCTCCTTTATAAACCCTCTCTGCCCAGAATTATCACTGCCTGGATCAAACTTCTTAGTGCTAAAATTAAAGGCTTGTGTTTCCCAAGTACTGGGAGCAGAGATGTGAGATTGTTATTGCTGAGATTAAAGATGTGTGCCACCAATGTCTTGCTCTGTTTGGCCTTGAACTCATAGGGATCAGATGTATTCTGCCTCTGCCACCTGAGTGCCAGGTTTGAAGGTATATGTCACCACTCCCTGACCTCCATGGCTACCTCTGTGGCTGAGTTTTCCCTCTGATCTTCAGGAAAACCATATTAGATATACAATATATCACCACATAAGGGTGTTAAACATCACCTTAAGTTATTTTTGGCCATTAGAGATTCTTCTTTTGAGAATTCACTGTTTAAAACCTGTACCTCATCTTAATTGGAGTATGTGGTTTGTTACTATCTAGTTTATTGAGTTCTTTATAAATTTTGGAAATCAGTCCAATGAACCTGATAAAATAGAAAGCAGGAAATAATCTCAAATGCATTGACCCAGAGGACAACTTCCTGAGCAGAACATCAATAGCATAGGCACCAATACTGGAAATTAATAAGTGGGACCTCATGAAACTGAAAACTTTCTGTAAGGCAAAGGACCCTTTCAATGAGACAAAACATAAGCCTAGAGAATGGGAAAGGATCTTCACCAATCCTACATTTGATAGAGGACTGATTTCCAATATTTACTCACACCTTGAATCCTGAAACAGATTTCAGAAATAAGGGAACAACGAACCCACACTACCTGGAAGATAACCCGTGTGAGGAGTGACCCAGGAACCATCTGTCAGTCTACACTGTTGGAAAAGGAACATGAGTCATGGGAAGTCATGTGAGGCCCAGGAGTTCCAAAATCTTGACAGGCAAACATGGTGAATGAAATTGATCTGAATTAAGTCTTAGAAGTAAAATAAGCAAAGTTAGAGTTGTGTATTCATTGCTAACTTTCTACTCCATTAGGAATACTGACCCACACTTATAGAGAAAAAATCCTCATGTTGACAGTGAACTGAAGGAGGCCCAGGAGGCCCACATCCCAGAGGCATCATGGTGATGATATTGGCCCAAATTCTGTCTGGAGTAAAGTAAGAAATGGTATGGTTGTCTAGTTGGAGCAAACTTCCAGATCCCCCTGAAAGTGTGGCAAGGGGAATCAGAAGAACTTTGCACTCAGCACTCCCCAGATGGCTATTATCCAGGACTAAGTAAGTTCTGTGACAGGCAGGCATGGGACTCCATTAGGATGCCATGCTTCCATGTTCCCCAGCGGACTTAATCTCCTTCAACAGATATTAAAATTGCATGCTATAGAGATATATTAAAAACCTACTCTATCTAAGCCTTGCAGGATCTCCTCAGGCAGAGCCCTCCCCTGCCACATAGATCTGGGTGAGTGCTCAGCAACAAAGTGTGGAATCAGAAGGTGATCAGGTCCCAGACAGGCAGTGGGAGGAAGAACAGCTGGGCTCAGGAGGGTCTTCAGCATCTTCACAGGAGAGGCTGAGCTCCTACATTCCCACAGCAAAGGAACTGTGTACTGCAGAGACAACACAGGTACTTTCTTCATAGGATACCAATTTATTTAGTTTAGAAACACTAAAAAATAATTTAGGATCCACATTTATTTCTATGAAGTAAATGACTCACAAATTAATAGTTGGAAAAGTGTTCAAGTTACAATAATTTTACTGATTTACTTATTCCAAGACTATCTATCAGAGAAATGAAAAGTGAAGAATTCTCACTTTAATAAACTGTTCTGAGCTTTATATCTATCACTTGGGCACATTCATCAGAACTATTTTGATACAAGTTCCTTGAGTTTGAGGTATCAAAACTTTTAAAATATCTGTATGGAATTGAGGCTGCAGATTCTAAACCACATCCCAAAGAGGGTGATCTCACAGGACTGCAAAGTGGCTGCTAGTTTTTGCTCATAGTCACAATTCATTCCAATTTAACTTCAGAAATTACAAATTAGTGATGCTGGTCCTTTCTCTTTGCCAGCCTTGTAGGACTTGTCACTAATAACCATGATGGTGAGATTTCAGTACAATAATTATTAAATTATAGTGAACACAGCGGCAGATTCCTTCCCTGACTCATTGAGACACAGGAAAAGAAAATCTTGAGCAGAGAGGTTGCATGTTTTATCTTTTTTTCTATATTCATTACATGCACTGCATATAATTTTTCATAATGAAAAAACCTGAATCTTATTTTGTTTTGGTGATTTTATGGACAACTGAATCCCATCCTGTCCTGCTGTGCCTCCATGGTTTTTGGGTTTCCCAAGCCTCATCTCTTCATGAATTTATGTGAAGAGATTGACAGGAATGGACTCATATCTCCTGTAACGGAGGCAATGAACAAGCTGGCAGGGAGATCAGATTCCCATAGGAGAGCCCCAAAGCTGAGCCTCTCAGAAAGTGATGACGGAAGCAGGTTGTGGTGCATCAATGTGTGGGGTCCAGTGTCAGTAGCTAGAGTCTGTGCCATACTGCTCCTCTGGAACATCTTCTCCTGCTGTTTGGAAGTTAATATGGAAACCCTGGGTGACATTCTTACCAAAAATCTGAGCCCAGAGATACAGCTTACAAGGTTTCAAATTAAAAAAAAAAAACTTCTCACTCAGTCTCTAAGTAAACAACTGTTATTCATTAGCTAAAAGATCTTCATATTTTTTCCCATCACTTTCCCATAGCTTGATTCTGGCATCTCTGAAAACAGCCCTGGCATATGCTGGGTGATGGCTTTCCCTTCCCTGGTATGCCAGCCACTTCTTCCTAGTGTCTTCCTAGTTTCAAAGTTATGATTTTTCCAAAGTTAAACCGCCTGCCTGAGTAACCTCCTCCTCAAGCCACTTCTGTGAAACAGGACCAGTGTCATCTACCAAACCTCTTTCTTTGGTGATCCTATGGACTTCTGGTTGTTCATGGTTTGGGTAAGTGTGGGATGACACAAAGTCTAATAGTCTTGGCTTCTTTATTCAGACAGCATGGGAAGTTTCAATTTCTCTGCCCTGAGCAGGTGCATCCTTCACAACTGACTCTAATGGAGAATGCTTAGATTCCTCTGTGTCATTTCTTGCTCCAAGCATGTTTTCTTTTCCTGGTGTTCCAAATGTCTTGTTGACCTCTTCTCCAGTATAGCCTCTTCTAATGGGACCTATTCCAGTAATCTACCACCTTTCTTGGTGCTATGTACAGAATTTCTTGTCAGTGGAAAGCGGATTGTTTGGGTACATTGTGTAAAATCAATCACAGTGCATGATACATATTTCAGGCTATTTCTGCCCAGCCCAGGACATCACAGCTCACTCTCTCCTACCATTTCTGTTTTAAGACTGTCACTTAAACCATTATGCACTAAGTCTTGTCTTGTCTCCTGGTTTCCTAACCATGATCAGATAGAAAGATGTGAACTGTTGAGATTTATCTGCAAGGGAACAGGCTGCAGGATTCCATGTGGTTTGTACCTGAGAAGGCTTCATATTAACCACAATATTTTCAATTGAAATTATACATTAACCTAGAATCTATGTGCCTTACTTACCTACATTTTGTAAAATGTAGATATATTTGTATGGTGCATGTAATTTGGAGATAGCAGGATGGCTACAGAATTGTTGTCTCTGTCTTTTTTGGGAGGCTGGTGTTCATGATGACAAACACCACTGTACTTTTTTGTTACTGTGAAATTCTATTTTCAGAAATTAAAGTTTTCATTGATTTTTTACAGCAGGGATTTCTGAAGTCATGGTGGGGAGAATATCACTAAGAGTTCATGAACATTTCGCCTGCCTCACTTTCCTAGGTTTTTTAGGTTTGCAGGGCTACAGTTTCTGGAGTGATGCTGAAAACAGCACAGCCCCTACCCTGCTCTCCAGATCACACACTGCCTGTGCAGTGTGACAATGGGATGTGTTCATAAAGATCAAGTCACTGGCTAGGCATGGTGGTGCAAGCCATAAGTCCCAGTACTGTGGAGGTAGGGGCAGTCAGAGAAGTTCCTGGATACTCAGAGCTATACAGAGAAAACCGACCTAGAAAAACAATAATTAAGTTCCTTTACTTTTCTCATTTGTTCAGTGGAATTAATAAAAATGAACATTTCCAGAAACAAGATGAAAGAAAACATCTTAGAACTCTTTACTTCTTAGGTAGCCAGTGCTGATATGCATGTGATGCAAGGTACTATTTTAAACTCTACAGGCACATGCTTTCTTCCATGAAATAAGTTTATAAAACATCACCTGCTACTCAGTGCACACAGATCACAAAATGACATTCAGAGTGTGTGCTCCTGATGACCCCTGCCCCATAAGCCTGGAGACATTGGGTCCCTATTACTTTCTCTTTTCTCTCCCTGGGTTTTCATGGCACAACTCAAAAGTCTGAGTTGTTCAAAGTGGAGAAAACTGCCATTTTACCTGATCACTGTAAAAATATAACTGCCTCTTCCTCCTCCTTCACTCCCCCTTATTGTATTCTGATCCTTGGAAAAAAAAACTCATAGACTTTACAAAGAAAATCACAATTAAATAGAAATAATTAAACACTATGTATTTGATTAACATTCTCCTGCCATCTAGAATACATGGTCCATAATAACAATGCCATAGAATTTTTATTTTATAAAATTTGCTTTGTTAAATATTTTCACGAACTGTTTGCCTCAGGTCTAAATCCTTAAATAGTCCCCTGTACTTATGAGTCTTATCCCTTTTGTCTATTCATAATAACTTCCTAACTTGGACTCTTGGAATCCAGCTCTCGTTATCTGTTCCATGGTAATAAAACAAATGCCTCAGAAAAGTTAGAGATAAGAAACGTTTTAATCTTAGAGTAATTAATAATAAATTTCTCTTTAACTTCCTGGTAAAATAAGGAAACACATGCTTTCTGATGGTAAATTTCTCTTTAATTCTTTAAAATGGAATCTGACTCTTCTGTCTCCACACAGTTATACACAGTCGCAGCTATAGATAAATAGATGATAGATAGATGATAGATAGATAGATAGATAGATAGATAGATAGATAGATAGATAGATAGATAGATAGACAGAGCTATCTCATCATACAACACTTTACACTGTCTCTGCACACTCTCATTCAGCTCTTTACACAGTTCCTATATGAAGCAGAATTTCTTTCACATGGCTTAAATGGAAATCTTCTGACTACTCACAACTGTAAGAGTGCCCAAACATGTAAAAGAAATACCAATGGGCTGTAGAATAAGCCCCATAGCTGTTATTATTAGGGAGGCATAGCAGTGGTATCCAAGAAAATTACAGACAGAAAATAACCAATAATTAGTAGCCAGTGATCCCACAGCTATGCCAGCTAGGGCTTCCAATCAGAGAATTTTATGCTTGGTGGGTTGACTTTTCAAACACTAGTTGTCACCTGCTATATAATTCCATTTCCCTCAGCACCTTCCATTATAATGTCTTATTACCTAAATGAGAATAAAACAATTGCACTTTAGACCCTTGACCTTCAGTGATAATGTTTATATGTAATTATAATTTCTTTGGAATATTACATGCCCTCATACAAAGTGTCTAACTAAAGAAAATTCAAAAATTAAGAACACATGCACTACATTTTCTGTCCTAGTTACTGTTCTGTTAATGTAAAGACATCATTTCCAGGGCAACTCAAAAAAAGAAGCATTAAGTTTGAGACTCGCTTACAGTGTCAGAGGGTGAGTCCATAGCACCATGGCAGGAAATGTGGGAGCAGGTGGACAGGCATGGGGTGGAGCAGTACCTGAGAGCTTACGTGTGTTCTACAAGCAGTAGGCAAAGGGGGATTAGAGGAGTGGGAAGGAGAGGAGAAGGAGGAATAGGAAAGGAAGAAGAGGAGAGAGAGAACCTGATGTGGCCTATTGAAATCTGAATACCCATTTACAGTTGCACATTTTCTCCAACAAGGCCATACCCTTAATCCTTCCAAAACATTACCATCAACTCAAATCCAGCATTCAAATATGTGATACTATGGGTGCACCACATTTCCTAAAATAAATTTAGAGCTGGCATATCAGAATCTTGAGAAGTACTCAACTGGGGAAAGATGGAATACTAAAATCTTACAAAGCTCATCTTTCAAGACTGAGTTGAATTAGTTTCCTTTACTTAATTCCATAAAATGAGATAGGATAGCTGTTGCACAAAATCTGGTTTATTTTTTCTATTTTTATTATTTTTTTTAGAAAAAAATGTCATTTTTATCTATGTATCACCATGCTATACAACTCTTCCCTCCTCCCAATTACTTCCAGTCAGCCTTTACCCTCCCCATCCTCCCATCCCCTCCCCCTCAAAGAATGAGGTGGGTCAGCTCAACATGGCACATCAACTCAAGTCAAGTCTGAGTTCATCATCCCAAAGACAAAACTGGGTTAGTTGTTGCTCTACAAGGAATGAACTCCAAGGTAACACTCCATGCAGAGGAACACAGTTGGATCCCACCCCTAGAGGCTCCAGATACTGTTCATTCCAATTGACAGTTGCCTATACATGGAGGACCTTGCTCCTTTTCTCGATGGATCTCCAGTGGCTTTTCTTGATTCAGTGAGCTCCACAGAGCTCCAGTTAGCCATCATTGTGGGTATTTTCCTCATAATGCATGTTCCCTTGCTCATACAGACTCTCCTCCCCTGTTCTAACCTGGATCAGGAGCTCTTCTCAGAGCCCAGACATAGATCTCTGCCTCCACTTCTATTCTTTGTTGGATATAAGATCTGTGATGACACTTTGGGTGATTTATTCATTTAGTTATAGGGGAAGTCCTGTCTAGGCACCCCTCCACTACTGGTTGGAGACCTAGCCAGGGACTCCTGTGAGTTCTTGGAGGTTTCTCTAGCACTCAGTCTCTTTCTAGCCCTGCCTCGGCTTCCTCTATCATGATATCCATCTTTTTCTATCTCCCTCTTTGCTACTCTCACTTCACCATCTCCTCTCATGATTTGTTCCCAACTCTTCCTGGTTGCAACCCATTATGACCCCAATTTGCTAAGGTGATCTTTTTAATTTTCTCTTCTTAGGGGAAATCTCTGGATGTCTCTCTTAAATTCCCTCTAATCCCAAGATGTTTAGGGGTTGTGGTTTGCAGCTTAGGTATTCTTTGCATTTACTCTAAAATCCATTTATGAGTGACTATATCCCATGCTTATTCTTCCAGGCTTGTGATACCTTGCTCAGGAGGATATTCTCCAAATCTATCCATTTGCCTGGATATTTTGGGATGTCATTTTTTTTTACTGCTGAGTAGTACTCAATTGTATATGTACCACAGTTTGTTAATCCATTCTTCAGTTGAGGGGCATCTAAGTTGTTCCCATGTTCCAGCTATTAAGAATAATACTGCTACAAACATAGCTGACATAATGCCTTTGGGGGTAGGAATGTGCAACTTTTGGGTATATGTGGTATTTCTGGTACTGCTGGATCTCTGGGTAGATTGATTCCCAGTTTTCTGAGGAACTGCCATACTGCATTCCAGAATGACTGCACAATTTTATACTCCCATCAGCAATGGAGGAGCATTCTCCTTCTTCCACATCTTCTCCAACATAGGCTGTCATCTGTGTTTTTGTTCTTAGCCATTCTGGCAGGTGTCAGGTGGTATCTCAAGTTGTTCTGGTTTACACTTCTCTAATAGTTAAAGATGTTCAGCAATTTTTAAGTGCCTTTCAGCCATTTGCAATTCATCTATATAGAATTCCCTTTTTAGGTCTGAACCCCATTTTTTAATTGAGTTATTTAGGTTTGGGGGCTTAGTTTCTTGAGTTCTCTACATATTTTAGAGATCAATTCCCTGTCAGATGTAGGGTTGGTGAAGATCTTTTCCCATTCTGTAGGCTGTCATTTTGTCTTATTAACTGTGTCCTTTGCTTTACATAAGCTTCTCAGTTTCAGGAGTTCCCACTGATTGATTGTTGTTCTTAGTGTCTGTGCTGCTGGTGTAACTTTTAGGAAGTGGTCACATGTGTCAATGCGTTGGAGGGTATTTCCCACTTTCTTTCTGTCATGTTCAGTGCAGCTTGGTTAATTTTGAGGTCTTTTATCCACTTTTGTGGGGAATGATATGCTTGGATCTATTTGCGTTCTTCTACATACTACCATTCTGTTATGTCAACATCATTTGTTGAAGATACTAACTTTTCCCATTGAATATTTTTAGCCTCTTTGCCAAAAATCAGGTGTTCATAGGTGTGTCCATTAATGCTGGGGTCTTTGATTCAATTCCATTGATCCACAGTCTGTTTTTGTGCTAGTACCAGGCTGTTTTTATTACTTAGCTCTATAGTATAACTTGAAGTCAGGGATAGTGATTCCTCCTGAAGTTCTTTTATTGAGCAGTATTCTTTTGGCAATCATGGGATTCCTGTTATTCAATATGAAGCTGAGTTTTGTTATTTTGCAGTATGTAAAAAATTGTGTTGAGATTTTAGTGGGTATTGCATGGAATCTGTAATTGCTTTTGGAAAAAATTGCCATTTTTACTGTGTTGATCCTACCTATCCAGGAGCATGGGAGATCTTTCCATTTTCTGATACTTTAGTCAATATCTTTCTTTAGGGATTTAAAGTTTTTGTCCTACAGGTCTGATACTTCTTTGGTTAGAGTCATACCAAGATATTTAATGTTATTTGCAGCTACTGTAAAGGGTCATGTTTCTCTTATTTCTTTTTCAGCCCTTTTATCTTTAGTGTATAGGAGGACTATTGAATTTTTTTGAGTTAATCTTGTACCATGATACATTACTAAAGCTATTTATCAGCTGTAGGAGTTCCCTGGCAGAATTTTGGGGGTCACTTATGTATACGATCATATCATCTGCAAATAGAGATAGCTTGACTTCTTCCTTTCTAATTTGTATCCCCTTAATCTTCCTTAGTTCTCTTATTGCTTTAACTAAAAGGACAAGAACTATATTGAATAGAAAAGGAGGGAGAGGACAACCTTGTCTTATTCCTGATTTTAGTGGGATTGCTTTTTTGTTCTCTCCATTTAGTTAGATGTTGGCTTTTAGCTTGTTGAATATCTCCTTTATTATATTTATGTATCTTCCATGTATTCCTGACCTCTTCAGGACTTTTTAACATGAAGGAGTGTTAGATTTTTGTCAAAGATTTTTTAGCATCCAATGAGATGATCATGTGGGTTTTTATTTTCTTTCAGTTTGTTTATATGATGGAAGACATTCACAGTCTTCCTTTGTTGAACCATCTCTGCATCTCTGAAATGAAGCCAACTTGATTGTGGTAAATGGGGTTTTTTTTTTTTGATATGTTGTTGGATTCTGCTTGCCAAAATTTTGTTGAGTATTTTTGCATTGATGTTCATGACAGAGATTGGTCTGTAATACTCTCTTTGTTGCATCTTTGAGTGGCTTCAGAATCAGGGTGATTGTTGCCTCGTAAAAAGAGCTCACAATATTCCTTCAGTTTCTAGTTTGCGGAGTGTTGTATTAGTTATTCTTTGAATATCTGAGCATTCTGCACTGAATCTGACTGGTTCTTGACCTTTTTTTTTTTTAACTTGGGAGACTTTTAATAAGAGCTTCAATTTCCTTTGCAGTTATAGGTCTGTTTAAGTCTTTAATCTGATTTTAATTTAATTTGGTAAGTGGTACCTGTCCAGAAAGCTGTCCATTTCTTTTAGGTTTTCCTTTTTAGTGGAGAATAGATTCTCAAAATATGACCTGATAATTCTCTGAATTTCCTGGGTGTCTATTGTTATGTCACCCTTTTCATTTCTGATTCTATTAATTTGGAAATTCTTTCTCTACTTATTGGTTAGTTTAGATAAGGCTTTATCTATATTACTGACTTTCTTAAAGAACCAATTCTTTGATTCATTGATTCTTTGTACTGTTCTATTTGTTTCTCTTTTATTGATTTTTGCCCTAAGTTTGACTATTTCCCACCATCTACTCCTTCTAGATGATTTTTCTTCCAATTATTCTAAAGTCTTTTGCTATGCTGTTAGGTCTCCTGTGTGTGATTTCTCTAGGTTTTTCATATAGGCATCTATTGCTATGAGTTTTCCCCTTAGCACTGATTTCATTGTGTCCCATAAATTTGGGTATGTTGTGGATTCATTTTTATTAAATTCTAGGAAGTTTTTGATGTCTTTCTTAATTTCTTCCTTGACACAGAGGTGGTTTAATTGAGAGAGATTCACTTTCATGATTTTGTAGACTTTCTGTGATTTTTTTTTGTTGATGTTGAACTGTAGCTTTAGACCATGGTGATCTGATATGATATAGGGAGTTATTTCCATTTTTTAAACTATTGAAATTTTCTTCATGACTGAGTATGAGGCCAGTTTTAGAGAAAGTTCTATGTGGTGCTGAGAAATATGTATATTCCTTTGTGTTTGGGTGGAAGGTTCTTTATATATCTATTAAGTTCGTTTGTGTTAGATCCCTTATTTCTCTGTTGGGTTCTGTCTGGTTGATCTATCCAAGGGCAAAAGTAGGGTCTTGCAGTCTCTCACTATTATTCTGTGGGGTTGATGTGAGGTTAAGCTAGTAGTGTTTCTTTTATATATGTAGGTGTCCTTGTGTATGGGTCAGAAATATTCAGAATTGTGACATCATCTTGGTAGATTTTTTCCTGAGATGAATAAGTAATATTTGTCCAGGTCTCTTTTGATTGATTTTAGATTGAAGTATATTTTATTTGATATTAGGATTGCTACAACAGCTCATATTTTATGACTATTTGATTTGAAAGGCTTTTCCCAACCATCTTCTGAGTCTATCTCTCTTTGACATTGAGGTGTGTTTCTTGTATGCAGAAGAAGGATCATTTCTGTTTTTGTATTCATCGTGTTAGGGTGTGTCTTTGTTATATGTGAATTGAGTCCCTTGATATTAAGGGATATTAATGACCAATAACTGGTATTTCCTGTTATTTTTGGTGGTAGCTTTGTATATGTCCTTTTTGGATTTTTTTCCCTGTAGGATTATCAATTGTTTGTGGTTTCAGTGGTATATCTGGTTTCCGTAGGTTGGAGTTTTCCCTCAAGTTCTTTTTGTAAGGCCAGATTTGTGGATAGTTATTTTTTAAATCTGGTTTTGTCAGGAAATATCTCATTTACTCCACTTACGGTGATTGATAGTTTTACTGGTTATAGTAGTCTGGGTTGGCAGCCATGCTCCTTTAGTGTCTGTATAACATCTGACCAGAACCTTCTTGATTTCACTGTTTCCACTCAATAGTCTGGTGTTATTCTGATGGGTCTGCCTTTATAGATAATTTGGCCTTTTTCCTTTGCAGCTCTTAGTATTATTTCTTTGTTCTGTAATTTTAGTGGCTTTATTATTACGTGGTGAGCAGATTCTTGGGGATTGGGGTCTAGTCTATTTGGTGTTCTGTAAAATTCTTTTATCTTTACAAGCATTTACTTCTTTATGTTGGTAAAGTATTCTTCAATGATTTTGTTAAACATATCTTCTGTGCCTTTGAGCTGGTATTCTTCTTCTTCAATTCCAATTATTCTCAGGCTTGGCCTTTTCATGATGTCCCAGATTTCCTGGACATATATTATGTTATGACTTTTTGTTTTAATGTTTTGTTTAACTGCTGTATTATTTCCACTATTGAATATTCCACTGAAGAGATTCTCTCTTCCATTTCTTGGATTCTATTGGTCATTCTTGCATCTGTGTTTCCTGTTCATTTCTCCAGTTTTTCTATTTCCAGTTTTGTCTCAGTTTGTGCCTTCTTTATTACTTCTGTTTTAGTTTTTAATTCCTGGAATGTTGCTTTCACCTGTGTGTTTTCTTTTTCTTGGTTTTCTTTATTTTCTTTCAGGTATTTGTTCATCTCTTCCAATTTTTGTTTTTATTCTCTTCTATTTATTACAGAAATTTTATATTCTCTTTTAAAGCTTATATTATCATCATTAAATTGGTTTTGCTATCATTTCCTTCTGTTTCTTCTTCATTGTTATGCTTGAATCTTGATGTTGTAGAGCCATCAGCTAATTCTGGGGTTGTCTTCTTGTTCTTTATATTGTTGTATGTATTCTTGCACTGGTGTCTGCCCATTGCTTCCTCAGTTCAGCTCTTTGTTAGCTCTTAGTCCGTTGTGTGCCTGGGGTCCGAATGTTTTCAGTAGTTTCAGGGGCTGTTCTTATTTGGCTCTTAGTTGGCTGTAGGCCAATGAGCTGTGTGTCTCCAGCAGTCACAGGAGTTGTTCTTGGTAGGGTTTTAGCTGACTCTTACTCAGCTCTTAGCTTTTAGTCAGCTGTAGACCTGGAGGGAGACTTCTGGGTATCCATTTCTCAATGGGTGACAATGCAGATTGTTGTTTGGGTAAAGTTTGTCTCATGGAATGTCCCTCCAGATGAGTTTTTCAAGGAATTGAGCTTTGGGGTTTCTACCAGATTTGTTTGGTTTAGGGTGGAGTTGAGTGTTGATGGGGTGTGGGGACAGTGTCCCCAGGCCAGGGTTTGGAGACCTGTTTCTGCTTGGCCTGAGGGTCAGGGTGCCACTCACCTCTTAGTCAGCTGTAGACTATGAGGGAGGCTTCTTGGTATCTAGTTGTAGGTCACTGGTGATGTGTGTGGTTTGGGTGTGTTTTAGCCCATATAATGTCCCTCCACTGTGTTTTGCTGGGGATTGGGTTTGGAGGATCTCCTAGCTTTCTTTGGCTTAGGGCAGGGCTGGGTGTTTTGGGTAATGGGAGCAGTGTCCCTGGGCTACATTCAGAGACCAGTCTCTGCATGTCCTGGGGGTTGGGGTTCCACTCACCTCTTTGTCAGCTCTGTATTCAGAGGGATGCAAATTCTGGTTGTAATAAAGGAAATTCAGAGCCCAATATCAGGGAAAGGCTGAAATATCAAGGAGAGGGAACAGCACAGTCAAATCTCACTAGCAATCTTCCAGCTTCCTCAGCCTTGCTACTAGTGGTTTCTACTGCCCCATCTGTCTTCCTACACCTGCCTTAAACACCTCCTTTGCCCAGTTGTTTCGCATCAAGGTTAATATTAAAGGGGTGGGCTACTACTATTTGGTAGTTAGCCTTGAACTCACAGAAACACAGAAAAATATCTGTCTCTAGTGGTTATGGAATTAAAGGCATGACACCACCACTGTCACCACCACTGCCTGCCTGGGAGCCTGGAACTCACTCTGTAAACCAAACTGGCCTCATACTCAGATATGCTAAAATTAAAGGTGTAGTTAACCATGCCTGGTCTTTCCTGGTGCTGGGATTAGAGATGTGAGTTACCACTCTCTGATCCTCCTGGATTGACTGTGGTCAGATCTCTTCTCTGATATTCCAGACATGTTTTATTAAATATATAACATATCACCAAAGATAGCTCTGTGTCTGTTATAACTGTAGTTCTATTTACCTCCTGACCTCACATGCTGAAGGATAAAGAAGAGGAAGATGTTCCTGCTGTCATTTTGCACACTTTTCTCTTCTCATGGAGGTGGTTCTGGAATGAGGTTAGAAACATGGAAGATGTAGTTATATGGCATTGCACAAAGACTGAATTAACCATCCAAGTTCTCTGGAAAAACTCTACTCCAATGTTCTACTATTTTCTCATTTCTCATTTATCTTCTCTGTTTCAGGAAGGGACAGAGGTCAACAATTTATATGAGCTGCCTTACCTTAACAGTTCAGAGCACAAACAAAAGGCACTTCATTAAAAAACTGTCAGTTGAAACAATGACAGAAACCATCATGTGGTGGAACACTGCCAGGTTTTGTGCATATGAAGCATGTTCCTGACCACCTAGTATCTTCCTGACACAAGAACATGACTATCAGTATGGTTCAGAGGAAGGGACTGGAGCTCAGCCTACAGTGTTTAAGGTCACACTTAGAAAAAACTGCAGCTGGTAGGTGGAATGTGGAATGTCTGGATTTATAATTCACCATTAACAAACATTTTATATAGAAATTTATTAAGAAATTTGGTTTTACAATAAACAATCAGTAAAAACAGACTTAAATGTAATAAGATTATGCCACCTTTTTATTGTGAAGGGCTGGTTTCTTCTACACAGTCACCCTCATTCAAACTGGCCCTAAATGGTAAACTTCTGTCAATAATGTACCTGGTAATCAAGATGCTGTGGATGAAAACCAAGTAAGATGCTATTCCTACTCCAGTAAAACTGAAACAAATGAAAGATGACAAGACATCATTTCTGCTGGATGCAGGTTTTAATGTAGAAGAAGCTCACACACTGATGCAGACACCATAGGACACAGGATCCAGCCATGGCTCTGAAGTTTACAACAAGTGGTAGCATGAGGATGGTATGTGGAGTGTGAGGTGGAACTGCAGTGTGGGCATCTGCATTCTTCCCTGAGGCAGCAGAGCTCTCTGGGCATGGATCCGGGGCTGTGTCTATAGGAGTCATTGCTCTACTTTCCTCCTCAGACACTGTTTGTTCCCACAGAAGATGAGTAGGAACAGCAGACTCCAAACTAATTCCAACTTGAGTAACACCTTTTTCTCTGAAATTTCCATTGGGATCTTAGCCAACAGCATCCTTCTTCTCTTCCACATCCTCAAGTTCATTTCTGGGCAGAGGCCCAAACCCACCGACCTGCCCATTGGACTCTTAGCACTAATCCACCTAATTACACTACTGATCACGGCATTCTTAGCTACAGACTTTTTTATTTCTTGGAAGGGATGGGATGACATCACATGTAAATTTCTTATTTACCTGTACAGAATTTTTAGGGGTCTCTCCCTTTGTACCACCAGCCTGTTGAGCGTTCTCCAGGCTATCATCCTGAGTCCCAGAAGCTCCTGTTTAGCAAAGTTCAAGTATAAATCTCCCTATCACATCTCATGTGCCCTTCTTTTCCTGAGTATCTTCTATATGTTCATTAGCAGTCACCTCTTGGTCTCAATTATTGCCACACCCAATTTGACCTTGAATAACATTTTATATGTCACTGAATCCTGCTCTTTTCTACCCATGAGTTACCTCATGCAAAGCACATTTTCCACACTGCTGGCTCTCAGGGAATCCTTTCTCATCAGTCTCATGGTCCTCTCCAGTGGATACATGGTGGCTCTTCTGTGCAGGCACAAGAAGCAGTCCCAGCATCTCCACAACACCAGCCTTTCTCCAAAAGCATCTCCAGGGCAAAGGGCCACCTGGACCATCTTGATTCTCCTGTGCTTCTTTGCTCTGATGTCTATCCTGGAAGGTATTGTCTCCTGTTTAAGAATTATGTTCCTGAGTGATCCAACATCTTACTATATCCATCTCTTTGTGGCCCATATCTATGCCACAGCCAGTCCTTTTGTATTTATGAGCACTGAAAAACATATAAGTAACTTGTTGAGGTCCATGTATAGGAGAGTGATAAATGTTTGAATATTCATTGATAGGAAACTTCCTTTAAAAAGAGACAACTGTCAATGATAGTACAATGCCTATCTGCTTTTGTGTGCATGAAAATATGCTGTGGGAATTTTTCTCTTAAAATTATTTAGTTTAACTCCTGTGGTGGCAAACATATAAGGAATATTAAACCACATGCCTTTTGAAATAAAACAAAAGCTTTATACATATATATTGTATTATATATATATACATATATATATATATATATTATCAATGCATCTTTAAGAGAGTCTTGTGAGGTAGCTCTTACACACCATGGCCTGAGAGTGCCCACACTTACTTTTAAGTATGTGATCAATATAATGCCTTTCAATATTTCAACTTATACCAAAAAATCTATTTATTATTATAATAAAATCCAGAACCAACCTTTGGGGGAAAGCTGAAATATCAGAGAGACGGAGAAACAAACCATAGCTACTTCTCACCCTGCCAACTCCTCATGCCTGTAGAAACAAATTCGCTAACTCCAAGCCTCTCTGTGACCCCACCTGAAAAGGGAAGTACCAGGTGAAGCTGAACTCCTTCCTCCTCTGTTTATACACATATCTCATTTCCTGGTTTAATTTTCTTGAACCAGACATTTTTCAGTCACTCATGAACCAATGTAGGCTTCTCTATTAACTAATTTTTGATTAAACTTAGTGCATTAATGTTTCTTATTATCTTTTTGTTGTATTATTTTTTTATAAAAATGTCTTTTTATCCATTTATCTCCATTCTCCTCTCTCTTCCCTCCTCCCAGTCCCTCCCAGTCAGCCTCCAGGTTACCTCCTCTCCATACCCCTATACCCTACCCAAAAGGCAAGAAGTCTCTAGGTAGTCAGCTCAGTGTGGCAATCCACTCCAGTTAAGTCCAATTTCCATATCCTAAAGTCAAGACTGGATTAGGTGTTCCTTTGCAGGGAATGGGGTCCGAGTTGCCACCCCATGCACAGGAACACAGTCTGATCCTACCCCTTGAGGCTCCACATACTGCCCATGCCAATCTGGTAGGGATACTGGTGCCTTTAAAAGATAATCAACTTTTGTGCCTTGGTTTTGTACAGCCTGAGTGTTTGGTGACTGTTTATTATAATTCCTTCTAATATTTTCTCCAGAAACATGTTAGCTTATGATTTATTTCTGTGGTAGATGGAATGTTAATCTGAGTAGTCTATTGTTACAATAAATTAGTCACCATCAATTCATAGCGATGGTAGCCACATATGGCTTTGCTTTTCCTTCTAGCCCTTCTGTCCTTCTAGCCCTATACATTAGAGCCATATTGTGCTCTATTTTACCTGGAATGACATTCCATTCCCTAAAAGCTGAACATTTACCTTCTGTGATGTGAAGATTCTCATGGAATTATTGCTATATCCATACCTGTATCTATCATACTTTCAATGACAATGTCATTCATTTGTATTTTTAATTTTGGTCTTTTTCATTTAGAGAAGTTGCCAAAATCTTTCTTAAGACTTTTCCTGTATGTTTTGCTCTCTTTGCTATAGCTGTTCTTTTATCCACAGCAGAGTGCTTTATTAGAATATGCTTTAGAGGCTTTGATTGGTCTCAAATGTGTTTTCCTCCATGATGACAAGATAAAACTGAACTGGATTTGAATTGGGGGCCTTGAGGGGCCACTCATGGTGTTTCCTAAGAAAAGCTAAATGTTAGCTTTTCTGTTGCTTGCTGACCTGCATTCATTGGTCCAATGCCTGACTGTGCCACACTTTCTGCTACTCCAGAAGGGAGGAGTGTTCTGTTGGGTTTATTCTTAGCAAAAGAAAAAAAAAAGTTTCTGGGAACACCTTGTTTACAATCCCATTTTAGGTGACCTTGTTTTCCATAGTGGCAACATTTGACTTTTAAATTTTTTCTTCAGATCTTGTCATACTTTTAATGGACTGATTAATGGTTTTGCATTGTGGGTTAGCATTTTCAGAGACTCAATTATCATTGCCTAGGTTCTGAATGTAGTACCATTGTATTCACTGTTGAAGTCAAACTTTGTAAGAACTCTTAAATGATCTTTTTACCCTTGGATCAGTTTTATAATGGATTCAATTTTCTTTTCTACTTATCAATTCTATCCCAAACATTTAAGGCTTACATTTCAAATAAAGCCAGTGTATGCTCATAATATAAAGATTGACTTTCTACATTCGCATAATATCCCTCCCTAAAAAGTTGTTCTTAAGAGATTTCAATACATCTTCTTGTACTACATTCTTCAACAAATTTAGCCTCATATTTCAACAGGTCTGCCATTGTAACTGATGTTAAGCCTCCAAGACTTCTGTAACCATACCTGTTTAGTCATTAGGGATAATTTTATTACAAGCTAATCACAAGTTTAACATATGCTTTACAAATGATGAGTGCATGCCATATGAGAGTTCCTTGAGTCTCCTTAAATCTAACATTTTCACAGAAGTCCATTAAGCTCTTGAAAATTCTCTCATTTGGAAATTACTGTGAGGTTACTGGATACTCTTAAGGTTTCCTGTTTGAAAGCCTTAGGCTGTTTCTCTGTAACCTCAAAAGGCAATGTAAAATTGGTTCTCTTTTAATTCCTCTGTCTGGGTCTGAATATATGTACATTTAAACAAGATCTTCTAATATTTGTATCTTGACAATTATATTCACCAACATTCCTGGGGCTAAAACAAAAAAGACTATATAAATAATATTTATAACAGATATTACAAAATCCCATATATATTAATTATCCTTTCCTTTCATGTTTCCATTTCCAAAAAAAGTACCTTTTATCTTAATGTGGGGAGAAACCTCTCTTCATGTCTTAACCTAATTCCCTTTTGAAGAAATCCTGATTGACTCACCAAATTTGCTGGCAATGATAATTCATAAGACTGTGAAGTTGAGCAGCTACCTAGTGTGGTAGAAGCTTGTGTAGGGGTCCATAAAAAGACAAAAACCTCCAGAAGAGGGGAATCTGCTATCCAAAAACAAGTGTGGTAGGTACTGTCTAATAGGTAGATCTTGCTAGACAATAACTCTGAATGAAAAATAGAGCCAGGCAGGAAGTATCTCTGGCCACATGTAACTTCATCCTGTGCCTTTGGCTATAAAAACACAGACAAGTGGCTTTTTTGCAAAAATTTTTCCCCAAGAGTTGAGCAATCCAATTTCACAAATTCTATTTGGTATTATAATAAAAACCTCGAGTAATCGGGGTTGATTACTGCTGTATGGATTATGGTATATCTTTGGGGTCCTGTACAAACTATGACAGTAGTTAGGTTCCGATGGACTGACTATAAACATCTATAACCAGTCTCCAAGTACTGGGTAATGCCATCTGGAATTCTTGTTAGAGATCTAATATGATGAATAATCAAAGAAAGTTATGTTGTAACTGTCTTGAATAGTCTGAATTTTAAAAGCAGTCATTGAGTGGTGTATAACAGTGGTTTTTTTTTTTACAAAAAAAACCCCACAGACTAAGTGGAATTATTGTGGTGGGGCTCCAATCATCTTTCCAAATGCTTTGGAGATTGATAGCAAGAGAATTTCTTGTTTATACTGGAAAACTTAAACATTAGTAATATAAAATAAAGAGTTTACATTTTCATGAGAAAATTATATGCAAAGAATGTTTTAATAGTCAATAAATAATAAATATGGAGATAGAATTATAAATAAAAATGCAATAACAATAACTCCTATTTATCTTGACTGTCTTGTATCCCATACAAGGTGGCTTTTCTGAAATGAGACAGAATCTCTTAAATTTTTATTTACCAACTCTAAAGTCAGCTTGATTTATAATTAAATCAGGACCATATTTTTAAGAGATATAAATGTTAAAGCAGGGAGAATTGAGAATTTACCCTGTATTGAAAATTGGAATCAATAGGCCTCATATTCCTTTGCTTGTAATCCTTTTATAATTGTCTTCCTTTCAGCCTTAAGTGTAAGGCATCCAGGGTCCTTTTAATTTCTTGAGGATGATTCAATCCATCTTGACCTGCATCAGCCTTGTTAAGTGAGTTTTCCTTACCATGTATCCAATTGTCATACTGGTGAATGAGCCATTACTTCTCCTCCTCAGGAGTGTCCTTTTGAATCAGATCTTTATTAACTTTGTTGACACCCAAAGTTTTTCTTCTTCTGTGGAAACAAAAGCAAAAACCTTTCCCCCAATGAAGCACATATTCCAGCTTCCATTCTGAGGTCAGCACATCCTTGAAGTAGGCTGGTTGGTATATCTCGGAGGTTTTTTCTATTAACTAATGTCTCTCTGCAACCATTATTCTTTCTTATCATCATTAAGAATATTCAAGGCCAGTAAGGTATTATGCAATCTCTCTCTGGGTTTTTTCATTCTGTTTTGTTTATGAAGCATCTATTTTGAGGTGTGATGAGATCTTTTCACAACTGCTTGTCCTGTAGCATTGTGTGGTATACTTGTAATGTGCTTTATATTATAATATTCAAAAATCTGTTTCATCCTTTGGAAAACATATGCTGGAGCATTGTCAATCTTAATTTGTACAGGTATTTTCATAATGGTCGTGACTTCCAAAAGGTGTATAATTACAGAATCAGTCTTTTCACAGATCAGGTTAGTTGTTCATTGTAGCCCTGAGTAAGTGCCAATGGTATGATATACATATTTTATCTTTCCAAATTCTACAAAAGAAAATACATCCATCAGACAAATCTCATTTCTATGCATACCTTTGGGATTGCTTCCAGTGGGTAATGATGGTTGGTTATAGAAGGATCAAGTAGGACAAATCTTTACAATTCCCTTGGCCTTGTGCCAAGTAATTGTAAAGCTCTTTTTTAATCCATTGTTATTACGTGATGTATCTTATAAAATTCTGAGGCCTCCAGCACATATCATATTGAAAATTAATCAATTTCATCATTATCTTGTGCTAGCAGGCCCATGGGATCTGATAGGTGATATATTTATATATCTTTGCATTATAACTCCTGTAGGAGAATACTTAGAGGGTAAAATAACCAGAATGTAATCAAGGTCTGTATATGTATGTGAGTGTATGTGTGTGGGGGGGTGGGTGGGTGTTTGTGTATGATGAATTATATTTCTGATAATATTCTGTTGCTGTATAAATAATGAAGTTAATTCTGTATTATCATGAATGAAATCAGCAGTGTCAATATGTAAAACAACTCTTTCTACATACTGAGAGTCACTTACTATGTTAAGAGATTCTGAAAAGTTCATTGATACCAGAATACCAACATATAATTCTGACTTCTGGATGGAATTATAAGGGCCTTGAGCCACTTTACTTAAATTTTCTGTTTTATAACCTATTTTCCTGATTTGTTTGCATCAGTATAAAATGTAGGAGCTCCGCAAATTGGTTTATCTCATACAACATATGGAAAAATCCAGTTAGTTTCATTTATAAATTGAAGTAGCAAACCTGTTTAACAAACACTTTAAGTCATTGAAAATGAAATTGAAGAGGACATCAGAAAATGGAAAGATCTCCAATGCTTCTGGATAAGTAGGATCAACATAGTAAAAATGGCAATTTTACAAAGAGCAATCTACAGGTTCATCGCAATTCCTATCAAAATTATAACGCATTTTTTAACAGACATAAAAAGAACAATACTCAGCTCTATATGGAATAACAGGAAACCCAGGATTGCCAAAAAGATACTTCTCAATAAAAGAACTTTAGGAGGAGTTGCCATCCCTGACTTCAAGCTATACTATAGAGCTATAGTAATAAAAACAGCCTGTACTGGCAAAAAAAACCAGACTTGTATATCAATGGAATCAAACTGAAGACCCAAGGTTACCTGACACACCTTTGAACACCTGATTTTGACAAAGAAGCCAAAAAATATTCAATGGAAAAAAGTTTGTATCTTTAACAAATGCTGTTTGCATAACAGGATGGTAGTACATAGAAAAATGCAAATAGATCCAAGCCTATCACCCTTCACAAAACTCAAATCCTAGTGGATTAAAGATCTCAACATAAACCCAACCACACTGAACTTGATAGAAAAAAAGTAGAAATACTCTCCAATGCATTGGCACAATTGGCCACTTCCTAAAAATAACACCAGCAGCACAGACACTAACAACAACAATCAATAAGTGGGACCTCCTGAAACTGAGGAGCGTAAGGCAAAGGACACAGTCAACAAGACAAAATGACAGCCTACAGAATGGGAAAAGATCTTCAACAATCCTACATCTTACAGAGAAATGATCTCTAAAATTATAGAGAACTCAAGAAACTAGAGCCCCAAACCTCAATAACCCAATTAAAATATGGGGTCCAGTGCTAGAAAAGGAATTCTCAACAGAAGAATTACAAGTGGCTGAAAGGCACTTAAAAGTTGCTCAACATCTTTAGCCATCAGAGAAATGCAAATCAAAACAACTTTGAGATACCACCTTACAGCTGTCAAAATGGAGAATGGCTAAGTTCAAAAACATAGATGACAACCTATTGTGGAGAAGATGAGGAGCAAGTGGAACACTCCTCCATTGTTGGTGGGAGTGGAGACTTGTATAGTCACTCTGGAATACAGTCTGGCTATTCCTCAGGAAACTAGGAATCAATCTTCCCAAGAATCCAGCAATATCACTATTGGTCATACACCCAAAGGATGCACATTCATACCCCAAAGGCAATAGCTCAACAATGTTCAAAGCAGCATTATTTGTAATAGCAGGAACCTAGAAACAACCTAGTTGCCCCTCAACTGAAGAATGGATTATCAAATTGTGGTACATCTACACAATGGAGTACTACTCAGCAGTAAAAAATGACATCTTAAAATTTTTAGGTAAATGGATGAACTTGGAGAATATCCTCCTGAGCGAGGTATCACAAGCCCAGAAAGATAGATATGGGATGTACTCACTCATAAGTGGATTCTAGACAAAAAGCAAAGAATACCCAAGCCGCAAACCACAACCCCTGAACAGCTTGGGATTAGAAAGAATTTAAGAGAGACATCCAGAGATTCATGTGTGATTGATTTGAGAGCTGGTGTCAGGCACCCTAAAAATGTAAGGGAAAACAACAATGTTTTGACACCCAACAATGGGTGCCCTTTCTTTTTCCTGTTTCTAAGACATTTTTTGTGCATAGAAACAGTTCTTTTAACAAATCTTATTATGATGTATATTTTACGTCTTCCACAAGCTTCAAATCAATACCCACAGTAAATTCAAAATTTAAAAAAAAGAAAAAGAAACTAATAAAATGAAGAAAAAATGGGACCTCATGAAATTGAAAAGTTTCTGTAAGGCAAAAAAAAATGCTGTCTGTAGAACAAAACAGCAGCCTACAGCATGGGAAAGATCTTCAGCAATCCAACATCTGACAGAGGGCTGATTTTCAAAATTTACTCACATCTTGAATCGTCAAACGGATTTCAGAAATCAGGGAACAAAGAATCCACACTTCTTGGAAGATGCTTCATGGGAGGACCAAATCAGAAATTGGCTGTCAGTCCACACTGTTCAAAAACGACTCTCAGAGTCATGGGCAGTCATGTGAGGCCCAGGAGACCCACATCCCTGACAGGCAACACAGTGAATAAAATTGGTCTGAATTAAGTCTAAGGAGTAAAATGAGCAAAGTTATTGTTGTCTACTTGGCACAAACTTACTGTTCCATGGGAAGACTGACCCAGGGAGAGGCTGACTGTCACATAGTATATACAGTCTTCCCTCAGGTAGACTGGGAACTCAGGGAGGCCCATGAGTCCCATATTCCAGAAGATAGGCATCATGGTGATGAAATTGGTCCAAATTACATCTAAGGAGTAAAGTGAGAAGAGTTGTTCTCTGTTTGATGCAAACTGTTTGATCCCTCCCAAAAATGTGGCAAGGGAGCTCAGAAAAGCTTTGTGCTCAACCCTTCCTCAGAGGGCTATTATCCAGGATGGAATAAGTTATGTGACAGGCAGATGTAGTGCTCCTCTGGGATGCCATATTTCCATGCTACCCAATGGGAGTTGGTCACCTTCTACAGACACTGAAATTGCATGCCACAGAGATGTATTTAAAGCCCTTTCTATCAAGAACTGTGCAGGATCTCCTCAGGCAGAGCCCTCCCTGGCCATGTCCATCTGGGTAAGTGCTCTGCACCCAAGTGCAGAATCAGAAGGTGGTCTGGTCCCAGGCTGTGGGAGGAGGAGCAATGGGGATCACGAAGGTTTTCAGATTCTGCAGAGGAGATGCTGAGCTGTGATAGACCCTCGGTACAGAAAATGTATACTGTTGGACAACAAGGCTATGTTCTTTTAGGACATTCATTTTCTTAAAGACTTCAAAATTAATTTAAAACCCACTTTATTTCTATGAAGTGAATAACTCACAATGGATAGTTTGATAAGTTGTCAAGTTACAAATATTTTACTGATTTAATTATTTCTAAGAGAATCTATCAGAGCACTGAAAGGTTAAGAGTTCTCACGTTAATTAAATGTCCTCAGATGTGCATCTATCACTATGGTACAAGCAGCGGAACTATTTTCATGCAAGTTATCCTGAGTTTGAGTTATCAGAACTTAAAACATCTCTGTAAACAATCGAGGCTGCCGACTCTAAACCACATCACACAGAGGGCAACCTCACAGGACTACAAAGTGCCTGCTAGTGTTTGCATATGGTCACTATTCATTACAATTCAATTGAATTAATTCCAATCCAATCAGAAGTTAGTGGTGCTGGTCCTTAGTCTCTGCCAGCCTGGTGGGAACCATCAGTGAGTGACCCTGATATTGATGATGTACCTGGACTATGATTATTAAATTATAGTGAACACGGTGGAACATTCCTTCCCTGTCATTGAGACCCAGGAGTAGGATGTCTCTGGAAGAACGGTTGCATGTTTTATCTTTTTCCTATGTTTTTCCATGCATTGTATATAATTTTTTACAGTGGAAAAACCTGAAATTAATTTTGCTTGGAGAAACATTTGGACAACTGAACTCCATCCTGTCCTGCAGTCTCTATTTGGTTTTCAGGTTTTCCCAAACATCATTTTTTATAAATTTATGTGAAGAGATAGAGAGAAACTGACACACTTTTCCAGGCACTGAGGCAATGAACACTGAACACACTAGCTGAGCCTCTCAGAAGGCGTCACTGGGTGATGAGAGAAGCAGCTTGTGGTGCAGCTCAGGGTAGAGTCCAATACTGGTGGCTGGAGTCTGTGCCGTACTGCTCCTCTGGGGCATCTGCTCCTGCTTTTTCTGGGTTTGATATAGAGGCACTGAGTGACAAACTTGCTGCCAGTTTGAGCCAAGATAAAAAGCTTCAAAGGTCTCAAAACTTAAAAATACAGTTTTCAGACAGTCTCTCAGAATCAACTGCCATTCCTTAGCCTAAAGGTTCCTCTTGTTTTGCCCCCCACATTCTCACAGCTCATTGACTTTTGGCATCTCTGGAAACAGCCAAGACATATGCTGGGTGATGGTTTTCCCTTCCCTGGTATGCCAGCCATTTCTTCCTAGTGTCTTCCTAGTTTTAAAGTTATGATTTTTCCAAAGTTAAAACTCCTGCCTGAGTAACCTCCTCCTCGAGCCACGTCCATGATACAGGACCAGTGTCACCTACCAAACCTCTGTCTTGATGATCCTAGGGACCTGATCACTGTAAAAATATAACTGCCTCTTCCTCCTCCTTCACTCCCCCTGACTGTGTTCTGATTCTTCTGACTAGGATTTGAACAACAACCCCATAAACTTTATTTTAAAAAGAAGTCACAATTCAATGGGAATAATTAATTACCACTTAATCAACATGCTCCTGATATCTAGAATAAATAGTTCATAATCTTACAAGAGAATTAACCCTTTCTAAGAATGCTATAAATTTTTATTTCAGAAAATTTGCTTTGTTAAATGTTTTCATCAACTACCTGCCTCAGGTCTAAATCTGTAAACAGTACCCTATAGTTGTAAATTTTATCCTTTTGGTCTCCCCATAATACCTTCCATTATAATGCCATGAGAACTAAATAAGTATAAATCATTTTCACCTTAAACCCTTTACTTTCAGTGATAATTTTTTATTTAAAATTTGTCCCATGCATCACTGTTCTCCCTCCCTCTCCTTCTCACAGTCCTCCCTAGCCTCTCCCCACCACAACCCACTATTCATTCCCCCAGAGAGGGCAAGGAATCCCAAGGTGAGTCAATTCTGTCTAGCACGTGCAGTTGAGGTCAGACTGAGTCCCTCCACCATGTATCAAGGCTGAGGAAGGTATTCCCCCACAGGGTATGGACCACAAGAAGCCAGTTCATGCACCAGGAATAAATTCTGGTCCTACTGCAAGAGGCTCCACAAACTTCCCACGGTGTTCACCTGTCATCCACATTCAAAGAGTTTGGATCCATTCCATGTAGGTTTGTCAGCTGTCATTTCAGAGACTGTGAGCTCCCAATATCACAGGACAGCCTACTCTGTGGATCTCCTCATCATGATCCTGATACCTTTGCCTGTGTAACTTTCCCCCCTCTCTTCATCTTGGCCAGTAGCTTGACCAGGTGTTTAGCTATGGATCTTTATATTTGCCTCCATCACTTCCTGGAAGAAGGTTCTATAATGACAATTAAGGTGGTCATTCATAAGATAACATGGCAAGGCCAGTTTAGGAACCCTCTCCACTATTGCTTGGAGCCCTAGCTGGGGTCATCTTGTGGGTTCTTGAGTGTTTCCTTAGCACCAGGCTTCGCTCTAACCCCACAATGGCTCCTTCTGTCAAGATTTCACTTCTTTGCTCTCCCTTTCTGTTGCCCATCCTCACTCAACCATCCCATCCTCACATGTTCTATTCTCACCTCCTCTTATTCCCCACCATGATCCCAATTTACTCAGATGATCTTCTCTATTTCCCCTTTCCAGGGAGATCTTTGGGTGTCTCTCTTAACTTCCTCCTGTTAACTGGCTGTGAAGGTGGGGTTGGTGGATTGTAGCTTGATTTTTCTTTGCTTTACTTCTAAAATCCACTTATGAATGAGTACATACCATGTCTGTCTTTCTGGGTCTGTGTAACCTCACTCAGGATGATACTCTCCAGATTTACCCAATTGCCTGCAAATTTCAGGATGTCATTTTTTTGCTATTGAGTAAGTACTCTACTGTGTAAATGTACCACAATTTTTAAAATTCATCCTTCAGTTGAAGGGCATCTGAGTTGTTTCAAGGTTCTGGCTATTACAAATAATGCTGTTATGAACATAATTGAGCTAATGCCTTTGGGGTAAGAATGTGCATCCTTTGGGCATTGCTGGATTATTTGGTAGATTCATTCCCAGTTTTCTGAGGAATCGCCATACTGGTTTCCAAAGTGACTGTACAAATTTACATTTCCACAAGCAATGGAGGATTATTCCCCTTGCTCCACATCTCCTCCAGCATTGATGGCATCTGTGTGGGTTTTTATCTTAGCCATTCTGACAGCTATAAGATGGTATCTCAGTTGTTTTGATTTTCATTTCTCTGATGGCTAAGGATATTGAACAATTCTTTAAGTGTCTTTCAGCCATTTCGTGTTCTTCTGTTGAGAATTTCCTATTTAGCTCTGTATCCTATTTTGTAATTGTATTCTGTGGGTTTTTTGATCTCTAGTTTCTTGAGTACTCTACATATTTTAGAGATCAGTTCTCTGTCAGATGTAGGGTTGATAAAGATCTTTTCCCATTTTTTAGGTTGTCATTTTGTCTTATTGACTGTGTCCTCTGCCTTACAGAAGCTTCTCGGTTTTAGAAGGTCCCATCTATTAAACAGTGTTGCTACTGGTGTTATTTTAAGAAGTGGACTCCTGTGCCAATGTATTTTCCACTTTTTCCTATCAGGTTCAGTGTAACTGGAACTACGTTGAGATCTTTGATCAACTTGTGTAGACGGAGTTTTACTTTCAAGGCGCCAGTCCAAAATTAATATTTATTTGAATATAAATTAACACTCACAATATTAGTAACAGCTTATGGTAGCACCTGAACAAGGACTGGCATATCCAAGCAATGGACGAGCGATGGACACACGATGGAAGGACGATGGATTCCGAATCTGTCTGTCCATCAGCCTGTGAGTCCTCATGTCCCAGCAGCCACTTATCAATGAGGTTGGCCACACCTCCTCCAGAGTCCCGGAAGCGTTAAGATGGTCTGTGGAATGTGAGGTGGTACTGAGATCTTCAGTGAATAAGTGTGTGTGGACATCTGCATGCTTCCCTGAGGCAGCAGAGTTCTCTGGGCATGGATCCTGGGCTGTGCCTATAGGAGTCATTGCTCTACTTTCCTCCTCAACCACTATTTGTTCCCACAGAAGATGAGTAGGAACAGCAGACTCCACAGTAATTCCAATATAAGGAGCATCTTTTTTTCTGAAATTTCCATTGGAATCTTAGCCAACAGCATCCTTCTTCTCTTCCACATCCTCAAGTTTATTTCTGGGAAGAGGCCCAAACCCACTGACCTGCCCATTGGTCTCTTGGCCCTAATTCACATACTTACACTACTGATCATGGCATTCTTAGCTACAGACTTTTTTATTTCTTGGAAGGGATGGGATGACATCACATGTAAATTTCTTATTTACCTGTACAGAATTTGTAGGGGTCTCTCCCTTTGTACCACCAGCCTGTTGAGCGTTCTCCAGGCTATCATCCTCAGTCCCAGGAGCTCCTGTTTAGCAAAGTTCAAGTATAAATCTCCCTATCACATCTCATGTGCCCTTCTTTTCCTGAGTATCTTCTATATGTTAATCAGCAGTCACCTCTTGGTATCCATTATTGCCACACCCAATTTGACCTTGAATAACATTTTATATGTCACTGAATCCTGCTCTTTTCTACCCATGATTTACCTCATACAAAGCACATTTTCCACACTGCTGGCTCTCAGGGAATCCTTTCTCATCAGTCTCATGGTCCTCTCCAGTGGGTACATGGTGGCTTTTCTGTGCAGGCACAGGAAGCAGTCCCAGCATCTTTACAACACCAGCCTTAATCCAAACATCTCCAGGGCAAAGGGCCACCTGGACCATCTTGATTCTCCTGTGCTTCTTTGTGCTGATATCCATCTTAGATGGCATTATCTCTTGCTTAAGAACTATGTTCCAGAATGATCCAACGTCTTTATATCCATCTCTTTGTGGTCCATATCTATGCCACAGTCAGTCCTTTTGTATTTTTGAGCACTGAAAAACATATAGGTAACTTGTTGAGGTCCATGTATGAGAGAGTTGTACATGTTTGAATATTCATTGATGGGCAAGTTTCTTTAACAACAACAAAAAAAACCAATGCTAATCATGGCAGTGTCTATGTGCTTTGGTATACATGAAAATATGAAGTTGGGACCCCAATATCCCAGCAGCCTTTTATGAATGGGTTAGCCACTCCCCCTTCAGGAGCCCAGGACCCTGGATAAGCGTCTTCAGACCTTATCAGTTGACACCTGAAGGCCACCACACCGGGACTTTTTTACATTATTTATTTTAACCCATGTAATGGCAAACAAGTAACATAAAATTAAACTATGTCCCCTTTGAAATAAGGTAAGGGATCTATATCTATATACCCGTGTGTGTGTGTGTGTGTGTGTGTGTGTGTGTGTGTGTGTGTGTGTGTGTTATGTCAATTGGTCTTTAAGTGAGTCCTGTGAGCTGACTCTTACACATCATGGCTTGGTACAGCCCACACTTACTTTTAAGCATGTGAACAATTTTAACACATTTCAATATTTCAACTTTCTCTGTTATAACTATTTTGACAAATTTAAGAAAAAATATTTCTTGTCATAAATAGTCATATGTACCAAAAAAAAATTATACACAAATCTCTCAAAACAAAAGTATGTGCAAGGAACCACATGGTTGTTGACTATTATTTTCATTAGATGAAGATGTGATACTTTTGTTTATGCTGCATTTGTTTCATTATGTAAACATGCTGCTTTTGTTTTACCTTGTTTACCTAAGGCACCCAATTGGTCTAATAAAAAACTCAATGACCAATAGCTATGCAGGAGAGGGAAGGTGGGGCAGAGAGAACAAACAGGAGGAGAAACCTAGTCTGGAAGGAAGAGTGAGAAGAGAAGAAAGAGAATGAGGGACACGCCGGGGACAAGAAGCCAGACAAGAAGTGGTGAGAGTAAGATATACCACAGGAAGGAAGGGAGATCAGGAGAAACAGGTTAATTTAAGCTAAGGAGCTGACAAGGAAAGAGCTAAGTTAAGGAAGAGCATTCAAAACTAATAATAAGTCTCCTTGGTATGTTTTGGGGGCTGGCTGGTGGCCCCAAAGAAAAGACCTGGTGCACCACACAATGATGTGTATAGCAATGCAAACAGTAGGAGGATTTAAAATTATGAGAGATGGAAACAACTGTCCAGAATTAACAGAACATGTGACCAGCACAGCCTCTCATGGTGCGGGATATTGTTCAGTCTTAAAGTGCAAGGCAATTCCAGCACTAGGTGCTGTGGTGTGGAGCCATGAAAAACAAGAAATAGCCACAGCATATGGATCACCTCCCTTGAGGTTCAAAACTCCACCCCAAATTTCTTGTGAAACCCAATTCTGTAACCCAATTAATAAGCCGAATATTAACACAAAAAGATATGCTATTAGGGTCAATATTTATTTAAGTTACTTACAATTTAAATGTAGGAAATGCAGGAAATAGAGAAAGGATCCACTCTTCTGGAACAGATCTTCCTTCCAGGCGGTGGAGAAGAAGAGAGAGCACTGTCCTCATGGCAAAGAACTTGAAGTTGGTCTTGGCCATGCCTTAAGGCTATAGCATTGAAGTTCACAGGTGAACTCCAAACCTGTGCTGCCCTAGAGGCCACGCCCTCTGGTCAGAGAGGTAATGACTCCCACTGCATCTTTTTTTGGCTTAATAAATTTTTAAACTTACCTGTAAATTTATATATATATATAAATTTATAATATATATATAATATATATATATATTAGAAATAATTATCAATTAATGACTAGTAGAGAGAAAATAGAGGCAATGATATAAACAAAATAAAACTACAACTATAGTAATAATAAACACAAAACACATATTAAATGTTTAGAATATTGATGTGTGACAAGATATAGATATTATTTTAAAGTTGCTTATCTTGAGTGATATTGAGAATTTAGTACTTAAACACTCTTAAGCTGGATGAGATATGATTATTACTGAAGGTGTTTATTTTTTAACTTTATTAAGTACTTGAGAAGGAAAATATATCACAAGAGTAAGCTAAAAATATGAGTGAGTAACTTGAAATCAAGTAAGAGAAGACAGCAACAGTCAGCTACCTGGACAGTCATCTACAGCTTTTTTAAAAGCTGGAGTATCTAATGTTTCTGGCTATATGTCTAGAATATTTGACAGAATTTTTTAGAAGTAGGGTATCTTGAGAAACCACCTTATCTTGTCTTGGCAGGTTTTAGTAGTCTTTTATTTTGTATATCTAGATTAGACAACATGCTAAATGTCATCCTTGGAGGCAAAGGTAGACTTTTGCCCAACAGGCCATTATCTGCTGAGGAAGACAAACTCCTGAATGTCTTTCATGCCCAGCACCATCTTGGGAAAGGAACAGTGCTCCCAGGAGCAGTTGTGTCTCTCATAGTTGAATTCTGAACAACAAAACATCTAAATGTTTTTTGGTCTTTGAAGAGTTTGAAGACTCCTGTCGATGTGTTTTACATATATATATATATATATATATATATATATATATATATATATATATATATATATATATATATACATATATATATCAGAGATTTAAACAACATGACTAGTATATGGCAAACATATAGGTTATAGTGACTTGTAATTTTTATTATCTTAAAGACTAAAGTTTACAATAGGAGTACAATTTTTGGACAATGATTTGAAATATGACAATAGTATAAATTTTAAACAAAGGTAAATGTATAGTGTAAAATGACAACAGTATTTTAAATATATATCAGTATATAAAATATTTTAAACAGAGGTATATAAGGTCTCTTAAACAGAGGTAGACTGTAGGCAGAGTTTACTTAGAAGGCACCAATACCACATAGATCTTTATTAAAATATAAACCAACACTCACGGTACAGGTAACAGATTACAGTAGCACCTGAACAGGGACTGGAGTCTGGAACGGTGGACGAGTGATGGATGGATGATGGAATCCGATCCTCTCTCCAACATCCAGGAACCAGGAAGAGAGCATCTAGTGTTCCAGAAGCCCCTTTTCAATGGGCTTTCCACGCCCCCTTCAGGGGCCCAGTACTCTGGATAAGTGTCTTTCGACCTTTTCAGCTGACACCTGAGTCCCACAACATCTCCCCCTTTTGTCTAACTAAGAAGGTTTTAAACTAAGACTAGGTACAGTAGGAATCACTATGAGGTAGTATCTAGGAGAGGACAAAGTACAATTTCTAATCAAAGCCTAACCTATATAAGGTATATCAAATAGTTCTAGAATATTGGTAGATAGTAGGGTGTATAGATTTTTTCAAAGGGTTAATCTGGGAAAGTGAAAATTTAACACCTGAGTGTTCTTATCTAAGGGATAATAGGGTGATAACCTTAAATATCTATTCTTCAACCTCTTCAAGACCTGAGAAGGAAGGTGAATTGCCTGAAAGTCAGAAGTACATGGAAGTAGTGACTTCCAAAATTTGGGAGAGGACAGCAACACAGCTACCTGGACAATCACCTCTGGATTTGTGCACCGTTAGAGCATCTGTCATATTGGCTACAGGCCTATGGTATCTGACCGATCTTTTCACGAGCAGGGCAATTTTGGAGGGACTGTCTTATCCTGTCCAGGCAGGTTTCGTCAGTCTCCATCTATCAACTTGTTCATCCAGCTTGACACCATGTGTGTACTGTCAGCAATCAAGGTAAGGACAGTTTCTTACTCAACCAGCCATTCTCTGCCAAAAGGAGAAACTCCAATGGAGTATCTTCAATGCTCAACACCATCTCGTGAAGGGAACAGTGACACCAGGAGTCGTTGTGTCTCTCGTGGCCGAATTTTAAATATTAAATGACATATTCTCTGGGTCTATGAAACGGTTGAAGATTCCTGTCTGTCTATGATATTCTTACCTGTATCTGATATGACTGGGATATGATACCATAAATAATGTTGACAGCAGATCTTATCGTCTTAAGGAACAAACCCTGTACTAAAAATTAGAATACCTATATATGGGGTGTACAATCCCTGAACAATGAATGACCCTTAGTAGAACTATCGAATATTAGCCAGGGGTTTATTACCAGGTAAAGTGGCCACAGCATTTTAGTCATGTAAATACATATATATCATCTAAACAGAGGCATATAAAACATCTTGTGTATATATCATAACTAGTGCAATCGTACATTATATCGAGTATAGTTAAATGAAGGTAGTAATTGTATAGTATACATGACAATGATGTACAAATATTTTAAACAAAGGTAGAAGCATATATAAAATATAGCAATTTTAGATTCAGTTTTACATAATAGTTACAGATTCAGATTTATATCGAAGTACAAGTTGCTTTGGTTATATAAAGTAATCTCAGATTAAACTTTGTACCAATGTACAAATTATCACAATTAAACTTATAAAATGATTTCACATTTGTATCAATATATAAATATCTATGACTGTGCAAATTGTCTTTAGCTTAGCCCATACATTCAGCTAGAATGGTGTATAGATAGGTAGAACAGTCTACCTTTATCTATCCTATCTATCCCCCCTCTCTTCTTTAAAAAAGATCTCTGATGCTATATTATAGTTTTGTCCTTTACCCAATTTTAACTTATAACTATTCTATTAGAATAATAGTTACCCACAACCTTCAGAGCATAAAATTTATTGGGAAAGGGGGCATAGTCTTTCATAAGGTTGCTTCCTGCTGACTTAAGGGCGATGGCATCTCTTTGGGATCTTGTAAAAACTAAAAAAATGGTTAGTTCTTAATGGACTGACTATATACATCTATAACCATTCTTAGAATAGTGGTTAACTCCATCTGGTAACTTAATTAGCAGTGTGATCTGAAGGATAATCATAAGGAGCTATCTTGCAGCTGTTTTTGAATTGTCTATTACCTGAAAACAATTATTGAGTGGTGTGCACCAGGTTCTTTAGTTTCTCTTTTTATGTGTGTGTGTGTGTGTCTGTCTGTCTACCTGCCTCTTATTCTCTCTCTCTCATATTTTCTGAGCAGAAAAGGGGATATGGTATATCAATGATTTTTTTAAAAATTAGATTATTGAATTTACTTAGATCAGGAAATCAGCTGTTAATCTCAAAATGTTTTACATTGGTATAGATTTTGGTTTATTGATACAAATTTAAGGTCAATTCTCTTATGCTGTATGTATTTTTCTACTCTTGTTTAAGATAGGATGTTTATGTAACTGATTTAGAACTGTAATGTATAATTAGGAAATGCATGTCAGATTTTTAGATATACCAAGATATATTTCAATTAGGTAGGTAATCTTCAAATACTTCTAAGACCTACAGAATATGGCATTTAAAATATTTTAAAAACTTAGACTTTTCTGGACAGTGAGACAGATTTGTTCCTGGCAGCACCAATCTTCTTCAAAAATGGGCATTGAAGAAACTCCATATAGAGTCTACTCTATTTGTGGTAATGGTTAGCCCCTGGAGAAGAACCTGTTCTTATATTGACTGCTTGACAGTATGCTGTTTAACTGGACATGCATGTTCCATAGGAAGATGACCTCTGAACCTTGATGGAACAAGCCTAGATGGTCATTCAGGTTCCTGCTTTGCAGAGAAAACTGTCAGACATTCTTCAGGACTCAAGGAGAAGCAACTGATCAACTGTGCCAGAATGGAATGGGCAGAGCAGATCTCCTGCTTCACTAAAATGAGAATAGACTCTGGGCCTGTAGGCTGAAGATGGATGCCCCAACTTTATAAAGGAACTTTGGGTGACTGTCCAGGCAGATAGGTGTCATCTCTGTCCTTTCTAGATTTTAAAAGTTGCTTGCACTTCTGGTTTACTTGGGTAAATATATCCTTCTGTGGTCTTTGATGTAGTTGAAGATTAGATAGTTATAGGTATAGTTGTTCTTAGTCATTTGAAAGGTATATTGGATATGAAACTTTAGATTCATAAAGATAAGGTAGATGATAGAGTATTTTCTTTAATTTTACTAAATACAAAAAGACTAGATATTGTAACTGTAATTCTTGCTTGATAGCTATTATGTTATATGTAATTTTGCCTTGTTAAAATTGAAACCTTTCTTTTTGATTAGACAGAAAGGGAGAAGTGATGTGGGAATGCGTTTATGTATGCTGTGAATCTCAATCTTTAAATAAAGGAGCTGTTTTGGTCCATGGGCAGGTACCATATAAGAAGTAGGAGGAGAAATCAGAGCATAGGTAGGAGAAGCAGAGTCAGGCAGATCGCGCAAGCCGCCGAAGGAGTGACATGGACATGTAAGGACCACCGGTGAGCCACGGGCCATGTGGCAGACAGATTAATAGAAATGGGTTGATTAAGATGTAAGAGCTAGCTAGCAGTGTGCCTGAGCCATAGGCCAAACATCATGAACCTAATAACAAAAAAAATAAAACCAAAAAACAAAACTGCCGACCACACAGCATCATAACACCTAGATTGAGGTAATGGCTGACAACTATTCTTTTGAGGAATTCAGTATATATTTTTCCACGATGGTTGACAAGTTTTTAAATGAATATCTTGAGGGATTCAATACCCCAGTTTTACTATTTTTTGGTCTGTTTCTCTATGTTGTATTCCAAAATAAAAGGATGATGTCTGAGGTCACAAATTTGAACCTTCAATTACCATCCAGACTTGGTATTATAGAATTATCAAATGCTACTGGGTCAGATGAGGTTAAGCAGATGCAGAACTTAAATTGGCAACTGTTGTCCAAGGTATATGAAGTAGAACTGTCAAACTCTGAGATGTCAAAAAAAGATGGGAACTCTGGAAATTGGTTACAACAAGCTTTCAGATAAGGATAACACTGTACAAGAAAATATAAGCTCTAAGTAAATGATAAAAACAAGAAACTTGTTGACCACATTAATGAAGGGAATGAGAAAATCATTAATTATGTTAATGATGTAGATCTAAAAATTGCTAACTCGGTGAGGTCTTTGGAAGGACTACTTCATCAGGAAAGTCAAGCTCTGAGACTGGTAGTATCCAAAATCCAGGAATAGGAACCTGTAGTATCTAAAATCCAAGAATGGAAACCTGTAGTATGCAAAATCCAGGAATGAGAACCTGTAGTATCCAAAATCCAGGAATGGGAACCTGTAGTATCCAAAATCCAGGAATGGGAACCTGTAGTATCCAAAATACAAGAATGGGAACCTGTGGTATCCAAAATCCAAGATTGGGAACCTGTAGTATACAAAATCCAAGAATGGGAACCTGTAGTATCCAAAATCCAGGAATGGGAACCCATAATATCCAAAATACAAGAATGGGGGAACCATATTGCAACACTAGAAAAAGGCAATGATGCATCTTATGCTCAGAACAGTTCAGGTCAACCCCCAATGGGGTGTTATGGTACTGGAAATACTTTACATAAAGTGGTAAACATGACTGGGCTACCCCCTTCCCCACCACTATTGTTCCCAGCTACTATTCAGACAAAGATAGCACCAGGGGGATGCTCAGAATATGTAGAGTATAGTTACGAGCCAGTACATATGAAAGACATCAAAGATTTTAAAGAGGCAATTTCCAGGTATGGTATTCACTCTACTTATGTAAAGCAGCTCCTAAACTCATGATCTGCAAAAAACCGAATCTTCCCCCTTGATTGGATGCAGCTAAGGGCTGCTGTCTTGGACCAAAGTCAAAACTTACAGTGGAGAAGCTGGTTTAGAGAGGAGGCCAAGACCTTAGAACACCAAGGAAGGAAGAATTAGGGGTCTCTTTGCTTCTCAGGACCAAATCCTTGGTGAAGGCATGTTTGCTGACATGAAGACTCAAACTACTTATGACGAACATACTTTATTGCTATGCAGTACTGCCACACTTAATGCATGGGAAAAGATTTTGGACCCAGGTCAAAAAATTGAGCATTATGCTAAGATCAAACAAGGCTTAAAAGAGCCTTATACAGACTTTCTACAGAGGCTTACCACAGCTGTACATAGAGCAATATCAGATCCAGAAGCTAGAAATCAAATAACACTTTCTCTGGCCTTTGATCATGCTAATCCAGAATGTAGAAGAAGGCTTCTGCTTTTAAAACTCAGAGCCGCACCTATAGAAGAATGGATTCAATATACAATCAATGCTGAATCTCTCCATGGCAATGAAGAGAATTGGGTAGACCAAGCCGTTGCTAAAGTAAGGGAGAGGAACCAAGGCATCACTTGTTTCAACTGTGGTAGACAAGGCCATATAAGACAGAATTGTACACAAAGCACTCTTGGAAATGTTGCCCGATCTAGGTTTAATTCGAACAGAAGGTCATTGCCTTCTGAATTATGCAGAAGGTGTGGCAAGGGACAGCACTGGACCAATGGATGTAGATCTGCCAGAGATAAAGAAAGCAACCCTCTGCCATCAGGAAACGCCTTTTGGGGCTTCCCCCAGGAAGCCCCCCAAAATCAGACTCCAAATTCGAGGATGGTGAGATCATATCCGGTCATAGTAGAAGACCAGCATTCTCAGGATGAATAGAGCACCGATACCTGATATTGAAAACCATACAGTATCAGATGATAACAAATTCAAAAGAAAATTCAGAAATTCCAAAAAGAATCACAAAACAAATATTTTGGCAGACTTCGATAAATGAACAAAGACCAAAATTTGGGATACGGATAGATAATATTTATATCCAGGGTTTAGTCAACACAGAGGCTGAAAAGGGCGGCTGGGTGGCTAAGCCGGCTTGGGCGGCATGTCTGTGGGTCTCGGCCACCCAGGACCCGAGAACCCTCCTACTACAGATGGCGCATCCAACATGGGCCGATTATACACTTAATGCCTGAGAAAGTTTAAAAGGGTTTTAGCAGAAACCGAGCAAAGGCAGCTTCCAAATTGTGTATACAAAGCAGGTCTTTGTACAAAGAAAGCATGGCACCTGGGTCACATTCAAAATGGCGCTGGTGGACTGGAGACAGGCAGTGTAAGCTGCAGCTTCAATCAGGCGGGTTCCTGAAATCTCACAGAAGACTCAGTAGCATATGATTGATTTTAGATTTCTGCTTATTTTGAACAAAAAAGAAACAAAGACGGTTTCTTCATAGCAGCATTTTCTTGGGTGTGCTCTGTTTGCTGGCCATGAACAAAGACGCGGTCTCTTTAAGAGAACTTACTGATTCAGCAGTATCTACAAAAACTATGTGGCAAGAGAGTGAGAGTATTTTAAAAAGATCTTCTAGTTAAAAGATGATTAAGGATTCACAATAAAACAGATTGAGATGAAAAGAAAAACCTGAAAATGGGTTACAATAGGTTTCAGAGAGAATAGAAAGAGGATAAAGTCTTTAAAAAGAAAAAATAGAGTAATAAAAATATAAAAAGCCACGTAAATATGGAAAATAGACACAAAATCTGGATTTTGGTTGTTATTGTGTTTTATTTTAATTCTTTAACTGTTAATGAGCTAACTGCAGAAAGACAATGGATTGCAAATGCAAAGGCTACTCAATTAAACAAGAATATATATTTTAAAGGTATTTTGATTTTGAAATTTGTGTCTAAGAATTTATTGCTTTGGAAGAGTTCTGCTTTTGTTTCCACAGAAGATGAGAACCTGTGGATTGCTTCCAGGCAAATATGGTTTCATCAACCAAGACCCCCTGAAAAAAACCTCTGATGGGAAGAGATGGCCAGATCAGCTTCATGGCTGCAGATTATGATCCAGTCTCAACAATCTATGAGATTTTCAATGCCCCTTAATCAGCAGGAAGTAGTAATGGATAACTATGCCCAAATCCCCCAAATATTGTTTCTAAATGTTTGTTTTCATTATAAATGGTTAATGGTCATAGTTAATCTCTTTCTAAGAAGAAAAAGGGGATATGGTATATAAATGATTTTTTAAAAAATTAGATTATTGAATTTACTTAGATCAGGAAATCAGCTGTTAATCTCAAAATGTTTTACATTGGTATAGATTTTGGTTTATTGATACAAATTTAAGGTCAATTTTGTTATGCTGTATGTATTTTTCTATTCTAGTTTAAGGTGTGATTTTCATGTAACTGATTTAAAATTGTAATGTATAATTAAGAAATGAAGGTTAATAGTCACCTTTGATAATCAAACTTATAGTTATGTTAGTTAGGATTTTTAGGTATACAAAGATATATTTCAATTAGGTAGGTAGTCTTCAAATACTTCTAAGACCTACAGAATATGGCATTTAAAATGTTTAAAAACTTAGATTTTTCTGGACAGTAAAACAGATCTTCTCCTGACAGCACTAATTTACTTCAACAGAAAAAATGGGCATCAAAGAAACTCCATATAGAGTCTATTCTATTTGTGGTAATGGTTAGCCACTGGAGAAGAACCTGTTCTTAAATTGACTGCTTGACAGTGTGCTGTTTAAACTGGACATGCAGGTTCCATAGGAAGATGACCTCTGAACTTTGGCAGAGCAAGCCAAGATGGTCATTCAGGTTCCTGCTTTACAGAGAAAACTGTCATATATTCTTCAGGACTCGAAGAGAAGCAACTGATGAACTGTACTAGAATATATATATATATGTACATATATAATGACTAGTATAATTAAATATAGGTAGGAATTGCATAGTGGAAATTATGACAGTATACTTAATATGTATTAATGTATAAAATATTTTAAGCAGAGGTAGAAGCATGTGCAAAATAGGATATATGTTATATATTTAATTTTGTATTAATATATAAATTATTTTAAATATACATATAAAATAATTTTATATTTTAATTTGTATCAATATGTAAATTATCTTAAATAGACATAAAATAATTTTATGTTTGTATTAGTATATAAGAATCTATGTTAGTTTAAATTTATGGCTTATATTTGGCTAATAATTGTCTACAGATATATATAATAATTTATTTATATTATTTTATCTATCTATAAAAGGGATTCTTGAATCTATTTTGTTTTATTTTTAACTTAATTATAACTTATAACTACATTAGTAGACTAATAATTATCTATGACTCTTAGAAGACAAGACTTATCTGGAAAGGGGGTATTTTTTTTTATAGAGTAATTTGTTGACCTGTGGGTGACAGCATCTTTGTGGGGTCTTGTAAAAACTAAGAAAGTGGTTAAATCTCAAATGATTGATTTTTAGCATTTTTATCTAGTCTCAGAGTATTAGGTAAGGCTACCTAGAACTTGTAAGAGGTGTGCTATGATGGATAATCATAGTAAGTTATCTTGTAAGTGCCTGTAGTTTAGAACCAGTCATTGAGTGGTATACATTAGTTTTACAAACTATCATCATGGACCAAATAAAATCATTGTAGTGGGGCTCTAATTTTGTTGGATGCTTTGTGGATTGCAGTTAGATTCTGTTTATAGTAGAAAACTTTAACATTATTAATATTAAATTGACAATTTACATTTTAGGAAAGAATTATATGTAAAAAGGTATTAAAAAGTCAGAAAAAAATGAGAAATAGGATCAGAAATAAAATTATAATAACAATAATGTTCATATATCCTTCCTGTCATCACTGTAAATGGCCTGCAGTAAATTCTGTTGCTTAGGCTAACATTTATGCTTATGGAGCAGAGTAAGCCAATCAAATATGTGTCACCATAGATTCCTATGCAGGGGACACAGGAACATAGAGGGCATAAAAAGCTTTGCTTAAATTAATTGAGGCCTTTTCAGTCCCAGCTGACTTGTCAGACCATCCCTAATATTATGGAGTGTGGATTGAGAAATATCAGAGATAGATGAATTAGATGGGACTAGAGTATGAAGGACTCTCAGTCAATACTGGCCTCCCTGAGTTTATTTCTCAGGTTTGTTTTATACCCAGAACAGTGGGTGCAAAATACTTCCTCCTCTCAAAGACACAATGGTTCAAAATACAGACAAGAATAAACACCTCCTTCATTCTCAAAACATCTGGTAATCATGGCTTACAGCAAAACATCAATTATGTGGCTGTAGTGGGATTGTGTTCTGTTCCATTGTAAATAATTGTTCTGCTTACTGGTTTAATAAAAATGCTGTTTGGATGCAGGAAAACAGGTAGTGTGGGTGGGGCTACCAGACTAAGAAGACCTGGGAACAAGAAGAGCAGAGACAGAGGCTCCAGAGAAGCCAACAGATGCAAAAAACAACTATGCTGCTCTGAGAAAAGGTATTGAAAACAATAAGAATCATGGATTAGTTAAAGATCAAGAGCTAGTTAACAATATGCCAGAGCCAGAGGCTGATCAGCATAAAATTAATACAAGCATCTGTGGGACTGTGGGTCTCTGGGTCTGGACCACAGGCCAGCCAGTTCAGAAACCTAATACTACATGTGATTATAGTGTTCAAATGATGTCTTTATATGTTTCACATGCTTTCTCGTATTAAAAAATACGTTATCTTCACATAGTTACTACAGAATTCTCTCTAGCTTCCATAAAGTTCAGTGGATGAAGCATTCACTGTAAAACTAGAACCCAAGTTCAGATATCTAGCAACTGCTAACACTGAGGCACCAGGACAATGGGCACCAGGCATCTTCCACCCCAGAGTTCTTAATGGTAGAAGAGAGAATACCCAGAGTCTCCACTACAGCTACCCTTGCCCATACCATGAAGATGACGAGACCTAACCTTAAACTAAGTAGAAAATTTAGACCAGCATAGCATGTGGGACTGACCTCTACATACCATGAAACATAGGTGCCTAGATTAACAGACATGAACACACACACACTAAAGTTTAAAAGTGACAAGAATCTAAATGCACCAGATTGTAATTGTTCCATAATAAAACCTTTTAACAAACCTGTTCCAAACATTCATTTCAAGATTGTTCTCTGTTGTTCTCAATCTTCTCTCAGTCTTTCCTGGGAAAGCAAAGCTTTAGCTGGAGATCCAGCCAGAGCCATGTGCTGCTCAGCTCTGGCATCCAGCAGCATAGGCAGCTCCAGTGTTGCAACATCTGGATGAAGCTTCCAGTTCATAAAACCCAAAATGAAAAAAGCAGATAATACTTGAAAATCTTTGACATTATCCAATGCCATAAACAGTGGGCTTGAAATATGATTTTACATTAGACATAAAATCACATACCAAATCTTGTCACATGCGTGTTTCACCTAGATGACAATCCTGTGTCATTCAATGTTTTAAAAGACCAATTTACAGAAATGTGGCAATGATAAAATCACCCCAGACCTGGAAAAGTCACTGTTTATACTTAAATAGCACTAGTTTTTAGGACTTTTACTGAAATAAGAACCTCGAACATTGAGTGATGTGATGGAAGGAAGCAAGCTGGATAAAGATCAGGTTACTTGTATTTTCTCCATGTTTAATAAGTCATGTTGTCTGACAGAAGGTAACATGTCAACAAAATGAAATGATGTTAAAGCACTACAAGTACTAAAACATCAAACGTGATGGTGAGGGCAGGGAAAAGAAGAGAAAACAAGGCCCAATGGTCTCAGCCTAATTAGCATTGGCCACAAAACTCATGCCTCATCTGCCCTGCAAAGCATATTGGGAAATGTAGTTTTTATTTTCAGTCAAAAGTCAGAGAGCAGCTCTATCATGTCAATAACTTATATTTCTCACTACAGCTTGGTTGTCAGTGATAACAGCCACACATACTCTCTGAGAAGCTTTTACAGTACCTACTATGGACCAGCACACAAATTTCTACAGAGTATCCTCTGATTAGGATACAAAGAGTCAGACGTCCTCAGGATTAGTTAAGGAGCACTCACTAGGCACAAAACACCTAATATCCACTATTTCTTTGACCCTATGAAACCCTGGGAGTGAGCACTGTCCTCTTCAACTATCATATGAGTAATGGGTGCTTTGACGGGCTGAAGAGCTGCTCATGGTTCCATCATTATGCAATATGTTTTCTGTTTTCTGAAAAGTTTCTCAGCTAATGTGTTAAGCCAGATAAAGCTAAACTGAAAAGTAGAATAGGTTTACTTTGAGAAAGACAACTCCCAGTGAGTCCTCCCGGCCCAGAAATGAAGGTGGAAGAAGGGGCAGGAGAAATTGTGTGAACAAACTAAAGCAGGGCATTTATGGCCCCTGTAGATGTGGGTGAAGATGCGACAACCACAGTCTGGGTTTGTGCCCAATTAAGGGACTTGATCCTCTGGCAAGTTCAGGGGATGAGCTACCACAGCCACCAAGAATGTGAAACTGGTCTCTTTGGCCATTTCTCTGTTGGATAATCTCTGAGAGTGGTGGGTTAGGAAAGAGAGAAATGTGGATGCATGAGAGAACTGGAACTTCCAGCTGAACATTATTTTCCAGAGGAGACTACATATACATGCAGACTGACTCCAGAGCTCTGGCCAATAACAAATACTAACGCCTACACTCTAGGATGTTTCTGAAAGCGTCTATTAAACACAATGTCTCTGAATGAATTACTACTCTCAACAGCAGCTTATTTTATCCAGAGTTGGTAGAGTCTGGACATCAATATACTTTACTATGCATCTTACTTAATCCTCAGTGTTAATGGAGATAAAGTGATATTCATGAACTAACATCATTTGGAAGATGGCTCCTGGGATAAAATGATTATTATAAATTCATGAGGTTCAGAGGTCAAATCCCTAACACACAAGTAAAGTTTTTATATAGCATGAATAATAACTGCTCTTGATAATGAAAACCCAAATTTAAATGTTGGAATAAATGCTGAAAGATCAAAGATGCAAAGGAGACAGCCACAACCAGCTCTCACCTCATCAACTCCTCAGCTGAAAAAGGCAGAGCTCCTGTCTCCATCAGCTTTTTTTCCTCTCTATGCCCAGAGATATCTCTTCATTTTTCCTCATCCCAAGTGCTGGGATTAAAAGTGTGAGCCAATACTTCCTGGATTCTGTGCCTAACTAGTGCCTAGATCTGCAGTCTCATCTCCAGGAAAGCTTTATTTTTTAAGAGCACAAACAAAATATAACCACAGTTAAACACATGAGCACTTGCTTTTAATTCAAGCATCAAAGAGGGAACTTCACCCCATAGTGTTTCCTTGTTGCATCCAACCTCATTAGCAAGGAAGACACAACACCAGGCTCTTCTTTCAGTGATTTATTCAGGATCTTCTTCCTTTGTTCTCTCTCCCTTTGTTCTATCTCCCAGGGGAAAGCCCACTCCCAGCTAAATACCTTCTGGACTGTCACAGGTTGCCAGTGGGCCATGCCAACAGGGCCAGGTAAATGGAAGCAGACCAAGGGCTTAGCCTTAGCCAAATAAGGAATTGTATATATCAGAGATTGCTCACCAGTGGGACGGTGGAATGCGGAAACCAGTGCCATCTTAAAGGTGAGACTCCACAGCTCTCTACAGTTCCTCCTTTTTTTTTTAAACAAAAAATGAGCAGGTGAGCATAGAGGTCTGCTCTCTGTTGTGCATAGGGACATTATCCAAAGACTCCTTTTGGGGCATCCCCCTAGGGATTATTGAATCTGTCTGACACCCTTTTTCACAGAGGTGGGAGAAGTAGGGTGACAAACCCACGTGCAAGCAGACATACGCCCCTTGAGCCCTCCAAACAATAGAGATGCCCAACTGCAGTGCACGAGCCTCACAACCTGCATAAACATTATTCTTTTAAGGCAGCAAGCCAAACATTGGGGTACTGTCCAGCACCTATGGCTATAAAGGCTTCTGCAATCATGGCTGCATCCCGATGTTGTCAGAGCCTAGTAAGGTAAAGGCACCACAGGCACACCCCAGAGACCAGCACCATCAGGCCAGCTGAAGCTCCTAGTCCCACCCACTCCGTTAGATGATCCATGGCAACAGCAAACCAGGCAGCCAATCCCTCAGCCAGTCCAGCATCCATCCTTGTCGAATTTACAGTCACAATGGCCATTCTCAACCTCTCCATGAGGCTGTCAAATTCTCCGGTCCAATTGCCTAGAAGATAGCTGGACAATTGATTAGGCAAATTTGCAGCGTGGGTAAAATTCTCATACTGTATGCTAGTTACACAAAGCCCTGGAAATTTCCACTCACAGCCAAGCTGGGCAAGCTGCCAAAGGATGTTGATCTGTTCCTGAACCAGATCAACCCTCTGGTTGATTATCATCAAACCTCCTTTCAGTTGAGCATTAATGCCTTTCTGCGCATCTAGGGTCTGTGCCACATTGGCGGAAAGATTATTCAGGGTTCTTGCAGTCTGTACAGAATGGGACATGGCCACAGTGGCAGCAGTCCCCCCTGCTGCAGCCAAGGAGATGGAGGCCACAGTGGCTGCGGTAATACAAAAATCTCTCTTATGCCTCAAATGAATCATAGCATTAGGGGCATCAACAGGTACTCGAACCCATCGAGGCATACGAGCAACCAAAGCATAGCTAAATTGACTAGCATTCCAGCATTGAGCATAAAAACAAGTCTCATTCTGGCATACATCTAATTTTCGTTCACTTACAACAAACACAAATGAAGGAAAAATGCACACGGGGGAAGGCTTATAGGTAATATTATAAATGCCACTAAACCCTTGAGACTCACATGGGATATCAGTTCTAAACACGCCAGTAGCAGTCTCGGGAGTGGTGAGGACTATAGGGAGTCCTATCCAGGGCTGAGATGTGCTCCAGGTGAAATTGTTGACTCCATGCATGCCTCCCATGAGCATGCCCAAAGGCTCAGCATTGAGGCAGCTACCATTAATGCCACATAGGAGCCAGTTATCAAAGGGATTGGATACATACTCTTGCCAAGGATTTTGATCACTAAAATTTTGACCTGGATTATTAACAGTAAAGCTTGTAGCAATGCATGGGGATAAGGTAATTTTTTTTTGCTTGATCAGCCCAGGTCACAGTATGTTATTGGCAACCAGTCCAAGGCCAAACCTCTCCCCAGTTATCTCCCTTACGATAGGGAGCCCATTTGGGCTGGCGGGGAGGTGAGCTAGCATTCATTTTTGCAGGCCAATTTCCTGTTTATATACACAAGTAACAGGGGCAGTACCGCAGGGGCCTCGCTCTGACAAATCAAACCATCCTGCAGTCTGGTTGTACAGCAGGATGCAAGGGGAAATGTCAGACCGATTATTAACAATTTGGAAGCAAAGGGATCCTTCCAAGGTAAAATTCCTATCCTCTCCTAAATGGGCAATATCAATATCTATAGGAATATAGGGGATATCAAGAGTTCTGTTTGTACTAAACAGCCATGGAAACAGCCTGGCATCATGACGGACTGGCATCGGTCTCGGGAACACCGAGAGTATTCCCCATCTTATTTCTGCTGCTCCCGGTGACAACTGCAGACTTATCAGGTTGAGTGTCAGGATTCTCTTCCCAGGGCTTATCATCTTTCCCTTCCTCTGGTTGGACCTTCCTGGTCAGTCATTCTGGAACCCACACTGGGTCTCGCTGATCCTGAGGAGAAACACAGACAGACCCTCGTGCCCAAGTCAGCACAGGATTGGGCCCTCACCAAAGGCCCATCATTATGTCCTTCCATTTCACCATGACTTGAAATCCGCCCCGAGGGGTAGAATACCTGTGTGCAGCGGATAGCCCTTGGGCATCCAAATTTTAAAAAATTAATGGTAAATAGGGCTAAGGAAAGTCTCTCTTTAGGGGTGTGGCCATGACCGACTACCCCTTTTTGTTTAATTAAACATTCTTTAAGTGTGCGATGAGCTCTTCAACGATACCTTGTCCTTGGGGATTATAAGGCAATCCATGAAGTAATTGCACTTCCATGCACTGACAAAAGGAAGTAACTTGTCCCTTATGTGCAGGGCCATTATCAGTCTTTAATTGTAATGGCTTTCCCCAAGCAGCCCATGCCTCAAGGCAATGGGCTATGACATTCCTTGCCTTTTCTCCTGACATGGCAGAGGCATACATGAACCCTGAGTATGTATCTACTGACACGTGTACATACTTCAATGTCCCAAAGTCTGAAATATGAGTGACATCCATCTGCCAGATTTTTAATGGGGATAGGCCTCGGGGATTTACTCCAAACCCCAGAGGGGCCTGATGAATGACACACTGAGGACAGGTCAGAACTACTTGATGGGTGTCAGCGCACGACAAGGAGAATTTCTGTTGTAAAGCTTTGGCATTAACATGAAAATTCTTATGAAAGTCAGCAGCCTTCTCAATGGAGGTAGCTGAGATAATCCATTCTTGTCAGGTCAAAGAGTCTACTTTTTCATTTCCAGCACTTAAGGGTCCAGGCAAACCCGTATGGGCCCTAATATGTAGCGGATAAAATCCACAGGTCCTGTTGCAAATTAGTTGTAACTCTTGAAAAAGAGTGCTGACTGTGCTAGATGGCTTTAGTGGCCCTGCAGCCTCGAGTACTTTCAATGCATTGACAACATAGGCAGAATCAGAAATCAAGTTAAAAGAAAACATGCAATCCTTAAACACCCTGCAGACAATTTGTAACTCTACCACTTGTGTTGAGCCAGGGTGAAATTGACATTGCAGTGGTTCTTGCCCCTCAATCATGTAAACTCCACAGCCAGTTTTAGACCCATCAGTAAATATATTTACTGCTCCAGGAATAGGTTGACATTTTGTCACTTTTGGAAAAACAACAGGTGTTAATCTAAAAAAAAAAGGTCATTAAAGAATGTTGTGGATAATGATTGTCAATTTTTCCTGTAAAGGTGCATCTTAGCACAGCCCAGTTGTCCAAAGCAGCACACAGAGTAAGGACCTGATTGGCAGAATAGGGTGTAACAAGCAAGCTTGGTTGTTTACCAAAAAATTGTATTGCTAGTTGTATTCTGTTCAAGGCTAAATCTGCCACTGCTGCTGGAAAGTACTCAGTGGACCTGGCAGGAGAGATTTTGGGATGAATCCATAATAGTGGCCCCTCTTGCCACAATATCCCTGTAGGCTGATGGGCAGTTGGTAAAATGCATAAAGACAAATCTTTGCCTTCATCTATCCTCTTTAAAGCAGCATCTCTGAGTTTAGCTTCTACTAATTCTAACACCTGCCTAGCTTCCTTCGTCAACTCTCTGGGGGAGTCTAAAGCTGAATTTCCTTGAAGAATGTTATACAAGAGCTTCAGCTCAAATTCACTAGCTGTAAAAATCCTCTAATCCAATATACGTCTCCCAATAGCTTCTGAAAATCATTTAAAGTCTTTAAAGTATCTTTTCTTATCTCAACCTTCTGTGGTGCAACAGAGGTTGGTTGCATTTTTGCTTTCAAATAATCAATCACTTTACTCATTTGCACCTTTTCAGAAGCAATGCACAACCCTTTAAATTCTAAAGCCTTAACAAAACTTTCATATGCAGGTTCTAACTTTTCCTTTCTTTTGGCAGCCAGCAGCACATCATCCATATAATGGATACATCTCACGTCTGGAAATTGAGCTCTAACAGGCTCCAGGGCCTGCCCTACAAACAGTTGACACATGGTGGGGCTATTAGCCGTGCCTTGTGGCAACACGGTCCATTCAAATCTTTGGTCAGGCTGCTCATGATTACAAGATGGAACTGTGACAGCAAATCTCTCTGTATCTTTCTGATGCAAGGGGATGGAAAAGAAACAGTCCTTTATGTCCACAGGTATTATTGGCCATTTCACTGGCAAAGCAGATAGCAGGGGTAGGCCGTGTTGTACTGGCCCCATAACCTGCATTTGATTATTAATTGCTCCTAAATCATGTAAAAGTCTCCACTTTCCAGATTTCTTTTTGATAACAAAAATGGGAGTATTCCAGGGGAAAACTGAAGGCTTAATATTTCCCAATTGCAACTGTTCTCGTACTAGGTCCTGTGCTGCTTGTAGTTTTTCAGAGGTTCGGGGCCACTGAGGAACCCATACAGGTTCCTCTGTGTTCCATGTAATGGGAATCCCTTCCTCAGTGCCCCCTAGGAAAAACCCAGCCCTTGTCTGTTTCCTTTGATAAGCTTGTACTGGTTCTTTTCGACCCTGTAAATGCTTTCCTAGGCCGAAACTTGGATGATAACCCATTTCACTCATAATCTTCGTGGAAGTAGGAGAATATTCATTGCTTAGCTTAAATACCATATCTTTTAACAGGTCTCTCCCCCATAGTGAAACTGGGAGTTCAAGCACATAGGGATGAATCAAGCTTGAATGGCCTTCATTGTCATGCCAAGGTAATTGCTTTGCACTTATATCAGGTGTCTTGGAATAACCCAAGCCCTGCAGGGTCTGTGAAGAAACTTGTATGGGCCATCTGGAGGGCCAATCTTTTTTTGCAATTATTCTTTTGTCAGCTCCAGTATCCAGGAGGCCCAATATTTTAACATTATCAATGATAAATTCTAATACAGGTCTCTGATCCATGTCTAAGGATAAAAATGTCAAATCTGTTCCAGTGGACCCAAATCCCTCTTTCCCTCTTTCTTTTATAACTGCAGCAAACTTTTCATGTAGGCTAGGTAAAATAATTAACTGTGCTATTCTGTCTCCTGGGGAGATCGCTGTAATGCCTTTAGGTGAATCTACCATTATCTTGACAATTCCTGTATAATCTGGGTCAATCACTCCTGGGTGAACATGTAGACTTCTGAGGGTGGTGGATGATCTCCCAATTAGTAATCCCATCATGCCAGGCTCTAGGGGTCCTTTAAAATCTGAGTCAATTAATTGGACCCCCATTTGGGGTGTTAATACAAGTCTGGTGGTGGCACGGAGGTCCAGCCCTGCTGACCCAGCAGTGGCTCTCCTCAGTTCTGGGGGTGCCTGATTGTAGGCCATTGCTCTAGGCTGTTGCTTGGTTCCTCAATCACCCAATATATTTGAGGGCCCTGGGGTCTGGGGCCCCTCTCCCCGTTTTTTCGACAGGTAGCCTGAGCTTGCTGATTAATGGGCTGGCCATTGATGTCTCTGACTGATCTGCATTCATTAGCCCAATGTCTCCCCTTCTTGCAATGGGGGCACACCCCTGGTTGTGCTGAACTTGCATTTCCCGTGGCTTGTCCACTCCTCTTGTTGGGACAGTCCTTTTTCATATGCCCTTTCTGACCACAGTTGAAGCAGGCCCCTGCAACTCCAGAGCTTCCTTTTCTGCCTCTGGCTATTTGCATCACAGCAGCAGCTAAGCCTGTATTGGTTAGGGGGCCTCCAAGTTCTCTACAACATTTCATCCAAGCTTCTAACCCTCGGTTCTTGTAAGGGGTAATGGCAGCTCAGCGCTCTTTGGTATACTGTTCAAAGATTAACTGCTTAATTAAGGGCATAGCAGTTTCTGGGTCTCCAAAAATCCTGCCTGCTGCCTCAATCATCCTGGCAACAAAGTCAGAAAATGGCTCAGTAGTCCCTTGGATAATTTTTGAAAGATTACCACTTACTTCTCCCTTATTAGGCAGAGCTTTCCATGCCTTAATCGCTATTTTATTAATTTGTTCATAAACTTGAATAGGATACCCAATCTGATCATTGGCAAAGCAGCCTTGTCCCATTAGCATGTCCAGATCCCAGGCAGCATTGCCGGCTGCACGGTTAGTAGTGGCTTCTTCATTTGCAAATTCTATCAAAAATGCTCTCCAATCTAAATATTGCCCTGGGCTTAAACATGCTCTTGCTAGACCACTCCAATCACTGGGGGTCATTGCTGATCTACTTAAGGCTTCTATCTGTGCAACAGTGAAGGAGGCTGTAGTGCCATAAGTTTGAACTGACTCTGCCAGGGATTTTGTTGCCTTAAAGTCAAGTGGCTCTTGATACCTGTTCCCTTGATTATCTTGGAACACAGGGAAAGCAGTGTCAGATAACTCTGCTCTAACTTGCTGCCACACCTTAGTATTAAAAGAATGCCCTGGATGTGCACTTCCACTATCTAGATAGGGTGTCAGAGCAGCACAAGGGCAGCCTCCCCCTGCCTTTTCCTTTTTAGCTTTATCTTTTACTTTCAGACTGGCTATGGTTCCCATTAGGCCTGTCCCTTCTTCATCTGACTCGTCTACTTTTGGAAATTCTGAGAATTCAAACTCAGCGAGGTTTGGGTAGAGAGGTTTCTCTTCTCCTGCTTCTGATTCCTTTTCACTGCGGGCCTTTTCTGATCTCTCTTCTTGCAACTGCTCCAGGGCAGCCTGCCCACAATCTATCATGTCCGTGCAACACTCATCTTCTAAACAGCCACAGATCATAGGAAGGGGCTGTGATTTGAATGGAAGAAAATGCATTGTGCTTCACTCTCCTGTACAAGGATGGTGCACACACCTACACCTGGAATTCAGGAGACAGAGGCAAGAGTATATTTACTTCAAGAGAAGACTGGGATGCACACAGAAACCTTGTAAGGAAAAGCCATCATTTAAGAGAGATCCTCAAACAGTCAGGTATTAGGAGGAGGAAACAATACTTGACACAACTCTTCTCAATGTTTGATGTTAATACAGACATCATGGATGTAAAGATTCATGACTTCCAGAGAGAACTTCAAACTTAGCAGGAACTAAAGAAAGTATGAGAAAGAAAGTATACCTTTACAGATTAAAGTTGCCCAGGATGAGCTGGGAAGGATGGATACTCTAGAAGAAAGCCACATAGACTTTCACAGCAAGGTGGCAAGTGTCCTTTGTGGGGAAGGGGGATTAAAGCTTTTGAATATGAAATGAGAGTAAGTTGTTGAACAAGCCTTTGAACACACATAAAAGGCAGGGCTCATCCAAGAAGCCTGTAGCCTGTTGTTATGGGGAAACAGGTCATCACATTCCAGCCCCATCCTGGACCCTGCACCACTCTGCCTGTAGTAGACCAGACTTCTGCTTATACACTGGCATGGTGTGTCACACTGATCACCCATTTACTTCTGGTACTCAGTCCCAAACACAAGCTGTAGAGATAAAAAACTCTCTCTCTCTCTTTCTCTCTCACCCCCATTGTGTGTGTGTGCACATGTCTGTGTCTATATGTGTGTGCATGTGTGTGTAGAAGACAGAGGTGTAGGCATATGTGTGCTTGTGTGCCTGGGGACGACCTCTCTGTGTGCATGTGGAAGTCAGAGGGCATCTTCAGCAGTTATCTACTTCTCTCCTTCTCCTTCTCTTTGTGGAGATTGGATCCCTCAGATCCTGGGAGTCATTGTTTCAACTAGACTGATGGGCAGTGTGATTCTCCTCTTGGTGTTTGAACTATAAGCATGTGCATACATGCTGGACCTTTACTTATGTGTTGGAAATATGACCTCTGATCACCAGACATTTATAATAATCATTTTATTCACTGAGTCTTCTCGCAACTCACTTCCTAATGTTAATATGTTCTCCATGGGAGGTGAGTATAGACAACCAAAGAAGAGGTTTGACTATCACATTGTAGGGAGAACCCTTTGAACCAAGGGAACTCAATGGAAACTCAAGATTTCATGTCCCAGTGTAGAGTCATCATGGTGAATATAATTGTTTTCAATTAAGTTTTTAAGTAAGTAAAATGAGAAAAGTTAGGATTATCTGTATGACATAAACTTTTCTCTTCCCTCAGAAAGGGAGCTCAGATAAAGTCTGTGCTTAGCTCTCCCTCGATGGCTGTTATCCAGGATACAGGGAGTAAGAAAAAATGCTGGGAAGATGCTCCCCTGGGATGCCATGTTTCCAGGTTCTCCAGAGAGACCTTGTCATCTTTAACAGACATGAAAATAACATGCTTGAAGGATATGTTAAAGAGGCCATTCACCTACGTCTTGCAGGATCTCCTCAGCTAGAGAACTCCCATGCCATGTTCACCTGGGTAAATGCTCTGCACCCAAGTGCAGAATCAGAAGGTTATCTGGTCCCAGGCTGTGGGAGGAGGAGGAGTGGGGCTCAGGGCAGTTTTCAGCATCTGCAGAAGAGATACTGAGCTCAGACCGCCCCTTGGCACAGAAAATGTGTACCCATGGACAACGAGGGTGTTTTATCTTAGGATACTTTCTGAAACTCCTATAATTAATTTTTCACTGGAGAACTTGATGTTTTATATTCACATGTTTGTCTAAATTAAGTGACTCACTATATCCAATGTTCCTCATATAAAGTATATTTTAGTGATTTCAACTTACATATTATTATAGAAGAATTTATAATGTGACTCCTATATTTTGAGTAATTAAAAATGATTCCAGCATGTTTGTAAGTAAATATCCTTCCTTGTCTCAATATCATCTATTAGAGGACAATGTCACCTTACATGGAGGTCCCCTCCAGCATTCTCTCCCTAAGTCATTTTATTTTGTTTCAGCTTCAGAAATCACACAACAATGATCTTAGATTTTTGTCTTTGCTCTATACAGCAAATTTTCTCCTCAGAGAAGACCTGGGTGGTTGAAACACTCCATATTGACTATACCATGAACACAGTGGTAGATTCCCCTCTTTATATCTAAAGCGCCAGTTTTCAAATTCCAAAAGCTTGAGAGGAACAATATTTTTCCATTAATCTGTCCCCTAGTCATGGAGAAAGTACCCCTTCCAAAATCTCTGAGAGTGGAGTACTGGAGTCTCCATTCGCTTAGAAGAGAATGCAGGATGTTAGTCAAGTCTCAACCTGTCCTGCTCTCCTTAGTGTTCAGATTTTCTCAGTCTGAATCTTTTCATAAACCCATGAGGAACAGACAAACATGAGCACCATCTTCCTTACTGCTAACACACAGAGACTGAGAGGAGAAGGGAGAGACAGTTGTGCAGCTGAAGGCCTGTCTTGGCCATTGCTTCTTCCTGAGCTGAAGTCAAGCAGAGTCAGCTATAGACAGTGGGTCAGTGATAAGGATTCTGTACAACCTCCTGACGTATATTTCCAATGAGCACTACTTTCCTTTCCTAATGTTTCTATATCTAGTAAAAATATTGGTCAACATCCTAGCTGCATGCCTGAACCTGGAGAAGGACTCATACTTGTTTCAACTAAAAAGATGGCATGGATTAATTCTCAGGATTCTTTTCAGAAGTAGCCATCATTTCCTAAATATTCTCCTGGCATTTGCCATGGTCTTCCTGAAGTTCCTATACCTCTTAACCTCCCTGGGCAAAGATCTGCCATCTACTTTGTGATGGCCTTCCTTCCTTCCTTTATCAGGAGATTCCACAGAACCATTGCTCTGGCTTGAATCCCAGAGCCATAGCACCTAGGCTTTGAACTACCTTTTGTTTATTCTTATGAGTTTTTCTTGAAGGAATTTCAGAGCCTTTGCAAAACTAAGTCTTGAGAAGACTTGGTAAAGTAGGTCTCATGGCTGAGAATTGATTAGGCAAACGGTTCCTTTAAACAACTCTACATACGAGGTTTTGCCACTTGGAAACTGAGTTTCTAGAGATCTAATTCATGTACCAATAAAGGAGGCTCAAGCAGTCTGTCCAGTATGGCTGATTCTCCTGCTGCATTCGGTAAACATAACATTACATTCTAGAGTAACCACTATTTAACAGACCTATGCAAAACAGAACACCAACACTTCCCTGGCACACCAGCCACCTCTCTTAAAATCTTCCTCATTTTCCAGAAGGAATGGTAGAACAAACAGAACACACTGCTCAGTCCCACCTCAGTCCAAATCCCACTTACAAATGAACAAACCAGTTCCCCCTTTCAACACCCTCTGTCCATTTTACATTAAGTCACAGAGGGGATGAGAGTGATGACAGCATGGGAAAGTGACCTTATGAGGGTGACAAATACAAGTATCTTGTTTGTGAGTGTGAGAGTGCACAGGCATCGTTCAGTCCTCACATGGCCATGCTCCTTACCAATCCACTCGACACCAGTAGATGGTATGGGAGATTATGTTGTTACATTGTAAATAATTGTCCCACCCATTGGTTTAATAAAAAGTGCTGATTGGCCAAAGGCAGGCAGGAAGTGTGGGCAGGGCTATCAGACTAAGAAAACTCTGAGAACAGGAAACACAGAGCAGAATGCCAGAGAGAAGCCGGAAGAAGCAGAGGACTACCATGCTGCTGTGAGAAAAGGTACTGACCCCCATGGCTGAACAGAACAAGAGACATGGGTTAGATGAAGGGTAGAGAGCTAGCAAGTGATATGCCTGGGCCTGAGGCTGATCAGCCTAAAACTATCGTATGCATCTGTGTGTCTCTGCCAGGATGTCAGTCTGTGAGTCTAAACCTTGAGGCTAGGCCCAAAAGTCCAGGCCAGAAACCTCATACTACAAGATGGCAGCCCAACGTGAGTAAAATGTACCCACATAAAATCATAGAAAGCTTAAAAATGGTCTAGGGCCCAAGCAGCCTCTGAATTGTGTCTCCCACATGAGCCATGGTATAGAGACACCCTGGTGTGGCATAGGGGCTTGAGCTACATGGCGGGCTTTTGGGATTGAGGTGTAAAATGGCTGGTTCCTGAAGTCTCACAGGACCCTTAATATAAGCAAAAAATTGTAAAGAATGGATTTAAGAATTCTATTGATAAGGACAAAAAGAGAATAGAGTTAAAGATGGCTTCTTAGTGTGACATTTTCTTGGATCAGCTCTGTTTGCCAGAGGCAAAGTGAGGCTTGACTTTTTAAAGAGAAGCTTCCTGATTCAGCCTTAGAGGCAAAAGACTTGTGAGTTTTTTAAAAGGCCCTGCTGCCTAATAGTTAAATAGAGTTAATGAGCAGCAGATGGCAAAGCTTGCCTTGGTAATTATATGGACCCTAAAATTCCCCAGAGGACCTGATTTTGGTTTCACAGATGTAGTAAGACTTTCTGGCCTGGCCTAGCCCTGAGATCCACACCACAAGTCCCAAATAATCACAAAAAGTCTTATATTAATATACGCTGATTGACCTATGGCTCAGACATATGACTTGCTAACTCTTTCTCATAACTAAACCCATGATTCTCATGTTCTTTAGCCACATGGATTGGGACCTTTTCTCAGAGCACCAATCTGTAGTCTTCTTTCCTCTGCATCTCCTTGTGTCTCTGCTCTGCTTTTCCACTTCCCAGGGTTTTCTTAGTCTGGTAGCCCACCCATACTTCCTGTCTGCCTTTGGACAATCAGCACTTTATTAAACCAGCAGCAGGAATGAATATTTACAAAGTACAACAACATGATCCCACAGCACACAATACAAGAGATTATCCTAAGACAGCGGCAGGGTACTCACCCTTAACTTGTCTGCTTGAGGAATGTGTCTTTAATGATACTGAATGTTTCTGTCCTATCCTCTGACTTCCTAGACTAAGCTCTATTTGGCTGGTATGAGCTGATAAGGCTAAGCTTGGAGGGGAAGGCCTTAGGACTCCTTTTCTATGGTTTGCTGAGACAATTAAACAGAATGTATTTCCATGAATAGTCTAGAAGTTATTGTATATATTTCTTTACATCAACATAATTTAGAGACTTTTAAAGTGCATGCACTTGATTTGTGTGTCTGGTTGATAAAAGTTAGGGCACCATCATAAGGTAGCAGGATGACTGCAGCTATGTCCACATCTCCTGGCCAGCTGGTACTTGTGATGATTAGATGGTATGCCACCTTCGTGGTCTGTCTTCTGGATGAGGAGGCTTCTCTGGTTGTTAACTCCAAAAAATAAGGTTTTCCAGTGGTTCCAAGGTTTCGTTCATTAAGGTTGTGATTTTATGAGATTATTCCCATTTTCCAAAATCAGATTTTGCAAGTGCAGTTTGCAAAGTGCCATGAAGATTTTAGAGTCACTGCCTGGTTAACAGTGGGGAAAAGGTACTGTTTGCAGAATTTGCAATGAGCTGTGTGAAAGGGTTGAATGTTTCTCCTCTTTCTCTTCATGCATATATGTATTTAACTACATACATGCCTGGTACCTGTGAACCTCAGAAGCAGATTTTGGATCCTTTAGAACTGGTGCTACAGGTGGTTTGGGGCTGCCATGTGGGTTCTTCAATTGAAACTGGGTCCCCTGCAGGAGCAGCAGATACTCTTTACCATGAAACATCTCTCTAGATATTATTTCTAATTGCTTAAACTTCTGATATACCTTACCTCCATTTTGTTCTTTTTGTTTCATTTATTTATTTTGTGGAAAGGAGGAGGCACGGCTGTCACAGCACACTTCTTAGGGTCCTCAGAATTAGTGCTTCCCTTCCAGAATGTAAATCCTGGGAGCCAATCTCACATCATAATGATTGGCAGCAGGCCCCCTCTGAACCTACCCATGGACCTCCTGCTCTGATCCTACAGCTGGTGCTGCATGTTCAGGAACTTGGACACTTCTGCTTTCCCTTCATATCTAACAAGTTCCATAGTCTAAAGAAGATAAAATCAACATGCACCCTTGAATTTCAGATGATAATTACTGTATGGCTAGGAAAACTTTATACTATTACACAATTCATGAGTATGATACTTGAATTAAAGCAAATGTTTGCATTGCATGAGAAAGAATCTTCCAGAAGATCCTTCATCAAATCATTTGGAATACATCTGTAGCTTGAGCCTCCTGAAGGTGAGAGATGTCACTGCTTCATCAAGGAATACAGAATTCTAGATGACTGTGTAGCCCATCTTTTAGCATGGGCTTGGTAATTTTTTTCAATAAAATATACACTGGGAATGACACTGGGTTTGTTGTAATTATAATTACATTTATATTTATTTATCTACACATACCTGAAGAGAAAAGCCCCAGATCATGTTCCTGCCAGTATCTGATAAGTGGACACTTCTCAAAGGGGCTTTTGTTAATCTGAGACATGAACACATATCATAGATACAGTTACAAAGTAGAATTCACAGAAAAGGCCTAAAATGCTACCAGAATGATCTGCAAAGGAACTACATAGACATTCTACTGCTTTCTTATGTAATCTTCTGTCTTTCAGGTAGGGAAAAGCTCATAAATTGTTTAAAAACTGCATTAATTCTCCCACATCACAAATATAAGGAACCTCATCAGAACAAAGCCAGCAGCAGAAACTTCCTCAGCTCACGCTGTGCAGGAAACATCACCATTCTTGCGCTGTAGACTTTATCTTCTTTCTCACCTGGGGTTTCCCTGACACAGGTGTGTGACTGTCCTTATATTCTAGAAAAGGTGACCAAAGTTTAGCCTCAGAGTGCTCAGGGTCACATGCAGAGGAAATGGCAGATTTTGGGTAGAATGTAAAGAAGTCCTGATTCAGAGTTCCCACTTATCATGAATCCCTGACAAACCACAGGAAGAGCACTAGGTCTGCAGAAAATGAGCAGAACAAAGAGAGACTGGAATAAAATGACTCTGAGCCTGTTTGTCCCAAGGACACTGCTTCATTCCAGGGTCTCATTTCTACTTTCTTGCAATCCTTGCTGATCTTCCTTAAACACTGTTGTGTGCCTGACAATCAAGATGATGGTAATGATAAACAAGTTGCTTTGCTTCAGGAAACCTCAACTATGAAGCAACAGAAGAATTAATGTTTCTATGACTCATGGCAATGTTTAACATGAAAGAAAGCTTATATTCTGATGGTGCCTAAGTGCTGGAATGATAGAGACATTGGAGTGTCTTCTGGACAGGTTGATGAGGAGGTGATATTAAGTGGATGAGGCTGAACTGTGAGGCATCGACAAGTCTTCCCAAGGTGTCCATGCTGTCATTGTCTGAACCTGATGAGCAAGGCTGGATTGTGATTCGGAATCTTCTTGCTGATTTCCCTGCACATTTCCTACCTGCTTCTTTTAGCCGTAAAATGAATAAAATCAGTAGCCTGTCCTATAACACTAAGGTAAGAAACACCATTTATTCAGAAGCTGGAATTGGCATCACAGGCAACAGCTTCCTTCTTCTCTTCCACATCCTCAGGCTCACTCGTCGGGAGAGACCCAGACTCACTGACCTGCCCATCGTCCTCTTGTCCCTAATCCACATACTGATGCTGATAGTCATGAGTATAGTAGCTACAGACATTTTTATGTCATGGGGGAGATGGAATGATACCACATGCAAATTTATTATTTCCTTGCACAGGTATTTTAGGAGCCTCTCTCTGTGTGCCTCTACCCTGCTCAGTGTCATCCAGGCCATCACCCTAAGTTCCAGAAAATCCTGTCTAGAAAAGTTCAAACGTAAATCTGTACACTATATGCTAGGCTACTTTCTCTTCCTCAGTGTCTTCTGTGTGTCCCTTAGCCATCCCCTTATGTCATCTGTGACTGCAACCCCTAATTTTACCTCATCTAGTCTTACGTGCCTCAATGAATCATGCTCTTTTCTACCCATGAATGACTCTGTTCAGCACATATATCATTTACTGTCAACCTTTAGGGACGTCATCTTTGTAGGTCTCATGATGAATTTCGTATGCAAGCATAAGAAGAATTCCCAGGTTCTCCACAACACCAGCCTTTCCCACAAATCATCTGCACAACAAAGAGCCACTCAGAACATTCTGTGCCTCGTGAGTTTCTTTGCTGTGATATATACCTTGGATATCATCATTTCCTACTTAAGAAGACATAATGATCCCCTGATATACTGTATGTCACTTCTCATAGGCCATCAGTCCTTTTTTGGTTCTCAGTACTGAAAACAGTATATAATTAACATTTTCACACCCATGTATGAGAGGGCAGTAAACATGTGGTTGTTCAGGATGGATAGGTTTCCTTAATATGAGCTGGTGTACTGCCACCAGAGCTACACATTTTGTTGTGCCTCATATGAGCTTTTTTTTAAAAAAAATGAAAGTATAGTTATTTTTTAATTTTTACTTACTTATTTTTATAAATATTTAAGATCTTTTTACTTTATGTATATGATGCTCTGTTTTTATGTATGCTTGAATACCAGAAGAGTTCCATTATAGATGACTGTGAGCTACCATGTGGTGGTTACTGGAATTTGAACTCATGACCTCTTAAAGACCTGCCAATGCTCTCAACTGTTGAGCCATCTCTCCAGCCCCTTGTGGGAATTCAAAAGTTTCAGAGATATCAGAGGGATCTACCCACAGTCAGTCTAGGAGGATCAGAGATTGGTGATTCACACCTTTAATCCCAGCACAGGGAGTGTCCAGGAAGTGGAGACCTATGCCCTTAATCCAAACTGAGTTCAGGCCATCTTAGTTTGCAGAAGGAGTTGCAGGCTCCCAGGCAGGCAGTGGTGGGGCCATGCCTTAACCAAGAAAAGAGAGTATTTAAGGCAGGTGTAGAAAGACAGAGGGCAGAAGAAGCAGGCTGAGGAAACTGGAAGACAACTGGGTAAGATCTGACTGTGGTGTTTACTCTCTCTAATACCTCCAACTTTCTCAGAGATCTGTCCCTGAGTTTCTTTTATTCATGCAACCGCCCCTAGAGTTATTCTTTTTTTCTGTTAAACCTATTTATTGTGATATGTGTGAATTACAAACATTAATAAATGCCACATGCCAGATATGTAAGTGTTTTATTCTCTCCAGGGTGTTTTCAAGGGATACATGGAAGGTGTATCTTACATGCCATGCCTAAATTACCCAAACTAACTTAAAAGTATCTGACAGATGCAATAGGCTTCAGTCATTCAACTTCCTCAGCTGTCTCTGTTTTGCCAAATTAGGTATGTAAACATTTATTATCATAATCATCACATAAGCAAAAACACCAGAGAGAGAACAGATACTGAGACTAAGAGAGACAGAGACTGATTATATGTATATATACACACAAATATATACACACACATATGTACACACATATATATACACACATATATACACACTCATATGTACACACTCATATGTACACACACACATATATACATACATACACATGTATATACACACACATATATACACACACATATATATACACACACACATACATACATACATACATACGTACATACCTACCTACATATACATACATATGTAAGTGTGTGTGTATCAAATGTCATTCACACCTCAGGAGGGAAGGTCACAGGTGGTTGGGTGAGTGTAGGAGAAAGAAGTGATACAAATAGTGGGCAAAAATGTAAGTATCTCCAAGAAGCAGAATACTTAAAATGGAAAATGCTTATATGTGCTTTATTATAATAAATGTGTTCAATTACCTTAACCCAGATGCAAAGTATATTATCTCTGAAATAAAAAGTTAAGTGACCTGAAGTGTCAAAATGTAATTTTACAAGTTTTAAAAGTCTTTTCCCTAACCATGAAAATTTTCTAAAAGTCTGAGTCTTAGTCTAAGTTTCTCAGAGGAAGCAAAGAAGATCTTCCTAGAGTTTCAAGAGGACCCATTGCCTGCTACTCAGTCTCTGGGAGATCCTTCTGCCCTTCCAGCCTTGGCTACTGTGATGTAAAACCAGCCTGGGCTACATGATAACCTGTTTCAAAATTAACAATATTTAACTTTAAAAACTCTCAACCTCCCACAAGCTCCAGTGCTGTTACTTTCTGGTTCAAGTGTTTTCTATGACATTAAACCCTGAAATTCAGTATAAATCAGACATTCAATGTCACACAGAATAATAGTTGTCAATATTGTGGAAGCAACAGGTACCTGTCAGGCATGTTTAATTACAAAGCCAAATATGATATCAAATGCTGCCATGGGTACACATATTTTACTATGTGATAGAATTATATGCCATCCTTATTACAGGAGAGCAATCAAGAATATGTGACAAACTAAATACCACTTAATTTTCCTGACATAGTGACAGTCACACACATACTTTGATTTTATAATTCTAATTTTAGGATTTTTATTTAAAGAAATAACTTTAAGAGGCTAGAGAGAGGGCTCAGAGGTTAAGAGCAGAGGTTAACTTCTCATCCAGAAGTCATGAGTTCAATTCCCAACAACCACATGGTGGCTCACAACCATCTACAATGAGAGTTGGTGCCCTTTTCTGGAGTGCAGGCAGAACACTGTATATATAATAAATAAATTTTTAAAAAGGAATAACTTTAAAACTGAGTGAGGAGCTGGCTATAGCGGTATATACTTTACTTTCAACACTTAAGAGGCAGAGGCAGGCGAATCTCTTTGAGTTTGAGACCAGCCTGGTTTATATAGTGAGTTCCAGGAAAGCCAGGGACCAGAGTGAGTGCCCACCTTGAACAAACAAACAAAAGCAAAACTAACAAGCTAGATGATAAAAGGGGACAATCTGGAAAATGATTAAGTTTTGTTGACTTTCTTTGTCTTGAGACAAATATTAATAAATGGAATTTTAAGTATTCAGTTGACATGACAGAATATGAAGAGGTCAAGAATATGCAGAGAAATGGAAGAAATGATCCAGCTGATAGATGTGGAAAGGGCAAGGAGAGATGTGATGCATGTCTATTGTCTTAGCATTCAGAAGGCTGAAGCTTAGGTCACAAATACAAGGCCAGTCATGGTTGCATAGTCAATTCTATCCCAGCTTCACAGTTAGGTCTCAGAAAGAGAGAAGATGTGAGCGGGGCCTTCAAAAGTAATGAGTACATTAGCAAATTAGCACACAGATAGATTCAGTTGAACCAGGTGAATAACATTAAAGCCAGAATGAGATACCTGTCTGCGGCTGGCTTAAGGTGTCAGCAGATAAGTTCAGAAGACGCTTCCTGGACCCTGGAGGGGGTGTGGCCAACCTGGAGGGGGTGTGGCCAAGCCCATTGATAAGTGGCTGCTGGGACATGAGGACATTCTCTTCCTGGTTCCTGGCTGCTGGCTGCTGGACAGACAGAATCGGAATCTATCTGCCTTCCATCGTGCGTTCATCCTCGTCCATCTCTTGGATATGCCAGTCCTTGTTCACATGCCACTATAAGCTTTTACTAATATCATGAGTGTTAATTTATATTCTAATAAATATAAATTTTGGACTGGCACCTTGAAAGTAAAACTCCGTCTACATCTGGTGCCCAACGTCCTCGGCCCTGTGCCCTAAACTGTAAGAAGTCAGGGGACATACAGACTGTTCACTTGGGCTTAAAGCTCCCTCTCGCTAGCGGGGCATGGTTTCCAGCCAGCTGGTCCAGTGGGTAGGCGGGGTTTCAGCTCAGTGCGCAAACGCGAGTTTTCGGCTCAGTGCACAAGTGCGGGTTTTAGGCTCAGTGCGCAAGTGCGAGATTTCAGTTCAGTGCACAGACGCAAGATTTCAGCTCAGTGCGCAGATGTAAGATTTCAGTTCAGTGCGCAGACGCAAGATTTCAGCTCAGTGCGAAAACACGAGATTTCAGCTCAGTGGGCAGACACGAGTTTTTGGCTTAGTATGCAGGCACAGTTTTCAACTCTCCAGCCTGCCACAGCACCTGGCTCTGCTTTCAGTGCTCGGTTTTCAGCCCACAGCTTCCTGCTGCTGAGAGTCTCTGCATCTATCATAGAGTGGGCAGAGAATTGAACGCTACTGTGACACCTGTGTACTAAACAGTGTAATTACATCTGAATTGATGCAATGGCTGACTATTATTCTCTTGAAGAGTTTATGTCATATTTTGCCATGGTGGTTGATAAATACTTAAATGAGTATCTTGAAGGATTCAATACCCCAGTCCTACTATCTTTTGGCTTATTTCTCTATTTTATATTTCAAAATAAGAGGATGATGACAGAGTTGTCAAATGGAAACCAACAATTATTGTCCAGATTATGCACTATGGAACTATCAAACTCTACAGTGGCAGATGAGATTAAACAGGTGCAAAATGTAAATCGACAGTTACTGTCCAAGGTATGTGACATGGAACTGTCAAACACTAAAATGGCAAAAAGGATGGATACCCTGGAAATTTGTTACAACAAGCTTTCAGATAAGGCTTCCTCTGTAGATAAGGATAACACTGTACAAGAGAAATATAGGCTCTACGTAAATTATGCAAACAAGAAACTTGTTGACTACATTAATGATGAGAACAAGAAAATCATTAATTATGTTAATGATGGGGATCGAAAAATTGCTGACTCAGGGAGGTCTTTGGAAGGACTGCTTCATCAGGACACTCAAGCTCTAGAAAAATCAATAGCATCTAAACTTCAAGAATAGAAACCAGTAGTATCCAAAATCCAGGAATGGGAACCCATAATATCCAAAATTCAAGAATGGGAGGATCACATTGCAATACTGGAAAAGGGTAGTGATGCATCTTATGCTCAGAACAGTTCAGATCAACCTCCAATGGGATATTATGGTACTGGAGATACTATACCCAAGGTGGTAAACATAACAGGGCTACCCCCTTTTGCACCACTATTGTTCCCAGCTGCTATTCAGACAAAGATAACACCTGGGGGATCCTCAGAATATGTAGAGTATAGCTATGAGCCAGTACATATGAGAGACATCAAGGATTTTAAAGAGGCAATATCAATGTATGGTATACACTCTACTTATGTGAAGCAGCTTCTAAATTCATGGTCAGCAAAAAACCAGATTCTACCAACTGATTGGATGCAGCTAAAGGCTGCTGTCTTGGACCAAAGTCAGAATTTACAGTGAGAAGGCTGGTTTAGAGAGGAGGCCAAGACCTTGGAACAACAAGGAAAAATTGGGGGTTTCTTTGCTTCTCAGGACCAAATCCTTGGTGAAGGCATGTTTGCTGATGTGAGGACTCAATCTACTTATGATGAGCATACTTTATTGCTATGCCATACTACCACACAGAATGCTTGGGAAAAGATTTTGGACCCAGGTCAAAAAATCGAGCATTATACTAAGGTCAAACAAGGCTTAAAAGAGCCTTATACTGACTTTATACAGAGGCTTACCACAGCTGTACATAGAGCAATATCAGATCCAGAAGTTAGGAAGCAATTAATAATTTCTCTGGCCTTTGATCATGCTAATACGGAATGCTCCAGCTTATGTTTCCTGAAAAATGAAGCTGATTTTTGGATTCTATAATATAAAGCATATTACGGGGATACCACACAATCCTTCAGGACAGGCAGTTGTGGAGAGATCTCACTGCACATTGAAAGAGATGCTGTATAAACAAAAGAAAGAAATGAGAAAACCCAGGGAGAGGTTGCACAGTGCCTTATTGACTTTAAATTTTCTTAACACTGATGAAAAGGGAACATCAGCTGCTGAGAGACATTGGGTAGTAGAGAAATCTTCTGAGTTAAATCAACCCATCTACTTCAAAGATGTATTGACTTCTGAGTGGAAGCCTGGATATGTGCTTCGATGGGGTAGGGGTTTCGCTTTTGTTTCAACAGGGAAAGAAAAGATATGGGTACCGACAAAACTAATAAAAGTCTACTTTGAAAAGGAGTCCCTTACTGAGGAGGAGAAGTGATTGCTCACCTCTGATATGACACATGGATACAAGGTAAGGAAAACACATTTAACAAACCTGGGGCAGGGTCTCAGTTTTGTCTTTACAGGAAAATGGATACAACTGTTTTCAAGACTAATTACTCACCTGCAATAGAAGACAGACTGATGATTAAGGAGTGTACATGACGGACTATGAGACCAACTAATACACATATGCACTACTGGGTAATCTCTCAATATTTACTGCTTTGCATCTTGCATCTACACCTCAAAAAAAAAAGAAGGAGTGATCCTGATTTGACTATTAATAGGGCTGGATTTGGATTGGGAACAAGTGGCTTTCTCCCTCTCTAAACCCAAGCATATTGGTAAAGAAAATGTGAAGTATTCTGTCTCATATCAGAAAAGCCACCTGGTGTGAGACAGAAGACAGAATATTTAGGGACCAATATTATTGTGACTTCATCTTAAACCTCGTTTCTCTCTGTTTCTGTAACTTTCAAACATCCTGTCCGCATACAGTCTCCTGAAGTCATAGAAGATATGAATATCTTTTTTGAGTATCAACAATGCTTAAGTTTTCCATTGTAAATAACATTTCCTCCTATCAGCTATCTACAAAGAATCTGAAACTGAGATGTGGCCCCCACCACAACAACTCCTACTAGTGAAACAAGAATAAAAGGGAGAGTATGAGAGAGAGTAAGAGACAGGCAGACAGACAGACAGAGGCAAAAATAGAAAAATCAAGAACCTGGTGCGCACCAATCAATGATTGTTTTCAGAAAATAGACTATTCAAAAATGACTGCAAGATAGCTCTCTATGATAATCTCCAGATCACACTTCTAATTAGAATTCCAGATGGAGTTAACCACTATTCTGAGAATGGTTATAAATGTATATAGTCAGTTCATTAAGATCTAACCATTGTTTTAGCTTTTACAGGATCCCAAAGAGATGCCATCGCCCTTAAGACAGCAGGATGCAATCTTATGAAAGACTATGCCCCCTTTCCCAATAAGTTTTGTGTTCTGAGGGTTGTGGGTAAGTCTTATTTTGTTAGAATAGTTTTAAGTTAAAATTGGGTGAAGGACAGAACTATAATATAGCATCAAAGATCTCTTTTGAAGAAGAGAAGAGGGATAGATATGATAGATAAAGGTAGATTGTTCTGCCTACCTATACACCATTTTAGATAAATGTATGGGCTAAGTTAAAGATAACTTGCATTGGCATAGGTATTTGTATATTGATACAAATGTAAAATCATTTTATATGTTTAATTGTGATAATTTGCACATTTGTACAAAGTTCAATCTGAAATTGCTTTATATAACCAAAGCAACTTGTACTTTGATATAAATCTGAATCTGTAACTATTATGTAAAATTGAATCTGTAATTGCTATATTTTATATATGCTTCTATCTCTGTTTGAATATTTGAACATCATTGTCATGTACACTATGCAATTACTACTTTCATTTAACTATACTAGATATAATGTAGGATTGCACTAGTTATGATATATGCACAAGATGTTTTATATACCTGTTTAGATGATATATATGTATATACATGTCTAAAATGCTGTGGCCACTTTACATGGTAATATACCCCTGGCTAATGTTTGATAGTCATACTAAAAGTCATTGTTCAGGGATTGTACACCCCTTATATAGGTATTCTAATTTTTAGTACAGTGTTTATTCCTTAAGACAATAAAATCTACTGTCAACATTACTTAAGGTACCATATCCCAGTCATCTTAGATACAGGTTATAATATCATAGATAGACAGAAATCTTCAACTATTTCATAGACCCAGAGAATATGGCATTTAATATTTGAAATTTGGCCATGAGAGGCACGACGACTCCTGGTGTCACTGCTCCTTTCCAGAGATGGTATGAGCATCGAGGATACTCCACTGGAGTTGGTCCTTTTGGCAGAGAATGGCCGGTTGAGTAAGTAACTGTCCTTACCTTGATTGCTGACAGTACACACATGGTGTCCAAGCTGGATGAACAAGTTGATGGAGACTGACGAAACCTGTCTGGACAGGATAAGACAGTCCCTCCAAAATTGCTCTGCTTGTGAGAAGATCTGTCAGATACCATAGGCCTGTAGCCAATATGATAGATGCTCCAATGGCGCACAAAACCAGAGGTGATTGTCCAGGTAACTGTGTTGCTGTCCTCTCCCAAATTTTGGAAGCCAGTACTTCCATGTACTTCTGACTTTCAATTGATATATCTTCCTTCTCAAGTCTTGAAGAGGTTGAAGAATAGGTATTTATGGTTACTAACTCATAATAATTCCAATTGTACATAGTCTTTGTTTAGAACCTTCTTAGATAGACAAAAGGGGGAGATGTGGCAGGATTAAGGTGTCAGCCGATAAGGTCAGAAGATGCTTCCGGGACCCTGGAGGGGGGGTGGCCAACCTGGAGGGGGTATGGCCAAGCCCATTGATAAGTGGCTGCTGGGACACGAGGACACTCTCTTTCTGGTTCCTGGCTGCTGGCTGCTGGACAGACAGAATCGGAATCCATCGTCCTTCCATTGTGCGTCCAATCGCTCGTCCATCGTTTGGATACACCAGTCCTTGTTCAGGTGCCACTATAAGCTGTTACTAATATCATGAGTGTTAATTTATATTCTAATAAATATTAATTTTGGACTGGCACCTTGAAAGTAAAACTCAATCTACACCTGTCAGTCATCAGAACAGCATCAGGCACTGACCATCAGAGGGAAGAACAGCTAGAGAAGATTTTGAGAAAACTGAAATATCTTACTTCAACACATACTCACTATATGAGCTAGTAAACACACTCCCAGTTCTACATAAATCGTATGAGAATATGCAACTTCACAGTCTTCATGCCAGTGTTCCCAGAAGCATTCTTCACATTCACTCCAAAGTGTGCATAGTGATGGTGTCCCCACACAGGAATGGAAGAATGGATGGACTTCCATACAACAAATTCCTGTGCATCAAGAAAGAAAAACCTAGTGATAAATCAAATTAAATTATTTTTAAGTGCATCTTCTTAAGTGGAATGAGAGTATAAAGGAAGTGTTTACTGGGTCATGATGTGGGAATGCCTTTCTGTATGCTGTGAATCTCAGTCTTTAAATAAAGGAGCTGTTTTGGGCCTTGACAGGCACCATAGAAGAAGTAGGAGGGGGAATCAGAATAGATAGGAAAGAAAGGGCGGAGTCAGAGGCAGATCGATCTGAAGCCGCCCAAGGAGCAACATGTAGGAGCACAGGTGAGCCATGGGCCACATGGCAGACAGATTGATAGAAATGGGTTGATTTAAGATGTAAGAGCTAGCTAGCAATGTGCCTGAGCCATAGGCCAAACAGCATGAAGTTAATATAAGTGTCTGAGTCATTTCTGGGGGCCTGAGTGGGCGGTTGGGCAACTAAAAGGTCTCAGGTGGCAGGTCTGTGAGTCTCGGACCTCTGACCTCCCGAGACCAAGAAACCCTACTGCTACAGGGTCACTTTAGAAGATATTCCTTAAAATCAGATCATGGACTGATGCAAAGAAGGTGTGGGAATGTAGAAAAACATGTGCATATGAAGATTCTCAAGCTCACAGTCTGTTCTGAACTTCACAGGGAGATGGGTCCAACACTATATATTTATCTAAACATATAGAAATTCATATCACAAAGGGTGAACCTCAGCATTTATAAACCCTAAGAAGAAAGAAGTTTTAGTAAGTGATGCTTTCAGTGAAAATGATGAGGTCAAAGTGTTATTGGTTGGAACAAAGAAGACCCCAGACCAAGATTTCTTGCAAGACAAAAAGAAAAAGTTTATTACACCTGCAAGTGGGCTAAGGGTAAAAAGATAGCCAAGATCCCCAAAGGCTCTCAGGGTAGAGGTTTTATACAGCACTCTAGTTAGGGGAGGGGGAAGTTGCAATGATTCTCATGGTTATTCAGGATGGTCTCATCTGAGTTACTACGTGCAGGTCAGGCAGAGTGGGCGATGTCCCAAGAATGCAGGAAGCAAGCTTGTTTAGACTGCACATCCTGCATGCAGCTGGTAAATCCTATAAACAAAGCTTTCCCCAAGACTCTGAATCCTTGGGCACACAGTCACTGAAACTCTGCCAACCTCAGTTAGCTTCAGGGGCCTCAGGGAGGGGTGAGAGGGGTTTCAGCTTGGTGGGCAAACAGCTATCATGACACTAGAGAGTTAAGTGGAAAAGAGTCAAATGGGATTTTTCTATTATTACATTCCTCCCTTTTTCTGCTGCATATCTCTAATCCTAGAGATCTGAATCTCATATCTTTTCATAGTGCTGTCTCATTATCATGAGCTTTACTGTGCCTATTTGTCCCTGGAGGAAAGTGGTGAGTCTGTTGAGAACACAGGGTCATATGGTCAAGACTAGTAGTAAGATGATGAGGGGCCCCACAAGGGTAGAAATAAGTGTGGTCATCCAGGGAGATTTATTATACCATCCTTCAAACCACCCCTGTTGGTCTTGCAATTTCTTTTCTCTATCCTTAAGTCTTTCTTAAAGCTTTGCCATGGAATCTCTAACCACAACAGTATTATCTGCATAAAACAGCATTCTTCTTTCAAGGCTGAACATTATCCTCCGTCTTTGAGGAAGAGCAGCTCCAGATCCCGTCTATTCTGCAACACTACTTCTGAAAGTGATGTAAGGGACTTCTCTAATTCCTCTGTAGACTGTTCTACAGCCTTGAGGTTCTGAGTAATTGCTGTTTCTAGTAAGGCCATCTGCCTAGATCCTTCTGTCAGGGCCGCTGTCCCGGTGCTGACTCCTGCTAGTACTCCGGCTCCCAGCAATACTGCTAATGTCAGGCTGACAGGTTCTCTCCTAAATCTGGCCTGTCCTTCGACTGTGTCTCCAAAGTCCTCATCTCCATGGTAAGTCAGATGGAGAAAAATTCTGACCATTACACAAAAATCTCTAGAATTATTAAAAACCTGAGTGGAAACACAGTGAGTTATTCCCGTGTTGCATGCCCATCTTGTCCCTTCCTCTGGAATCAGGTAAGAGTTGTTTGCAACCACAGTTAGGGTCTGTTGGCAGAAGTTCTTTTCTAGAATGGTTGGGGTCCCTAGGCATGTCCCCTTCCCAGTTACTTCTGGAAGGGATAACATATGACATTTATTCCAGTCACACTTAGAAGAGCTAGCGCTTTGAATGTAGCTTCCAATAATTCCTGTTCCCTCATAGTAGCAAAAGTCAGTTAGGTTAGGTTGAGTATTGTTAAGGGCCTTGTACCCTCCCTCTACTAGATCTAGTAGGCACTGGCCAGTAGTAGGCATTGGTTCAGCTGTGAGTGTGGGGAAGATCCCTCCCATGGAGTATTCAGGGGAGGTCCTATGTAGGCGTGCTGCCTCGGTAGGTTTAGGCTGGGGATCCCCTATCTGTGGCCCACCCTGGTCAACTAGTACCCTGTTGGGCCCTACTGGCACCCTTTTTCTAGAGCCAACCTGAAGTCTAAGCTTGAACGTGAGGCTAACATTATTTCCTCCTTTATACAGTCTCAACCCCCACTGTCTGCCTCTCAGCCAATCTTGATTGGCTTTTCCATCAGTAGTGAAAGTGATATTTAGGGGATTACGAGTAAGATTTGTGCATGGCCCATTACCTGTCCAACTCCCCTGACGGCAAATTGAGTCAGTGGTGTCAACTTGATGGAAATCCCTTTCTACATTTATTAGGTTCCAAGAGGAGGTGGGCTTCCAGTAGATATTCGCTGTTGTATCACACCCCCAGGCATGGCAGTAAAATGATTCCACTCCCCCCACTTATAAGCTGTTGCTCTCTCTCTGCCATCACGGGGGCACACATAGAAGGGTAGCCACTGCAAGGCCTACCTATACCAGGGGGCCTTGCATCCTGGACCACTATGTGAGGGCTTCCGCTCTTGGAGTCCCTCAGGGGTATAAGGAGGTGGATGGGCAGGGTCAGTGGTGGGTATATCCCAGGATATATCCTAATCCTGCTGCTAGCTGGCACAGGTCGGGGTGAAGGTCAGGCCACCAAGCCCACTGGGGGTGGTGGGAAGAAGATATTTCCCATACCATGTCCCCAGTCCCAGATATCACCTGCCACATCTGCTCAACTGGTTGGTGGGGGTTGTTCTTTGGAGAGGTGGCAGCGTACATGGAGTTTGAGAGGATTATCAGTTCTCTCCACAGTCCATTGGTTGTCAGGAGCAGGATCTGGCTTGAGATGAGAAGCATGGATCCAAGCAGCGATGCCATCTACTTTGAATGCCATTGGCATTGTCAGGAGGATCTGGTAAGGTCCTTTCCAGAGAGGCTCAAGGGTCCGGTGTTGGTGCCTCTGGACATAAGCAAAGTCCCCCACTTGGGAGCAATGTGAAGTCCCTTCTCCCTTGGGCTGGTATAGATCAGACAACTGCTTCCACAGGCTATGCTGCACTTTTGCCAATTCCTGTAATATAACGGACAGGGGAGTATTTGGTACATTCAGGTCAGAGCTAGCTAAGTCCCATATAGGGGGAGGAGTCCCAAAAAGAATTTCAAAAGGAGTAAGGCCAGTGCAAGCAGACGGAGTGCTTCGGACTCAGAAGAGGGCATAGGGTGGGAGCATCACCCAATCTCTATGGCCAGTCTCCATGGTTAATTTGAGTAGTTCTTGAATAGTTCTATTCATTCTTTCTACCTGCCCTGAGCTTTGGGGTCAGTAAGCACAATGAAGTTTCCAATCAATCCCCAATACCTTGGCTACCCCCTGACTTACCTGGCCCACAAATGCTGGTCCATTATCGAACCCTATTACCTTCGGAAGTCCAAATCGGGGAAAAATTTCTTCCATGATCTTCTTTACCACAATTGCAGCGGTCTTGTGTTTGGTGGGAAAGGCCGCTACCCATCCTGAAAAGGTGTCTACAAAGACTAAGAGGTATTTTAGTCCATATTTGGCTGGTTTTACCTCAGTGAAGTCGACTTCCCAAAACTGGCCAGGCCTCTTACCTCAGAGCCAGATCTCACTCATTACCCTGGACGGGTAGACATTTACCAACTGGCAAGCTTCACATGTGCTGACTACAGCTTTTACCAGAGTTTTCTTCCCCTGAGTAGTCAAGTCTTGGTTGTCTTTTAGTAGTTACACCAGTTTGTCAGTTCCCAAGTGGGTGAGTTGGTGCACCATCTGGAGGTAAGTTTGCACCTTTTCAGGTGGGGGAGAGGGAGATGGTGCTGACTCAAGTTCTGCTGCCAAGATGTCAGCAGTGGGCTCCATTACTACTGCCCGAGCTTCCTCATCTGCCCTTCTGTTGCCTGTGGCCACCAGATCTTGCCCCCTTTGGTGTCCAGGGCAGTGTACTATTGCTAATTCACGGGGAAGCAAAACAGCATCTAGGAGAGCCTGAATCTCTTCCTTATGTTTAATTTCCTTACCAGCAGAGGTCATAAAACCTCTTTCTTTGTAGATTGCTCCATGCACATGTGTGGTGGCAAAGGTATATCTGCTATCTGTATATATGGTATCTCACTTTCCCCTGGCCAGTTCTAGAGCTTTTGTTAGGGCCACCAGCTCAGCTTTTTGGCCAGAGGTCCCTTCAGGGAGCCTTCGTGACCAAATGACTTTTTCTTTATCTACCACCACAGCTCCTGCCCTGTGGCTTCCTTTGTACAGGAAGCTGCTCCTGTCCATATACCAAATCAAATCTGAGTGAGGCAAGGGGGTGTCTTTCAAGTCCTTCAGGATTCCGACCTCTTCTGCCAGGATTTCCTGACACTGACGTAGGACTGATCCCCCTTCCTCTCTGGGTAGCAAAGTGGCCAGATTCAGGATGGCCGGGGAGCCTAAGGTAATTCTGTCTTTGTCCAGCAAGAGACTTTGGTAATGGGTAATGCGAGCCTTAGTTAGCCATCTGTCTGGTGTCTGTCTGGTGATGTTTTCTAAGGCATGAGGGGCAATTACAGTCAATGTTTGGCCCAGGGCCAGCTTGTCCGTGCCCTTTACTAGGATGGCTACAGCTGCAATGGCTCATAGACATCCTGGCCACCCCCGAGCAACCACGTCCAGCCGCTTGGAGAGGTGTGCTACTGGCCTTTCCAGGGACCCAGGGACTGGGTCAAAACCCCTCAGGCCACTCCTTCCCTCTCATCAATGTAGAAGGTAAACAGCTTTTCTATGTCAGGGAGGGCTAGGGCCGGGGAAGAGAGCAATGCCCTTTTGATTTGGTCAAAACTCTCTTGTTGCTCTTTCCCCCATATATACTCAGTCCCACCTTTTAACAGGGAGTGCAGTGAGGCAGCCAAGGCAGCAAAGCCAGGTACCCATAGTCTGCAAAATCCTGCTGTACCCAAGAATTCTCTAAGACTCTTACTGTTCTTCAGGGGAAGAATGTGGGTTACAGTTCTCGTCCTAGCCTCTGTCAGCCATCTCTTACTGTCTCGAAGAGTGTAGCCCAGGAATGTTACTTCAGGTCGCATATCTGGGCCTTCTTGGCAGAGGCCCAATATCCTAGTTTAGCCAATTCAGCCAGTAGCTTTTCAGTCCCCTTTTGGCACTGCTCCATGGAGGTGGCTGCAAGCAACAGGACATCAATGTGCTGTAATAGAGTAACCACAGGCATAGAGACCCAGAAGCTCCCCAAGTCCTGATACAAGGCCTCATCAAAGATGGTAGGAGAGTTCTTAACTCCCTGGGACAGCCAGGACCAGGTGAGCTGTCCCAAAAACCCACTCTCAGGGTCAGTCCACTCAAAGGCAAACAGCTCCTGTCTAGATTCATGGAGGCATATGCAGAAGAAGGCATCTTTCAAGTCTAGTACTGTGTACCATTTTCTGTCAGGATTAAGGGTGCTGAGGAGATTGTAGGGGTTCAGGACTGTAGGATGGATGTCTACTACCGGATTGTTAACTTCTTTTAAATCTTGGACTGGCCTATAATCTCCCATCCCAGATTTCTTGACAGGCAGCAGGGGGGTGTTCCATTCTGATTGACAGGGTCTCAGAATCCCCTGTTCTAAAAGTCTCTGAATATGGGGTTTGATCCCCTCTCTGGCTTCTTTGCTCATATAATACTGCCAGACTCATATGGGGGTGGCTGAGGGTTTCAGGCACACTACCATATGAGGCCTTTGTACTGCCAGCCCCGGTCTGGCCATTTCTGCCCATGCCTCAGGGAAGTCTTGGAGCCAGTCATCTTTTAGTCCTTGAGGGCCCAGGGGAGGCTCATAAATCTTGTATTCATCTTCAGCTGCCAGAGTTAACATGGTTACAGCAAGTTGGCTGACCAATGGGTTGGTAAACTCTACTTCCAGACCCTGGGGGTTGAAGGTAATTCTAGCCCCAAGTTTGGTAAGTAGGTCTCTTCCTAACAACGGGGCCGGGCATTCAGGGATCACCAGGAAGGAATGTTGTACTTTACCCTTCCCAAGGTCCATTGTTCTCTTGGTGGTCCAGGCTCTGTGACGACATCCGTTGGCTCCCTAGACCAGAGATCTTTTGTTTGAGAGGGGACCCAGGGATGTCTGCAAGGCTGAATAGACTGCCCCCATATCTACCTCGAAATTAATTGAGGTCCCCTCCACATTAAAAGTTACCTTGAGTTCAGGGAGGGGATCCAAACTTCAACATCCCTAGTCCTCTAAGGACAGGAGATTGGGTTTCTTTTTCTTCTTAGGGCAGGCTTTGACTCAATGTCCTTCTTCTTTGCAGTAGGCACACTGGTTGGCTCCAAGTTTCTGGCATGGGCCTAGGTATCTATCTTTCCCTGGCTTTTCCTTTCCACTTACTATGGTAGCCGAGGTCTTTGTTAATTCTCTATTCCTCCATCTATCTCTCTGTTTTTCCTTCTCATCTCTCTCTTCTTCATTTTTCTTTCTTTTTCTTCTTGCTCTCTCTCTCTAATCTCTTATCCTTTTCTTCTACCGTCTCCCTCTTGTAAAAACTTTCTCTGCTTCCTTAACTAGATCTCTCAGGGCCATGTTCTGCAACCCATCCATCCTCTGGAGCTTTCTATGAATATCGATAGCTGACTGCCCTATAACGGCCATGGCCAGAGCCCCCCATTGTTCCTCTGACTCAAGATCAAAAGAAGTATACCTCCTATATGCTTCCATCAACCTTTCTAAGAACTCAGAGGGGGACTCTTCTGGCCCTTGGACTACTTCTCTTACCTTGACCAAATTGGTGGGGTGTCTCACCACTGCTCGCAGACCCCCCATTAGAGTCTGGCGATAGAATAAAAGATGTTGGCTACTGTCTGGGGTATTCAGGTCCCAACTAGGTCACCTTAAGGGAAAAGCTTCCTCAATCAGATTAGGTAACTGAGTAGGACGGCCATCAGTGCCAGGAACCACTTCCCTGGCCTCTAACAGGATCTGGTCTCTTTCTTCAGAGGTGAAAAGGGTCCCTAAGAGCTGCTGGCAGTCATCTCAGGTAGGCTGATGAGAGAACATAAGAGACTCTAGGAGCCCAGTGAGCCTCACTGGGTCTTCAGAGAAGGGAGGGTTATTATTCTTCCAGTTATAAAGGTCTGAGGAGTAGAAGTGCCAGTACTGAAGAGCAGGCATTTCTCTCCCATGCCCATCATCTATAGCTGGCCCAAAGGGCCTCAGGGGCAGCGCAACTGCTACTTCTTTGGTGGACTGAGCCCTTTGGCTATGTGTACCCTCTGCAGGACCCTCCACTAGCCTGTCAAGACCATGTCTCTCAGGAGGAGCCTGGGCCTCCTCGGTAGGACTACCTGGTGGATACAGAGGAGAAAGACTAGAATCAAGCAGAATGAGGTCAGACTGAGATTCAGGTAAGATGGGAGGGAAGAGGGGGGTACAGGGTCAGAATGGTAGTAGAGGTTGAGGGTTCTGATGGCTTTAGAGGCAGCATTGGACAGGGAACAGGTCAAGGAGGAGCTGTGGGAAAGGGAGCCAAAGACAGGCTGAGAGAAGGGAGTTTAGGAGAAGGGAGAAATGGTTAGACCCAGCTGGGAGGGACCCCTGCCAATTTTTCCCAAACCCAGATGTAAGGCTGCTGATGAGGATGGCCATGTGGTCTGGGGCTGAAAACAACAGCCTTAACTGCCTGGATGGCATTCTTATGGAAGGTCCCTGTAGCTGGCCATCCAATGCCTAAGGTCAGCCATTCAGAAGTGCAGAAAGTCTGCCACTTACCTTTCTTAACAATGAGAGATAAGTTATTAGCCCGGTCTGAGACTTCAGACCAGTGGGAGAGGGTAAGTTAGAGTGGGATTGAGGGTTTCTGATACATTTCAACAACAAGGAGACAGAGCCCAATGAAACATAGACAGACAGAGACACACAGACAAAGCAGGCAGCAGTACTGCGAATGACAAAATGAAAGTAAAAATATCTCTAACAGTCCAGACCTATGAGCTCATTCAGAAACTGGCATTGATATATTACAGAGTCTGCCCAAGACAACAAATGGGCTTCCAAGCATCCTTGGTTGCCCTGACAACCCGAGACGTCTCTCAGGGGTCATGACCTGTGGCCTCCCAAAACATCTGTCAGCCACAGCCAGGGAGAGCTCATGCTAGTCCCCTGCAGCCACTGCCAGTTTTCACCAACCGAGAGGTCCACAGGGTCTTTAGATCTCGGTGGAACCTCCAAGATGTTAATGGCTGGAACAAAGAAGACCCCAGACCAAGATTTCTTGCAAGGCAAAAAGAAAAAGTTTATTACACCTGAAAGTGAGCTCAGGGAAAAAAGATAGCCAAGAGCCCCGAATGCTCTCAGGGTAGAGGTTTTATACAGCACTCTAGGTAGGGGAGGGGGAAGTTGCAATGATTCTCATGGTTATTCAGGGTGGTCTCACCTGAGTTACTATGTGCAGGTCAGGCTGACCAGGCAATGTGTCCCAAAAATGCAGGAAGCAAGCTTTGTTTAGACTGCACATCCTGCATGCAGCTGGGAAATCCTGCAAACAAAGCTTTTTTCGAGAATCTGAGTCCTTGAGCAAACAGTCACTGAAACTCTGCCAATCTCAGTTAGCTTCAGGGGCCTCAGGGAGAGGTGAGGGGGGTTTTGTCTTGGTGGGTAAACAGCTATCGTGACACTAGAGAGTTAAGTGGGAAAGAGTCAAACAGAATTTTTCCATTATTACAAAAGGTGAAGGACACTGTGAAGCTCCATATAGTATACTCTCAGCAACAAAATCTTGACTGTTGGCTTGTTTACTTATTTTTATTTGTTTGTTTGTCTGTTTAGAGAGTGTCTCAAGAAGGTCTGACTGGCATCAGACTTCCTATGTAGTCAAGAGTGGCCTGAACTTATCCTCCTGTGAGTGTTAGGACTGCAACCTTGTGCCGGCATACCTCAGTAGCTAATTAACTTTTTGAGATAGGCTTTCTCTGTGTAGCTCTATCTGTCCTGGAACTCATTCCAGAGACAAGGCTGACCTTGAGCTCAGAGATCAGCTTCCTCTGCCTTCTGAGTGCTGGGATTAAAGGTATGTGCCACCACTACCCAAATGCAAGTTAATTTCTTACATATTTAGCAGTTAAAATTCTGCTGGATAAACAATATATAAACAGATGGTATAGGTTACACCCCAACCCTGAAAGTTACACCCCAACCCAAAAATATGCCCACACCCCCTACAACTGTGACCAGTATCTCTCTTCCCAGTCACTGTCCTGTGTGAGTAATAACTGTGCTTCAGCACAGGCAGATGGAGTCGACATTAAATGCCTACAAAACAAAATGCATCTCACATGCACCAAGTGAAAAATGACAGACTGCAAAGACCATGGTCTAATGGCTATTCATATAACATTTTTCATGAAGAACATTATAGGGAAGACAAAGGGTGAGTGGTGTGAGGGTCGGGGCAGGGGGAAGTAGACTGATCAAAAGGAGGTACAGGCCAGAAATCTCAAGGTAATGGAATGTTCTGTATTTGATGAGGACATGGAGACAAAACTATATATTTGTTAAAATGCACAAATTTTTTGTATTACAATGGGTGATTCTCAAGGTTTTAAACTTTAATAAATAAATCAACATAAGGACTTTGATATTATCTTGGAAGTGATGGCACATGCCTTTAGTCTCAGCACTTGGAAGACAGAGGTAGGGAGATCTCAGAGAGTTGGAGGCCAATCTGGTCTACAATGTCAGTTTCAGGACAGCCAGGAATGGTACACAGAGAAATCCTGTCTTCCAAAACAAAAATTAAAAAGAAATTTTTGATATTGGTTTTTTGAAACTTATAAATTTATAGTTAACATAAGCTGAAAGATTCCATATCAACATATAGTCTTAGCAGAAAATGAGAAGCTTTTTTTACAGAGGTGGGAGCTAATATTTTAAGGTTGGTACCATGGTTGAACAATAGGTGGATGGTATGTGAAATAAAGAACATGAGAAATCTTATTATTGGAGAGCTGAAAAACAAAATACAAAGGGAGTCTGAAACCCCAACATATTGCACTACAACCTGAGATATAAAAATGAAGTCAGCTGGACAGTGGTGGCACACACGTTTAATCCCAGCACTTGGGAGGTAGCCATCCTGGTCTACAGAGTGAGTTCCAGGACAGCCAAACCTTCATACAAAGAAACCCTATCATGAATACCCCCCAAAAGATGTATAATTAAATAAATAAATCTGGCATCAGCCTATCTTTAAAAAAATATACATGGGTAAGTTGGGAAATCATTTATATATGCATGCATCAAAACTTGGGGCGAGAAATACGCCTATGAACCTTATCTACGTACATTTGTTGTGACTTGCTAGAGAAACAGTGGCTAGTCATATCCAGATATCAATCCTTAAATACAAATACCAGAGTATACTGCCTGAAATAGGGAATACAGAGAAGTCCCAGGGTTCTTTTCCTCTCACAGAAAAACTGATGTAGTCTACGGTGTGGTGACTCATTGCTATAATCTCAGTAATTAGGAGACAAGAGGATAACTTACAAGTTCAAGTGGAGGCTGGGCTATGTAGTGGGTTCAGGACAGCATAGACTACAGAATGAGACTGTGGAAACCAATCTATCAAACAACATATCCACCCATCCTAGGGTCTGCTGGCCTGATAATTGATGAGTTCCATACCAAAGGGAGACAGTGGCTGAAAGGAAGTAAACAGAGTCCCTAGGGATAATACCTGAGGTTGTTCTCTAGCCTTCATATTGCACATGTACGTGAACACACACACATACACACACACATGCACACACATGCACACACATGCACACACGCATGCATGCACACACACACACACATCCCTAGGAAAAATATAACTAAGAATGGAGAGAAAATGTAACCTCATACATTTGATTTAAATGAGATTTTGTTGTGAAACAAGAACAGAGTATCTTATTTTTACCTAATAGTAGCTTGGGTAGAAAATAATGAAATTTTGGCGTAGAAATACTGACTGAATTCTGATACAGGGCTTGTGAAAATCAGAGCAATTAGAAGAAAGTAAACACTTTGCACATCTGGAGAGCTTCCCAAACATCTCAGCCTTAATTGCTGTAGGAAAGCCAGAAGCAAATTGAGACCCTTACCTGGATTCTGAGAGAAAACTATGTAGTTGGCTCTGGTGCACTGAAACATGTTGGGGACAGAATGCCTTATGAGTCTTCTATTGTCATACCTGGAAAATTAATTTCAGACAGTCTTCACGGACAGATGCATTTTTAGTATAGGTCACTTATAAAATTAATGTCAGGGACTTTCTAAAAATTCCTGTAACTAAGTCAATGCACAAGCAGGTCCATGCAAAGGAGCATAAGCTAAAGCCTTAAGTTGCATATTCTGGTGCCACCTAGTGTCACATGAGAGGTTGGCAGTTTTAAGAAGGAATAAATTGCGCAGTAGAAGTTCACACAAGTGTTGCAGCTCTGAAGGGAAAGGTTTCCCCAACAGAAGTGTTACAGCTCTGCTCCAGCAGGGGAGTTTTCTCCAATCCAAGTGTTACAGTTTTGAGGGGAAAGGTGTTAGTTTCCTCTTCTCTCCTGCCTGCCTTCACCACCGAGGTGGTTAGGTTATCACCGGCCACCATGTGCTTTTCCACCATCAGCTATGGGACAGACACACAATTCCCTCTCTTGCCTCTCCTTTCTCATCTCTCGGCTCTCTTATTGCCTGTTGATGTTTATTTTTGTTAATTTGGCTAAAGGTCTGTCAATCTTGTTCATCTTTTCAAAGAATCAACTCTGTTTCATTGACTCTATTATTTTTATTGTTGCTTCTATTTTATTAATTTCAACCATAATTTGCTTACCTCTCTATATATACTTTTTAAGTTAGGAAGGTTTTGCTTCTTTTTGGTTTTCCAAAGTCTTCAGATTCATCATTAAGTTATTAATTTGAGGTCTCTCATTTTTTAGTGTAGCCCCTATCTTCTTTCTGTTGCCATTGGTATGCTGTGCTTTCATTGTCACTGAATTTTTAGAATCTTTAAATTGTCTTCTGAATTTCTTACCTGGCCTAGTTATCATCCAGTGCTGTGTTTAGTTTTCATGCCTCTGTGTACTTTCTGTAGCTTCTAATGCTGTTTATCTCCAACTGTATTCCATTGTGATTAGATAGAATGTAGAATGTGATTTCCATTTTTTAAATATTTGTAGAGATTTGCATATGAGGTCAGTTTTGAAGAAAGTACCCTGGGATCCTGGGAAGGATGTGTATTCTTCAGTGTTTTGGTGGATTAATCTGCTAGGTCTTTTGGTTTAGGATGTCATTTAACTTCAGATTTTCTCTGTTTAGGTATTTTCTAGATGGACAGACTATTGGTGAGGGTGTGGTATTGACATCATCACTATCATTGTGTTGGGGTCAGTCTGTGGTTGTAGATGTATTAAAGTCTTTTGTGTTAACTTGGTTGCCCCTGTGTTTGGTGTGTGTATGATGTTCAGGATTGCAATGTCCTGTTGGTGATATTTTCTTTAATATTATGAAATATTCTTTCCCCATTTTTCTGACTAGTGTTTGTTTGTTGTTGTTCTATACTCTTTCTGTTTTACCCCCCCCTCCCAAATAAATCACTCATGGGGGCTTATTCTTAATCATAAATGCCTAGCCTTAGCTTGGCTTCTTTCTACCCAGCTTTTTTTAACTGTAAATTACCCTGTCTACTTTTTGTCTCTGGGCTATTCTATTCCTGTATACCTTTCTTTGTTTTTCACTCCATGTTTACTGTGTGACTGGAGTTCTCCCTCTTCTCTGATTACTTCTTTCTTCCTCCAAGATTTCTCCTTCTACTCATACTCTCTGCCTGTCAGCCCTGCCTATTTCTCCCTCATGCTTCACTATTGGACATTCAGTTCTTTAGTAGAACATCAAGTGTTTTAGACAAAGTAACCCAGCTTCATAAAGTTAAACAAATGCAGCATAAACAAAAGCAACATATTTTTACATCATTCACCCAATGTTTCACAGCACAAACAAAATAACACCCTTCAAATAATATTCTACAGCACATGTTGGCTTGTTTTGTCAGGTATTAGAACAGCTACATATGTTTGTTACTTCCATTTGCTTGGAGTGCCTTCATACATTCTTTTAGTCCAAGATTATGTCTATCATTGATGGTGAGGTGAACTGTGGGTGTGAGTCAACATTTCTTCACTGCTGATGGAAGAATTCCTGGCATGTAGCAACCACATAACACATGTGCTAGTCCAATAACCCAACATACCACCTATGAAGGGCATGCCCCTAAGCATGGCTGTGGGGATATGTTGCATATTTAATAAAAACAAGTCTAAAATATCAGAGAAGAGATCTACCCACAGTCAATCCAGGAGGTTCAGAGAGTGGTGAACCTTCAATTACACCTTTAATCCCAGCACAGGGAATATCCAGGAGTGGTGACCTACACCCTTAATCCCAGAAGATCTGAGTTTGAAACCAGCTTGGTTTACAGAGGGAGTTCCAGGCTCCTGGGCAGGCAGTGGTGGTGCCACACCTTTAACCCATAACTCTTTGAAATCTTCTTATTTCTGTGAGTTCAAGGCTAACTATCAAATAGTAGTAGCCCATGCCTTTAATCTTAACCTGGACATGAAACAATTAGGTGAAGAAGGTATTTAAGGTAGCCATAGGAAGGCTGTAGAGTCGTGAGAAGGGAGGCTGAGAAAGCTGGAAGGCAGCTGGGTGAGATCTAACTGTGGTGTTTCCTCTCTTTGATATTTTAGCCTTTCCCTGAGATCTGGCTCTGAGTTTCTTTTAATACAACCAGAATTTTAAGACCCACTCTACCATCTGAAAACTGTACCTGTAAGCATTATCAGGACCTGTGAGCAGACAGGTCCTAGGCTTTAGAGGGAAATTAATACCATTACTACTATAAAGGGGCATCATATGAAACAGAGCTTTTAAGTATTTCTCACTTAAGTCATCTTAAGTTCATATTAGGGCATCTCTCAACTCTATCCTTTTGAAGTAGGCACAAATTAAAACAGAGACACACAACTAGTGAAGGTAGAGAGAGTTTTATGAATGCCTAGCCCTAAAAGAGGCATCTGCATTACACCCGTACCTGTTAAAATTTAGGAATTATTGTGGAAAAGGATTTAGAAAGATTGCAAAAGCCAGAGGCAGTGGATAAGCACAAATTTTCTGGACACAGCTGGGCAGCTGCAGATATGAAATCCCAGCATTAGTGATAGCATCTAAGTCACAAGAGCAAACTCAAGTCAGGCAAAAGTCCCAGCATGGTGAGAGAAAGTGACATGAAGTCCCACTTCTAACTAAAGAGAGGGACAGATAGTTCTCTTTAAAGGTGTGGTGTGTGAAAGGCTGTCCATCCAAGAATGTAAGAGCCCAACAAATTGTACGTGATAGGCTTAAAACAAAGTCAGGTTGGAGGGGTGATTATAGCTAAGATAGCTGGGGAAGGAGTGACTATGACAAAAATAAATTGTATGAAAAATGGAAAGAACCAATACAATATGTTAAGAAACTAACAGGTGAAAAAGAAAAAAACAATGGGTTAAGAAAATTTAAACTGAGAAGCCTTCTACAGCAAACTAAGAGGTGAGTGGCCTCCTGATGCTCAGGCCAAGCAGAGACAGGGGTCTCTGAACCACAGCCCAGGGACACTGCTCCCCTGTCACCCCAACCATAGCCACCACCACCCTAAACCAAAGAAAGCTGAGAGAACCCCACCCAAGCCCAATCCCCAGCAAAAGACAGCTGGAGACACATCCTATGGAGCAAACCAAAACCAAACCGCAATCTGCATTATCACCCATTAACAACTGGAGACCCAGAAGCCTTCCTCCCAGTCAACAGCTGACTAGGAGCTGACCAAAAACCAACTAAGAGAAAATTAGGACCTTACCAAGAACAACCTCTGTGACAACAGGAGACACACAGCTCCTTGGCCTACAGCCAACTAAGAGCCAACTAAGAGCCAACTAAGAGCAGCCCCTGCAATTACTGGAGACACACAGCCCCCAGACTCACAACTGACTAAGAGCCAACCAAGGAAGCAATGGGCAGATGCCAGTGCAAGAATACATATAAGAATATAAAGAACAACATGACACCCCCAGAAGAAGCTGATGGCACTAAAACATCAAGATCCAAGCATAACAATGAAGAGAAAACAGAAGGAACTGACATTAAAAACAACTTTATGAAGATAATAGAAGTTTTAAAAGAGTATATAAAAACTCCCATCAATAATTAGAAGAAAATACAAACAAAAAATTGAAGAAGATGAACAAATCCCTGAAATAAAATAAAGACAACCAAGAAAAAGAAAACAAACAGGTGAAAGAAACATTCCAGGAATTAAAAATTGAAGTGGAAGAATAAAGAAGGAACAAACCAAGGCAAAGTTACAAAAAGAAGGGCTGAAGAAACAAACTGGAACTACAGATGCAAGCATAACCAAAAGAATGCAAGAGATGGAAGAGAGAATCTCTGGAGTGGAAGATTCAATAGTGGAAATCAATATGTCAGTTAAATAAAACACTAAAACTAAAAAAGTCACACATAAAGTGTCCAGGAAATCTGGGATACCATGAAAAGACCAAAGCTGAGAATAATTGGAACTGAAGAAGGAGAAGAATACCAGCTAAAAGGTACAGAAAATATACTTAACAAAATCATAGAAGAAAACTTTCCCAACCTAAAGAAGGAAACACCTATAGAGATACAAGAAGGTTACAGAATACCAAATAGACTAGACTCCCCAAAATCTTCTCAGCACATAATAATCAAGCCACTAAACCTACAGAACAAAGAAAAAATGCTAAGAGCTACAAAGGAAGAAGGCCAAATTTCCTATAAAGGCAGACCCGTCAGATAACACCAAAGTAATATCTAACAAAATAAACTTCAAACTAAAATCAATCAGAAGAGACCAGGACAGACACTGCTTATTCATTTCAGAAAAAAATCCACCAAGTCTCAATCCTAAATAATTATACCCCCAACACAAGGGTACCTACAGTTGTATAAGAAACAATACTAAAGGTTAAACTTCACATCAAACACCATACACTAATAGTGGGAGATTTCAAAACCCCACTTTCACCCTTGGATAGGTCAACCAGACAGAAAGAAATTGAAGAGGAAATCAGAAAATGGAATAACCCAGAAAAATAAGGGATCTAAACAGATGTTATGACCCAAATGGACTTAATAGATATATACAGAAACTTCCACCCAAACACAAAGGTATATACATATTCCCCAGCACCCATGGAACTTTCTCTAAAATTAACCACATACTCAGTCATAAAGCAAATTTCAACAGATACAAAAACATGGGAATAACTCCTTATATCATATCAGACCACCATGGTCTAAAGCTAGAGTTCAACAACAAAATCACAGAAATCCTACAGATTCATGGAAACTTAATATCTCTCAATTGAACCACCTCTGAGTCAAGGAAGAAATTAAGAAAGAAATCAGAGACTTCCTAGAATTTAATGAAAATGAATTCACAACATACTCAAACTTCTGGGACACAATAAAAGCAGTGTTAAGAGGAAAACTCACAGCACTAGATGCCCATATGAAAAACCTAGAGAAATCTCACACAAGGGACCGAACAGCACAGCTGAGGGCTTTAGAATAATTAGAAGCAAACTCACCTAGAAGGAGTAGATATCATAAAATAATCAAACTTAGGACTGAAATCAATACAATAGAAACAAAGAGAATAATACAAAGACTCAATGAATCAAATGGTTGGTCCTTTGAGAAAGAAAACAAGATAGATAAACCTTTATCCAAACTAACCAAGAAGTAGAGAGAGGATATCCAAATTAATAGAACCAGAAATGAAAGGGGAAACATAAAAACAGATACCCAAGAAATCCAGAAAATGATCAAGTCATACTTTGAAAATCTATACTCCACTAAAATGGAAGACCTAAAAGAAATGGATAGCTTTCTGAACAGGTAACACCAAAATTACATCAAGATCAGATTTAATACTTAAACAGACCTATAACCCCAAAGGAATTTGAATCTGTTATTAAAAGTCTCCCAAGTTAAAAAAAAATAGTCCAGGACTAGATATATTCAGTGCAGCATTCTACCAGACATTCAAAGAAGAACTAATACCAATACTCCTCAAACTGTTCCATATAGTAGAAACTGAAGGAACACTGCAAAACTCTTTTTATGAGGCCACAATTATCCTAATTTCTAAGCCACTCAAAGATGCAACAAAGAAAGAAAAATAAAGACTAATTTTTCTCATGAACATGAGGCAAAATACTCAGTAAAATTCTGGAAAACTGAATCCAACAACATATCATGATCAAGTAGGCTTCATCCCAGAGATGCAGGGATGGTTCAACATACAAAAAGACAGTGACTGTCATACATCATATAAACAAAGTGAAAGAAAAAATACATGACCATCTCATTAGATGCCTAAAAAGCCTATGACAAAATCCAACACTCCTTCATGATAAAAGTCCTGGAGAGATCAAGAATATAGGGAAAATTCCTAAATATAATAAAGGTGATATACAGCAAGCCAACAGTCAACATCAGACTAAATGGAGAAACACTCAAAGCAATCCCACTAAAAGGAAGAACAAGGCAAGGCTGTTCCCTCTCTCCTTATCTATTCAATATAGTTCTGGAAGTTTTATCTAAAGCAATAAAAGAACAAAAGGAGATTAAGGGGATACAAATTGGAGAGGAAGAAGTCAAACTATCTCTATTTCCAGATGATACAATCGTATACATAAGTGAGGACCAAAATTCTACCAGGGAACTCCTACAGCTGGTAAACACATTCAGCAATTTAGCAGGGTACAAGATTAACTCAAAAAACATGAATAGCCCTCCTACATGCTAAGGATAAATGGGCTGAACAAGAAATAAGGAAAACATCACCCTTTAGCAAAAGGCCTTAAATATCTTGGTGTAACTCTAAACAAAGATGTAGCAGACCTGTTGGACAAAAACTATGTCACTGAAGAAAGAAATTGAAGAGGAAATCAGAAAATGGAGAAATTCCCCATGCTCCAGTATAAGTAGAAACAACTAATGGCTAAGATCAAAAACATAGATGACAGCCTATGGTGGAGAGGATGCGGAGCAAGGGGAACACTCCTCCATTGTTGGTGACACTTTGGAAAGCAGTATGGCAATTCCTCAGAAAACTGTGAATCAGTCTCCCCAATAACCCAGCAATACTACTATTGAGATATACCCAAAGAATGCACATTCATACCCCAAAGGCATTAGCTCAACTATGTTCATAGTAGCATTATTTGTAATAGCAAGAACCTAGAAACAACCTAGATGCCCTTCAACTGCAGAATGGATTAACAAACTATGGTACATCTACATAATGGAGTATTACTCAGCAGAAAAAAATGGCATCCTAAAATTTGCAGGCAAATGTATAGATTTGGAGAATATCCTCCTAAGCGAGGTATCACAAGCCCAGAAAGATAGGCATGGAATGTGCTCACTCAAAAGTAGATTTTAGACAAAAAGAAAAAAAATACCCAAACTGCAGACCACAACTCCTGAACATCTTGGGATTAGAAGAAACTTAAGAGAGACACCCAGAGATTCTCCTAAGAAAAGAAAATAGAGAAGACCAGCTTGGCAAATTGGAGTTATAACAGGTTGCAACTAAGAAGACTTGGGAACAAATCATGAGAGGAGGAGATGGCTGAATGAGAGGAGCAACAAAGAGGGAGAAAAAAAAGATAGCTATCATGATAGAGGAAGCCAATGTTGTGTTGGAAAGAGACCAGGTGCTAGGGAAACTTCCAAGAACTCACAGGATATTCCTGGCTAGGTCCCCAACCAATAGTGGAGGGGTACCCAAACAGGACTTCCCCTATAATCAATTGAATAACCACCCTAAGTGTTATTGCAGAACCTACATCCAATAATGAATAGAGGTGGAGGCAGAGCACTGGGTTGGGCTCCTGGTCCAGCTCAGAGCAGGGGAGGAGAGTCTGTATGAGCAAGGGGATAGGGATTATGAGGAAAAGTCTCACAATAATGGCTAGCTGGAGCTCTGGGGGCCTCACTGAATCAAGAATAGCCACTGGGGAACCCTCAGGAAAAGGAGCTAGACCCTCGAAGGATAGGCAACTGTGGATTGGCATGGGCAGTATGTGGAGCCTCGAGAGGTGGGATCAGATTGTGTTCCTTGAGTGGGCTGACACCTTGGAGCCTATTCCCTTCAGGGAACCTAACCCAGTGTTGATTTGTGGATGAGCAGATCAGACTTGCCTGGAGTGGATGTGCCATGCTGAGCTGACCCACTTTGGGACTTATTGTCCTTTTGGAGGAGGAATGGGTGAATGGGGATAGAGGGGCTGAAGGCTGACTGGGAGGAATTGGGAGGAGGTAAGGGAGGGGGAGCAGGAGGATACATGGATAAAAATGACATTTTATGTAAAAAAATAGTAAAATAAAAAAAATAAAATTTAAACTACCCTTCAAAATTGAGGAGAGAAGGAAAAACCTACACAAACATTTGTGCTGAAGACCCACATGTTGGGCAGCAGTCCCATTGATATGGCTGGTTTGGGTGGGGGGATGAGATAGGGTTCCTCAGTGTAACAGTTCTGGCTCTCCTGAAACTCACTCTGTAGATTAAAATGGCCTCAAATCACAGAGGTGATCCACCTGCCTCTGCCTCCCAAGTGCTGGGATTAAAGACGTGAACCACCACCACCCAGCTCTAGATGTGTGTGTAGACATAAATATGGGAGGAAGAAAAGATGAGAAGAGAGGATGAGGAGGGAAGCAGGAGGGGCAGGTGGGAGGGAGGGGAGAAAAGAAAAAGGCGCTCAAAGATCACAGTGAGTGTGATGGTTTTAAAATGAAATGCGTGTAATACATTCTCACTTGACTCTACACAAGATAAAGAAGTTTGAGTGGGTTGAAACAGTTACTAATTTTACACAGGGTTTGTTACCCAATTCCACAGCTATCACAAGATGTCCCCAAGATAACGGACATTAAAAGACATCAGTCCTCTTCATTCCTAAGCTGCATATTCTAATAGACCTTATCACTTATTCCCTGTTCAGAAGGATTTGGAACTCTAGACCTTCATGCCTCTTCCATGTAAGCCCCCAACACACTGCTTCAATGCCCAGCTGTCATGCCCCTTCCCTTGGACATGCCATCCTGGTCCTGTTTTATTTCAAGACATTGTCTCCATGCTTGCCTTGACTTTCCCTATCTGATTTCTTTGGGTCTCTCTTAGTTGTACAGCTCTGCCCCATAGACGAGAAGTTCAACACCTACTCTGTGTCCAGTTGCCCCTGGAAAATCAGAGCAGCTTGGAGATTCTGAGCAGCATTTGCTGGACCTAGAGACAGTGCTCAGAAGAGCCACAGGAGCCCATGGATCCTGAGCTTGGGCACTGGCAAGTGGCGGAGAGATTTTCCACATGTGAGCCTTCAGAGGAGTTAGAGCAGCCTGTACAGGACTCAAGAGACAGCTGGGCAGGTGTGGTGCCTCCACCCTAGTCTCTGGGATATGAGGAGGGAGTTAGTGAGACAGGCTTCTGGTCCTCTGGGCTCAGATATTTCCAGAGCCCAAGGTCTAAAAACCAGACACCATTTTTTATGTCCTTTCACTAGGAAACAGAAAACAGACAAACCAAAGCTTAGAGATTTTCCTTTCCCCTTGAAAACCTAATCTCAACATGAACAGTGTGAGCTGCTCTATTGCTCACTGGGCCATCATGGACCAGAATCCTCCTAATTCCATCCTCTAATCCTACTTATAAAGCTCACAAGAGCAAGGGAATAAGGGCAACTCAAGAATGTGTCTCCACCAACTTCTCAAAGAGAAGAGGCATTACTTTATCATCTAACGAATGATGGGTAATGTAGTCTTATGCGCAGTCAAAAGAAAGAGAGCATCTCTATCATCACAATAACTGATAGTTGCTCACTACAGCTTGTCTTCAATGACAACAGTCACACTCATTTACTTAGAGACTTCTGTGGTGGGATTCATGTGTCAAGCTTGAATTCCATCATGGCCCAGAGACATAGCTTCCTGCAGGGTAACTTCTGGTAGAATTCACAAAGGGGGCCTCCCTGGGCACAAAGTGCTTGTATATGTACTACTTCCTTAACTCTACAAGCCCTGTCTCCATATCAGATAGATGAATAATGGGGGCTAAAGATATGCTTATGGCTCCATCACTATGGAACAGAGGAGACTTTATATCCATGCTGACTGACTCCAGAGCTCTGGACATTAACAAACGCTCCACACTAGTGGTTGTATTCTGTGACACTGCTGAAAGCTTTATAAAATCCATTGTCTGAGTTCTGGTCCCAGGGTCTTTCAGCTCTCAGTATGTCTACATGATGACTTAGCCCTCATAACCATCATAAATGGAGCTAGCTGTTCTTCTCTATATTTAAATCAGAGAACTATGACACAGAGAGGTGGAGTCTTCTGCCCAAATCACATAGCAAGTCCACAGTAGGCTCTATAGACATGGCTCACCCTGAACGCTCCATCCTTCTGCCTCCATTACAGGTACAAGCCATCACACCTGGTTTATGTAGTACGGGGACCTGAATCCAAAGCCTCATTCATGCTGGTCATCATTCTTCAAACTAAGCTCTTCAGTGTAAAATGACCATAGAATGGTCTCAACCTTAAATTCAATAAAAAATTCTATTCAGTGGGTGGCCCATCAATGGGCTCATAAGCCACATGTGTGCTTATGGTTCTTGGAAATCAACAGGTACTCATTTCTCAGACCAGACAACCAAGCATGCTTTTGGCATGGCAAAGTGGCTTTCAGCAAATCCTGTCACTCCCACTGCTGCTTTAATTCACTTTCAGGAAATCACTGTCTAAGCACATTTGTGCTTGCTTTAGTCAGGGCTCTAAGGAAACTGAACTGACAGAATGAATATATTAATTGAAAGGCTAAGAAGTCAGTAGATGGTCAGTTCACAAGGCTAGATGTCCCTGCAGTCCCTTTGTGATGCTGGAATTCTGGAGGATTCCTGAAGAGCTGCTGGTCTTATCTGTTATCATCTCAAAGAATCTGGCTCTAGTGCCAGTGAAGAAGTACCGATCAACAGGATGGAGGGGAGTGAGGGCAAGAAATCAAAACTGTCATTTTCTTCTTCCATGTCCTTTATCTGACATACCAGCAAAGGTGACACTTTTACCTGGTTTAAATAATCTGATCAAGAAAACTCCCTCACAGGAGTGCCCAGTGCCTTACATCATTTCAGATGCCATTCAAGTTGACAATGATATAAGCCACTGTGGTATTTTGTACTACTCTCAAATCAGCAGAAGAAAATGTGAGCGATGCTACAGAAGCCATCTTTGAAGTGGTTGATAGCAGCATTAACCTCCCCAGGACAGATGGCAGTTCATTCCTGGCCCTGTGAAGCCCCGTGTGCTGATGGGAATCAACTCTCCTACCCTCTCTACTTCCTGACTCTTCCACAGCATGGGAGACGGAGTGTAACTCACAGGCTGTCTATCTGCTTTATTCCCATGAACAGCGGACTCTGGAGTGGGTGTATCTCACAACAACTTCACAAACACAGACTCACACATGGAAGCACTGACTGGGAGGGTGTGCTGGGTTTATGTTCGTCTGAAAACAAGAGTACTCAAAAGTTTCACTCTTGGAGATTTGAGCATTTTTCCCCCAGAAACACAACACTTTGAGGAGAAGCAGGCCCACCACTAGTGTTCCGAGCCCATATCTGAGTTGGAGAGATCAGAACCAAGAGGGCACTGAGTGCCTCTCTTTTACTCATCCTCTGATGCCGTCTGTATGAGGATAAACTGTGCCCAAGCCACTTTTGTCCCTCACCATGAACTGCAGCAGGCTGTTCTCCCTGACAGCACTGCCATGGTTTCACAGAGCAGATGCGGGAGCTGTTTCCCCCTTAGCCAGAAGAAAGGTTGGAGCAGGCTATTGTGGGGGGCACCAACTAGCTCTCAAATCGTGACACAGAGACTTATTGGTTATAAATGTTTGGCCTCGGTTTATGCTTGTTTCTGGATAGCTTTTTATTCTTTAATTTAAATTAACCTGTTTTTCTTCACCTATGCTTTGCTCTGGGGTTTTTTTTACCTGTCTTTCTTTCTGTGTGTCTTCCTTTCCTGCTCTTTCTGTACCTGTCTGTCTGGCCTCTGTTTCCCCCTCGTTCTCTTCCTTCTTCTCTCTCGTTCTAGATCTCCTTCTACCCACCAGCTTTGTTTATCCCTCTCCTACCTAGATATTGGTTGTTCCATTCTTTATGAGACCAATCAGGTGCCTTAGGCATGCAAGGTTAAAGGGCAAAACATCTTTTTTATAATTCAGCAAATGCAGCATAAGCAAATGTAACACACCTTCACATAATTAAATATTCACAAAATATTGCTATATACACAGCATAAACAAATGCAACAAAACTTTTCTAATTAAAGTAATATTAAGTATTTAATATAAAGTAATTAAGTAAACATAAGGTACTAATATGTACCTTAGCTGTCACCAAAGGCCCAGGGAAAGTGTAGACCTTCAGCTTGTGGTGCTGCTGGAGGTAACCAGGCCTTTAAGAGATAAGATTTAGTGGAAAGGGACGTTAATTCATCTGGAACAAGGCCTTGAAGGAGACAATATGAAGGGCCTCAGCTCCTTTATGACCCTCTCTTGCTTCCTGGATTTCATGATGGGAGCATGTTTGTCTGCAACAGCTTCCTGCCATGGTGAGCTAAGCAATCACAGATGGAAACCTCTGACACCAAAATAAAGCCTTCCTTCTATATGTCAGTGCCTGGAGTAATTTGTCAGTGTTTGGCAGCTGACTGTCATGGGATTCTGGGTTTTGCTGCTCTTTAGATTGGGAATGGGATCTTCAGCCTCATTGTCTTGTCCCACCTGCTCCCAGTCTGAGAGACAGGACATGATAGCAACAACTCGAATCCTCAGCCCCTCACAATAGAACCCAGATTGGCTCCAGCCACTTCCTTCTGATTGCTTCTTTCCAACTGCCGTCCTCCATGACTGGGTGCTCAGGTTTTTAAGAGTGTCACCTCAGTGTCACATCCATCCATCTCAGTGTCCAGTCAGAAGATGGGCCAGAACATAGATCAAGATAATGCAGCACCACAGCCACTGCTTTTCATCACCCTGTGCTAGTTCACGTCTCCCTGTCAGAGGCCTTGAGGTTCTTCACCATTCACTCTGTCACTTTGCTATGCTTCCCCTGAGCACCATCAGACTTCATTCACTCTTGATCAGTGTGCACTACACAGCACAGGATTCCAGCAGCTGCAGTTACCTCAGTAACAAAAGGTTTTCTGCAGTATAAGAGGTTTCTCCTTTATTTCTCTTCCTTCTTTCCTTTTTTTCCCTGTGTATGTGTGTGTGTGTGTGTGTCTGTGAGTCTGTGTGTGTGTATCTGTGTGTGTGTTCTGTGTCTGTGTGTCTGTGTGTGTGTGTCTGTGAGTCTGTGTGTGTATCTGTGTGTGTGTCTGTGTGTCTGTGTGTCTGTGTGTGTGTGTTGGGGGGTTGTGTGTGCATGAGTGTGTATTACTGCATGCACCTGTTCATGAACCTACAGAAACTAAAGAAGGTTTTAGGTGTTCTACTCTGTTGCTCTTTCCCTATTCCCTTGAGACAAGGCACTCCTTAAATAGCAACTATTATCTAGACTGAGGTGGTCATTTCCTTTGTCTCCAGCAGGTGACAACAGAGCACAGGTATGCTTGTTTTGCCTGAAGATGTAACAGGGTCTGCAGCCAATCCAACAGTTGGTCTCCTGTGACCCTGAATCTTGGGATGGATCTGATTCAGAGTCCACTTCAGAACCCTCAGTCCCCTAGTGAGTGAGTGACCTGGAAGTTACTAGCTGTAGAGCACGTCCAACAAACAAATGAAAAACTGTCTCAGAGAATTAAGTTAGTAAGGGGTAGAACTGGAACCAAACCCCATGCTTAGCTGCCCCCCAAATGTGAGATCTCTTCAGCAAGCCACGGGTCTGGTTTGACATGAGGCTCTGTGCAGTTGTGTAATCAGAGTGGAAAGAGCTTGGTTGGGGTGGCTTGCTTACTGTTCAGAGGTTCAGTCCATTATAATCACAGCAAGGGGCAGAGATGTGTGCAGGTAGACGTGGTGCTGGAGAAGTACCTGAGAGCCTTAGATCTCATAGGCAACAGAAATGGTCTGTTATACTGAGCAAGGCTTAAGCAAAAGAGACTTTAAAGCCTACTTCCACAATGATGCGCTTTCTCCAACAAGGCCATACCTCCCGATAATGCCACTCCCTTTGGGGGCCATTTTCTTTCAAATGGCATAGAATCTAATGAGAGGAAATTAAGTTATCAGGGGACTACAAGTCTTTTCCTGGCCATCTCAGCCTCTCTGCTTCCCAACTGCCTTAACCTCAGCTAATTCCCCTTTGCTAAGTGGGCTCCTCGCCATGCTACCACAGGTTCAAAGGCAGTAGAACCACATGACCATGAGCTGAAACATTGTAAACTATAAGCTAAACAAAGTTTTCTGCTTCTAAGTTTTTATCTCAGTTACTTTTGTCATAGTAGAAAGCTAACACAGTTATCTCGGCTCCTGCCACTGTCTCTTCTGTTGCGGTGGCCTTGGTCTCCCTTCTTCTGTAAGATAATGCCACATGGAAAGTATGAAAGCTACTCTAGTACTTGGGAGGCAGAGGAAGGAGAACCAGCTTAGATGACACAAGACTCTGCCTAAAAAAGAAAAACGCAATAAAGAATAAAGGGGTGGTGTAGGGCCATGCTAGAGCCAGTGCTCTCCAAGTTCAAATCTCAACTTCACCATGTATTACTGGCTGTGATGATATGGGTTTTGTATGAGGTTTCTGGCCCAGACTTTTGGGCCTAGCCTTGTGGTCCAGACTTTCAGACCCACAGTCCCATAGTCCCACTGAAACACACAGATGCTTACATTATTGTAAGCTGATGGACCTGGGGCCCAGGCATATAACTTGCTAGCTCTTGCTCTTATCTAACCCATGACTCTTATCCTGTTCAGCCATGCAGCTCGGTACCTTTTCTCAGATCAGCATAGTTGTTCTCTGCATTTCCTGGCTTGTCTGGGATCTCTGTGGCATATCTGCTCTGCTCTTCTTGTTCTCAAAGTTTTTTTAAAATAGTAGCCCCGCCCACACTTCCTGTCTGCCTTTGGCCAATCAGCATTTTTATTAAACCAGTAGGAAGGACAATTGTTTACAATGTTACATAATTCCACTACATATGGGGATGTTTAATCCTCTGTGATCACATTCCTTTTATTATACATGGTGATGTGTTGTGGGATTCAGGTGTCAGCTGATAAGGTCAAAAGACACTTATACAGGGCACCGGGCCCCTGAAGGGGGCGAGGAAAGCCCATTGAAACGGGGCTTCTGGAACACAAGACGCTCTCCTCCTGGTTCCTGGATGTTGGGGAGAGGATCGGATTCCATCGTCTGTCCATCACTCGTCCACCAGTCCAGACTCCAGTCCCTGTTCAGGTGCTACTGTAATCTGTTACCTGTATCGTGAGTTTTGGTTTATATTTTAATAAATATCTATCTGGTACTGGTGCCTTCTAAGTAAACTCCGCCTACATCTGGTGCCCAACGTTTCCTACCCCACCCCACCCCCGGGTTCGGCAGATCCACGGGCCGGGCTTAGAACGCACTCAGGTCAGGTTTTGAGTGCGAGCAGGTCGAATTTAGAGCACAGAGGGTCCAGCCCCGTGCCAGTTTGGTTTTGAGCGGTGACCTCCAAGCTGCTTCCTCCAGTTGCTGAGGCTCCAACCCAGGGCTGCCTTGGTTCCGCCCCGCAGATTCCGCCCAGGCCCTCCTGTCCTGCCCCGCCTGCAGCAGTCAACCTCATGGGCCTCACCACAGGTGCTGCAGCCCTGCGAGCCTGCGGCCCTCCAGCCAAGCCAACGGCCCTCCAGCAAACCAGGCCGTACCTCCACTGCCTGGTTGCAGAGCAGCTCGGCTCATCTCGCCCTAGTAACCAAGTTTAAACTGCAACTGCACGCATGCCCTTCCCCCAACCTGGCTGGCTAGTTTTGACCCAGGAACTGCATATTCAAGAGGCAGCTCTGCCCCTATCCCCTGTAACCAAGGACACCCTTCTCCCCCCACCAGTTACTGATCCAGCCTGGGACAATTATAAATTACTCCTGCAGGGGAACAAAGGAAACAAAAACCCTTCTATCTTGTGATTAACATCCTGTCATAACTTGTGAGAATTTGCTTTTTCCAAGGATTCTATTCTGCCTGCTGGGACCCTTTAACACCTAGGGTCAGTAGATAGCTTCCTGCTGCTGGGAGTCTCTGCATCTGCCATATAGCAGAGCACTGAACATTATTGTGACATCTGCCGACCACACAGCATCTTTACACCTGGATTGAGGTAATGGCTGACAACTATTCTTTTGAGGAATTCGGTATATATTTTTCCACAATGGTTGACAAGTTTTTAAATTAATATCTTGAGGGATTCAATACCCCAGTTTTACTATGTTTTTGGTCTATTTCTCTATGTTGCATTCCAAAATAAAAGGGTGATGACTAAGGTCACGAATTTGAACCTTCAATTACCGTCCAGACTTGGTATTATAGAATTATCAAATGCTACGGTGTCAGATGAGGTTAAGCAGATGCAGAACTTAAATTGGCAGCTATTGTCCAAGGTATATGAAGTAGAACTGTCAAACTCTGAGATGTCAAAAAGGATGGGTACTCTAGAAATTGGTTACAACAAGCTTTCAGATAAGGATAACACTGTACAAGAAAAATATAAGCTCTACGTAAATGATGAAAACAAGAAACTTGTTGACCACATTAATGAAGGGAACGAGAAAATCATTAATTATGTTAATGATGTAGATCTAAAAATTTCTAACTCGGTGAGGTCTTTGCAAGGACTACTTCATCAAGAAAGTCAAGCTCTGAGACCAGTAGTATCCAAAATCCAGGAATGGGAACCTGTGGTATCCAAAATCCAAGAATGGGAACCTGTAGTATCCGAAATCCAAGAATGGGAACCTGTAGTATCCAAAATACAAGAATGGGAAGCTGTGGTATCCAAAATCCAAGAATGGGAACCTGTAGTATCCAAAATACAAGAATGGGAACCTGTAGTATCCAAAATCCAGGAATGGGAACCCATAATATCCAAAATACAAGAATGAGGGGACCATATTGCAACACTAGAAAAAGGCAATGATGCCTCTTATGCTCAGACAGTTCATGTCAACCCCCAATGGGGTGTTATGGTACTGGAAATACTTTACATAAAGTGGTAAACATGACCAGGCTACCCCCTTCCCCACCACTATTGTTCCCAGCTACTATTCAGACAAAGATAGCACCAGGGGGATCCTCAGAATATGTAGAGTATAGTTATGAGCCAGTACATATGAAAGACATCAAAGATTTTAAAGAGGCAATATCCATGTATGGTATTCACTCTACTTATGTAAAGCAGCTCCTAAATTCATGGTCTGCAAAAAACCGAATCCTCCCCCTTGATTGGATGCAGCTAACGGCTGCTGTCTTGGACCAAAGTCAAAACTTACAGTGGAGAAGCTGGTTTAGAGAGGAAGCCAAGACCTTAGAACACCAAGGAAGAATTAGGGGTCTCTTTGCTTCTCAGGACCAAATCCTTGGTGAAGGCATGTTTGCTGACATGAAGACTCAAACTACTTATGACGAACATACTTTATTGCTATGCAGTACTGCCACACTTAATGCATGGGAAAAGATTTTGGACCCAGGTCAAAAAATTGAGCATTATGCTAAGATCAAACAAGGCTTAAAAGAGCCTTATACAGACTTTCTACAGAGGCTTACCACAGCTGTACATAGAGCAATATCAGATCCAGAAGCTAGAAAGCAAATAACACTTTCTCTGGCCTTTGATCATACTAATCCAGAATGTAGAAGAAGGCTTCTGCATTTAAAAATCAGAGCCGCACCTATAGAAGAATGGATTCAATATACAATCAATGCTGAATCTCTCCATGGCAATGAAGAGAATTGGGTAGACCAAGCCATTGTTAAGGTAAGGGAGAGGAACCAAGGCATCACTTGTTTCAACTGTGGTAGACAAGGCCATATAAGACGGAATTGTACACAAAGTACTCTTGGAAATGATGCCCGATCTAGGTCTAATTTGAACAGAAGGTCATTGCCTTCTGGATTATGCAGAAGGTGTGGCAAGGGATGGCATTGGACCAATGAATGTAGATATACCAGAGATAAAGAAGGCAACCTTCTGCCATTGGGAAACGCCTTTCGGGGCTTCCCCCAGGAAGCCCCCAAAAATCAGACTCCAAATTCAAGGATGGTGAGATCATATCCGGTCATAGTAGAAGACAAGCATTCTCAGGATGAATAGAGCACCCAATACCTGATCTTGAAAACCATACAGTATCAGATGACAACATAAATTCAAAAGAAAATTCAGAAATTCCAAAAAGAATCACGAAACGAATATTTTGGCAGACTTTGATAAATGAACAAAGACCAAAATTGGGGATACGGATAGATAATATTTATATCCAGGGTTTAGTTGACATGGGGGCTGATGTTTCGATCATAACCCCTCAATCATGGCATCCAAGATGGCCTTTACGGACAGTAGATATCCAATTTCTGGGTATTGGAACAATATCTCAGGTGAAACAGAGTGTGAGATGGCTTGAATGCATAGGACCAGAAGGTCAGAAAGGACTGTTGAAGCCATATATGGCTGATATAGCAGTGAATCTGTGGGGTTGCAACCTCCTAATGCAATGGAATACCCAAATTAAAATCCCTCCCAGTTCTGATGTCAGCCGGAGGCTCAACTATGTTTCCAAAAATGATACTTTAAGGTACTATGAAAAAAATTCACCAGCCATTCAGGTTGTACAAAAGAATTGCCCTATATCCACAGATCTTAATAGGACACTCACAGCATTGCCTTTGAAATGGTTAACAGAAAAGCCTATTTGGGTTCAACAATGGCCTTTGACGAGAGAAAAACTTCAGGCTTTGGAACAATTGGTACAGGAGCAGTTACAGGCTCAGCATATCGAAGAATCAACCAGTCCATGGAATTCTCCTGTTTTTGTTGTCAAGAAAAAATCTGGAAAATGGAGGATGGTGACGGATTTAAGAGTAATTAATAAGGTGATTCAACCTATGGGCTCCTTACAATCTGGTATTCCCCTGCCTTCTCTGCTACCTAAAGGATGGCCTATTGCAGTTATTGATTTGAAGGATTGTTTTCTTACCATACCTTTACAAGAACAAGATAAATAAAAATTTGCTTTTACGGTGCCTACTCTTAATAATTCAGGGCCAGCTAAGAGGTACCAATGGAGAGTCCTTCCCCAAGGAATGTTGAATAGTCCCACCTTATGCCAATATTTTGTACAACAACCACTAGAAATACTGCGCAAGCGCTTCCCACAATCTATCATTTACCATTATATGGATGATATTTTGTTGGCAGACCAAAGCCCAAAAGCATTAGAAGCCTTGTTTAAAGAACTACAGAAAATATTGCCTAATTGGGGACTACAAATTGCTCCAGAAAAGGTACAGAGGGGAGATTCTATCAATTATTTAGGATATAAGATAGGTTTACAAAAAATTAGGCCACAAAAGGTAAAATTAAATAGAGATAAATTGAAGACTCTTAACGATTTTCAGAAGCTACTAGGAGATATTGCTCATATACGGCCCATGATTGGTATAAAAAACTATGAACTAGTTAATTTGTTCAAGACTTTGGAAGATGACAAGGGTTTAAATAGTCCAAGAGAACTATCTGATGAGGCCGAGAAAGAATTAGAGTTCGTAGAAAAGAAACTTCAAGAAGCACATGTGGATCGTGTGGATCCAGACCTAGAATGCATACTTGTTATTTTACCCTCTAGACAATCTCCAACAGGAATCTTAATGCAAAGAGAAAGCATCATATTAGAATGGATATTTCTGCCACATGGGCCAAGCAAAAAGATGAAGACATATATAGAAAAGATTGCTGATCTGATTTTTAAAGGTAAATTGAGACTTCGCCAATTGACTGGAAAGGACCCTGCAGAAATTGTTGTGTATGGGAGGTTGTGTTGTTTCATTTTAAATAATTGTCCCAGCCACTGGTTTAATAAAAAGAGCTGATTGGCCAAAGGCAGGCAGGAAGTGTAGGTGGGACTACCAGACTAAGAAAATCTCTGAGAGCAGAATGCCAGACAGAGCACCAGAGAGAAGCTGCAGGATGCAGAGGACAATCATGCAGCTCTAAAGAAAGGTACCGAGCCACATGGCTGGACAAGAGACATGGGATAGCTTAAGGGTAGACAGCTAGCAAGCTATATGCCTGGGCCTAAGGCTGATCAGCGTAAAACTATTGGAAGCATCTGTGTGTCTCTGCGGGACTGCGGGACTGCGGGACTGCGGGTCTGTGGGCCTAGACCTTAAGGTTAGGCCCGAAAGTCCTGGCCAGAAACCTCATACTATACTTGTGCCTTTGACTAATGAAGAAACTGAACGATTATGGGCAGACAGTGAAACTTGGCAAAAGGCTTGCAGTGACCTTTTAGGAGAAATTAATAATAAATATCCCCAAAACAAGAGAATTCAATTTATAAAGGAAACTAATTGGATCTTTCCTCGTGTGGTACAGGATGAACCCATTTCTGGAGCCCCTATATTTTATATGGATGCAAACAATTTAGGGAAGGCTGGCTACAAGTCTGAAAACTTAACTAAGGTGGCTCAGAGCCCTTATAACTCTGTCCAGAAGTCAGAACTATATGCAATTATTATGGTGTTGTTGGATATCACAGAGCCTCTCAATGTAATTACTGACTCTCAATATGCAGAAAGAGTTGTTTTACATATTGAAACTGCTGACTTCATTCCTGATGATACAGACTTGACCTTACTATTCATACAACTACTGAATATCATCAGAGGTAGGATACATCCTATGTACATAACACATATCAGGGCACACACGGGCCTCCCAGGTCCTCTAGCGCAGGGTAATGATGAAATAGATCGGTTGCTAATAGGAAGTGTGCTAAAGGCCACAGAATTTCATGAGAAACATCATGTTAACAGCAAAGGGCTAAAGAAGAGTTTTCCCATCACTTGGGATGAAGCAAAGGAAATAGTACAAAAATGTAACACTTGCTCTTTCTATAACTAACCATCTTTACCTGCAGGAAGTAATCCTAAGGGTACACAGGGAAATGAGATCTGGCAAATGGATGTGTTTCACTTTCCGGAATTCGGAAAGATGAAATATGTACATCATACTATTGACACCTATTCTGGAAGGCAATGGGCGACTGCCCTGAGTTCTGAAAATGCTGATGCTGTACTTACTCACCTTTTGGAAGCCATGGCCATAATGGGAATTCCCACTCAGATTAAGACTGACAATGCTCCAGCTTAGGTCTCCCAAAAAATGAAGATAATTTTTGGATACTATGATATAAAGCATATTACAGGGATACCATACAATCCTACAGAACAGGCAGTTGTGGAGAGATCTCACCACACATTAAAAGAGATGCTTTATAAACAAAAGAAAAAAATGAAAAAACCCAGAGAGAGGTTGCACAGTGCCTTATTGACTTTAAATTTTCTTAACACTGATGAAAAGGGAACATCAGCTGCTGAGAGACATTGGGTAGTAGAAAAATCTACTGAGTTAAATCAACTCATCTACTTCAAAGATGTGTTGACTTCTGAGTGGAAGCCAGGATATGTGCTTCGATGGGGTAGGGGTTTTGCTCTTGTTTCAACAAAGACAGAAAAGATATGGGTACTGACAAAACTAATAAAAGTCCGCTTCGAAAAGGAGTCTCTTCCTGAGGAAGAAAAGTAACTACTCATCCTTGATATGACAAACGGATACATGGTAAGGAAAACACACTTAACAAACCTGGGTCAGGGTCTCAATTTTGTCTTTACAGGAAAACGGATACAACTATTTTTAAGGCATTGACTAGACATTGAATAATTACTTACCTGCAATCGAAGACAGACTGATGATGAAAGAATGTATAAGACTGACTATGAGACCAACTGATACACATATGCACTACTAAGTAATTTCTCAATTTTTACTGCTTTACATCTTGCATCTACACCTCGAAAAAAAAAAAAGTGGTCCTGATTTGACTATTAATAATGCTGGATTTAGATTGGGAGCAAGTGGCTTTCTCCCTCTCTAAACCCAACCATATTGGTAAAGAAATGTGAAAAATTCTGTCTCATATCACAAAAGCCACCTGGTGTGAGACAGAAGAAAGAATATTTAGGGACCAATATTATTGTGACTTCATCTTAAACCTTGTTCCTCTCTGTTTCTGTAACTCTCAAATATCTCATCCTGTCTGCATACAATCTCCTAAAGTCATAAAAGAAATAAATATCTTTTGAATATCAGCAATGCTTAAGTTTTCCACTGTAAATAGCATTTCCTCCTATCAGCTATTTACAAAGAATATGGAACCAAGACAGGGCCCCTACCACAACAACTCCTACTAGTTAAACAAGAATAACAGAAAAAATATGAGAGAGAGAATAAGAGGCAGGTAAACAGACAGACAGACAGACACACACACACACACACACACACAAACATCAAGAACCTGATGCGCACCAATCAATAATTGTTTTCAGATAATAGACAATTCAAAAACAGATGCAAGATAGCTCCTTATGACTATCCTTTAGATCACACTGATAATTAAGTTTCCAGATGGAGTTAACCACTATTCTAAGAATGGTTATAGATGTATGTGGTCAGTCCATTAAGAACTAACCATTGTTATAGCTTTTACAGGATGCCAAAGAGATGCCATCACCCTTAAGTCAGCAGGAAACAACCTTATGAAAGACTATGCCCCCTTTCCCAATAAGTTTTATGCTCTGAAGGTTGTGGGTAATTATTATTCTAATAGAATAATAAGTTAAAACTGGATAAAGGACAAAACTATAATATAGCATCAGAGATCTTTTTTGAAGAAGAGAGGGGTGATAGATAGGATAGATAAAGGTAGACTGTTCTACCTACCTATACTCCATTCTAGCTGAATGTATGGGCTAAGCTAAAGACAATTTGCACTGGCATAGATATTTGTATATTGATACAAATGTGAAATCATTTTATATGTTTAATTGTGATAATTTGTACATTGGTACAAAGTTTAATCTGAGATTGCTTTATATAACCAAAGCAACTTGTACTTCGATATAAATCTGAATCTGTAACTATTATGTAAAACTGAATCTAAAATTGCTATATTTTATATATGCTTCTATCTTTGTTTAAAATATTTGCACATCATTGTCATGTATACTATGCAATTACTACCTCCATTTAACTATACTAGATATAATGTATGATTGCATTATGATATATTCACAAGATGTTTTATATACCTCTGTTTAGATGATATATATGTATTTACATGTCTAAAATCCTGTGGACACTTTACCTGGTAATATACCCCTGGCTAATGTTCGATAGTTCTACTAAGGGTCATTGTTCAGGGATTGTACACCCCTTATATAGGTATTCTAATTTTTAGTACAGGGTTTATTCCTTAAGGAGATAAAAACTACTGTCAACATTACTTAAGGTACCATATCCCAATCATCTCAGATACAGGTTAGAATATCATAGATAGACAGAAATCTCCAACCATTTCATAGACCCAGACAATATGGCATTTAACATTTAAAATTCGGCCACGAGAGACACCACGACTCCTGGTGTCACTGCTCCCTTTACAAGATGGTGTTGAGCATTGAAGATACTCCATTGGAGTTGGTCCTTTTGGCAAAAAATGGCCGGTTGAGTAAGGAACTGTCCTTACCTTGATTGCTGACAGTACACACATGGTGTCAAGCTGGATGAACAAGTTGATAGATGGAGACTGACGAAACCTGCCTGGACAGGATAAGACAGTCCCTCCAAAATTGCTCTGCTTGTGAAAAGATCTGTCAGATACCATAGGCCTATAGCCAATATGATAAATTCTCTAATGGTGCACAAATCCAGAGGTGATTGTCCAGGTAGCTGTGTTGCTGTCCTCTCCCAAATTTTGGAAGTCACTACTTACATGTACTTCTGACTTTCGGGTGATTCACCTTCCTTCTCGGGTCTTGAAGAGGTTGAAGAATAGATATTTAAGGTTATCACCCTATTATCCCTTAGATAAGAACACTCAGGTGTTAAATTTTCACTTTCCCAGATTAACCCTTTGAAATAATCTATACACCCTACTATCTACCAATATTCTAGAACTATTTGATATACCTTATATAGGTTAGGCTTTGATTAGAAATAGTATCCTAGATACTACCTCATAGCAATTCCTACTGTACATAGTCTTAGTTTAGAACCTTCTTAGTTAGACAAAAGGGGGAGATGTTGTGGGATTCAGGTGTCAGCTGATAAGGTCAAAAGACACTTTTACAGGGCACTGGGCCCCTGAAGGGGGTGGGGAAAGCCCATTGAAAAGGGGCTTCTGGAACACGAGATGCTCTCCTCCTGGTTCCTGGATGTTTGGGAGAGGATTGGATTCCATCGTCTGTCCATCACTCGTCCACCGTTCCAGACTCCAGTCCCTGTTCAGGTGCTACTGTAATCTGTTACCTGTACCGTGAGTGTTGATTTATATTTTAATAAATATCTATCTGGTACTGGTGCCTTTTAAGTAAACTCTGCCTACAGTGATGTGATCATAAGTACAGGGGCTCACAGCACTGTCAGAGGGCTGCATCTCCAATGGCAGTGCTGCCTCTGGGCTTGACTATTCCATCATCTTCAGACCACTTGCTTAAGGAAGGCTGAGACTGTCCTTTCCATCCCTTCCTCTGTCTTGGAATGTTCTCCCATCCGGGTTCGTCCTCTTCCTCCTCTTCCCTTCCTTCCCAGCAGGTGCCCTCAGCATTCGCCTGATCTGCAGCTTTGTCCCGCGCCTATTTCTCGCCCGCAAGGAAAGACGCAGTACACATTTAAGATCCTTCTGCAGTACAGCTTTAATGTATCTTGGGGGAGAGCATTTAGCTTACGGAAAATGGAGGGGAGGGCAGAGAGAGGAGAGAGAGAGAGCAAGGGAGATGGGGGCCGAGCGGACAGGGCCCGGCTGGGAAAGGGAAAGCGAAAAGGACCACGAGGTAGGAAGCACCCGGTTTTATGTCGACCACATGGCCCCCGCTTTAGACGTAACATCTTCCTATAGGTTGCAGTCCAGTATCCCACATGATGCCACGGAAGAGGCTGAGAAACCAGTCTCGCGACTACTGACTCAGGCGGGTTGGCCAGCACCAGATAATAGCGCCACCTTGAGGAGCTGGAGCCAGCGGCCTCCAACATCTCACCCTTCTTAAATATTAAGCAAAGAGAAAGTCCTGTAAGAGGGTGGAGACAGTGATTGTCCCCCAGAACACATTGTGGACTTGCGTGGGGGTCATCTCTAATCTTTCGACAGATCGAGATGCCCCCAGCCTGTCCTCTGCCTTTTGCTGGGAAGGGAATTAATACAGACACCCTTATGCAGGACAATATGTCTCCCAGGACATGGGTATGTCCTGTGCGATGCCCTTGGCTCAGCATACCTCTTAGGAAACGGGCTGAACGCTCCACCTAGTGCAATAGACAAGGCTGTCTTAGGTGTGTAGGAGCTGTCTAAGCCACAATATCTCTATTGCTTTAGCATAGTTAGCCATACCTCTATCGAGGTTTTTGAGTCTAGAGCCATTAAGGCTTGAGCCGAAACTGTTTTGTTTCTCTGACTTTGGATTCTGAACCTGCAAACCGTCTAGAGAAGAATGACTAGTCCTCTGCAAAAGGCCAGGTCAGACATATCCACCCCCACCCACTTTTTGGAGTAGGGGAAGAAGAGGGAATTTATGGAGTAAGCTCTCTGGTCAGCGACAGGTCTAGCCGAGTGGAATTGGCCTGGACGATCACCACCTGCAGGTCACGAAGGGTCTGTTCAAACTTAGACGACCAATTCTGTAAGAAAATTGAGAGAGGCTTTTCGAAAGATTAGTTGTCTTTGTAAAGTTTTTATATTGAATAGAGGTTATGTATAAGCCAGCAAGTTATTGCTCACACCTCAACTGTGCCATTTACTGGGGTGGACAATTTGTTAACCGCCTGTGTAGTCTGCACTATTTTTGAGAGTGCACTAGCTGAGGCAGTCACTGAGGCCCCCATGGCAGCTGTGACAATGATTTTTACAATAACAGCAGAGATTCTAAAATCTCTTTTTTGTCTAAATAGCTGCGAGCTATTGGGGAACCACGGTGGTATGGGCACAAATCGTGGCATGTGGGCCGCTGCTGCAAAGAAATAAAGCTGAGCATCTCAGCATAAGGCATAAAGGCAATTATCAAATTTGTATCTCAATTTATCTATAATTTCTGAAGCATTGCTAACAATCTAAATAACTGGTGGTTAAATTGGGAGAAAATGAAAATATTTTAGGCATGGCCCAACCTATATTTCTGGATTGGCAACTGTTACATGGTAAAATTGAATTTTTATCTGGCCTGCCTGAGCAAAAGGAAGCCAATTTTGGTTTTATCAAACTCTGTTTCCTTTGTCAGGCTGCCGAGAAATTTTTTAGTAATATATCTGAACTATTTTTAACTAAAACATAAACTTCCCTTTAACCCCAAACTTCTATTTTCTTTAAAGCTATGTCTAAATCTTTATACATCACCGGCATTGGCAGAGGGAAGGTGGGCATTATCTTCTACCGCTGTCACCAAACACATCAACTGGAGAAGGCGAGGCGCTCTGGGATCCAAACTGGATTTTTTTTTTTCATCCTGTGGAAAAACACAGACAGCTCCCCGGGATCTTATTAAAATAGGATCCGGGCCTTTCCATTTATATTCCCCCTTTCTGTTTTAACAAATAGGATTTTAAGGTCTGATGTGCACGTTCAATAATGCCTTGTCCTTGAGGGTTGTATGGTAACCCGGTAAGGTGTGTCACTTGCATTTGTGCACAAAATTGGGCGAATTTTTGGGAGCTGTAAGCTGGCCCATTATCAGTCTTGAGATAAGCTGGTTTGCCCCAGGCATTCTATGTCTCTAAGCAATGTTGAATAACATGTATGGTCTTTTTTCTTGTAAGTGGTGTGGCATGAACAATATCTGAACATGTATGATGTGGGAATGCCCTTCTTTATGCTGTGAATCTCAATCTTTAAATAAAGGAGCTGTATTGGGTCATGGCGGGCACCATAGAAGAAGTGGGAGGAGAAATCAGTTTAGGTAGGAGAAGCAGGGCGGAGTTAGAGGCAGACCGAGCTGAAGCCGCCAAAGGAGCAACATGTAAGGAGACACGGGTGAGCCACGAGCCACGTGGCCAACAGATTAATAGAAATGGGTTGATTTAAGATGTAAGAGCTAGCTAGCAATGTGCCTGAGCCATAGGCCAAACAACATGAAGTTAATAGAAGCGTCTGAGTCGTTTCTGGGGACCCGGCGGCTGGGCAGTAAGCGGTCTCGGGCGGCGGGTCTGTGGGTCCAGGTCTCCGGCCACCAGGGACCGAGAACCCCACTACTACAGATGGCGCATCCAACGTGGGTCGATTATCCACTTAAAGCCTGAAAAAGATTAGAAAGGGTTCTAGATCACAGAAATTGAGCCAAGGCAGCTTCCAAATTGTGTATTTAAAGCGGGTCTTTGTACAAAGAAAGCGTGGCATCCGGGTCACATTCAAAATGGCGCCAGCTGCGGGCTGGCGGCAGGCAGTGTAAGCTGCAGCTACAATCAGTCTCACAGAAGACTCAGTAGCATGTGATCGATTTTAGATTTCTGCCTCTTTTGAACAAAAAAGAAACAAAGACGGTTTCTTAGTAGCAATATTTTCTGGGGTGTGTTCTGTTTACTGGCCACGAATAAATACACGGTCCGTTTGAGAGAACTTAGTGATTCAGCCTAATTTGCAAAAACTGTGCTTCTTTTTAGAGAATGTATTTTAAAAGCTCTTAAGGTTAGAAGATGATTAAGGATTCACAATAAAACAGATTAAGATAAAAAGAAAAACCTGTAAACGGATTACAATGTTTGTAAAAGGTACATAGGCTTCAGAGAGAAAAGAAAGAGGTTATAAAAAGTTTTTAAAGCGAAAAATAGAATAATAAAAATATAATAAGCCACATAAAGATGGAAAATAGACACAAAATCTGGATTTTGGTTGCTATTGTGTTTTCTTTTAATTTTTTAACTGTTAATGAGCTAACTGCAGAAAGACAATGGATTGCAAATACCAAGGCTACTAAGTTAAACAAGAATATATATTTTAAAGGTATTTTGATTTTAAAATTTGTGTCTAAGGATTTATTGCTTTGGAAGAGTTCTGTTTTTGTTTCCACAGATGAGAACCTGTGGGTTCCTTCCAAACAAATATGGTTTCATCAACCAAGACCCCCTGAAAAAAACCTCTGATGAGAAGAGATGGCCAGATCAGCTTCATGGCTGCAGATTATGATCCAGTCTCAACAATCCGTGAGATTTTCAACGCCCCTTAATCAGCAGGAAGTAGTAATGGATAACTTTGCCCAAATTCCCCAAATATTGTTTCTAAATGTTTGTTTTCATTATAAATGGTTAATGGTCATAGTCAATCTCTTTCTAAGAAGAAACAGGGGATATGGTATGTGAATGCTTTTTTAAAAAATTAGATTATTGAATTTACAGGTAATCAGCTGTTAATCTCAAACTGCTTTACATTGGTATAGATTTTGGTTTATTGATACAAATTTAAAGTCAATTTTATTATGCTGTGTGTGTTTTTCTATTCTTGTTTAAGGTATGATGTTCATGTAACTGTTTTGAAATTGTAGTGTATAATTAAGAAATGAAGGTTAATAGTCACTTTTGATAATCAAACTTATAGTTAGGTTAGTTAGGATTTTTAGGTATACAAAGATATATTTCAATTAAATAGATAATCTTCAAATACTTCTAGGACCTACAGAATATGGCATTTAAAATGTTTTGAGAGCTTAGACTTTTCTGGACAGTGAGACAGGTCTGCTCCTGGCAGCACTAATTTACTTCAACAGGAAAATGGGCATCGAAGAAACTCCATATGGAGTCTACTCTATTTGTGGTAATGGTAAGCCACTAGAGAAGAACCTGTTTTTATATTGACTGCTTGACAGTATGCTGTTTAAACTGGACATGCAGGTTCCATAAGAAGATGACCTCTGAACTTTGGCAGAACAAGCCAAGATCATCATTCAGGTTCCTGCTTTACAGAGAAAACTGTCAGACATTCTTCAGGACTCAAGGAGAAGCAACGGATGAACTGTGCCAGAATGGGCAGAGCAGATTTCCTGCTTCACTGAAATGAAAAGAGACTCCAGGCCTATAGGCTGAAGATGGATGCCCCAACTTTATAAAGGAACTTTGGGTGACTGTCCAGGCAGATAGGTGTCATCTCTGTCCTTTCTAGATTTTAGAAGTCGTTTGCACTTCTGGTTTACTTGGGTAAATATTATATCCTTCTGTGGTCTTTGATGTAGTTGAAGATTAGATAGTTATATGTACAGTTTTTCTTAGTCATTTGAAAGGTATATTAGATATGAAACTTTATATTCATAAAGATAAAGTAGATGATAGAATATTTTCTTTAATTTTGCTAAATACAAATAGACTAGATATTGTAACTGTAATTCTTGCTTGATAGCTATTTTGTTATATGTAATTTTGCTGTTAAAATTGAAACCTTCCTTTTTGATTAGAGAGAAAGGGGGAAGTGATGTGGGAATGCCCTTCTTTATGCTGTGAATCTCAATCTTTAAATAAAGGAGCTGTATTGGGTCATGGCGGGCACCATAGAAGAAGTGGGAGGAGAAATCAGTTTAGGTAGGAGAAGCAGGGCGGAGTTAGAGGCAGACCGAGCTGAAGCCGCCAAAGGAGCAACATGTAAGGAGACACGGGTGAGCCACGAGCCACGTGGCCAACAGATTAATAGAAATGGGTTGATTTAAGATGTAAGAGCTAGCTAGCAATGTGCCTGAGCCATAGGCCAAACAACATGAAGTTAATAGAAGCGTCTGAGTCGTTTCTGGGGACCCGGCGGCTGGGCGGTAAGCGGTCTCGGGCGGCGGGTCTGTGGGTCCAGGTCTCCGGCCGCCAGGGACCGAGAACCCCACTACTACACATGTATCAATAGAAACATGTATAAATTGAAGCTTTTCAAAGGATGGAACATGTGTCACATCTATCTGCCATATTTGTAATGGTTAAATGCCTCTTGGGTTAACCCCAACAGTTTTAGCAGGGAGGAATTGATAGCAGTTTTGACACTGTGTCACAATTTGAAAAACGCTTGCGTAAAGTCTCTGCTGTAACATGAAATTTTGTATGAAAATCTTTTGCAGCTTGCAACGGATTAGCAAAGGCAGCAGCGACCAGGCGTGTAGCTTGGTCAGCCAAATTATTTCCTTTGCTCATAGGACCTGGGAGTCCCGAATGTGCCCGTATATGGGTAATGTAAAAGGGCTCACGTCGTTGCAGCAAACAGTCTTGTATGGTACAAAACAGGGCAGACACTGTACTAGAAGGATTAATAATACCGGCCGTTTCAAGTAACTGAAGGGCATTTACCACATAATGGGAATCAGACACAATATTAAGCGGACAATCAAACTTCTGTAAAACTTCTAACACAATTAGACATTTAACAATCTGGGGTGATTTTTGACCAAAATCTTTAAAAAAATGTCTGTGAATTTATAATGTAAGCACCCCTTCCATTTCCTGAGCCATCTGTATATACAATTAAGCCATCTTTTAAAGGCACTGAGGAAGTAACACGTGGATATATCACAGGGTGATAAGCCACAAACTGTAACAAAGGATGTTTAGGATAATGATTATCAATTTTTCTAGGAAACATCAAACAAAGGCTTTAAATCTGCAGTGGGAATTTTCAAAAAAAAAAAGGTCTAAGCCAATTAATATATTCTATGGAGAAGTGGAGGGCTTAAAAATATGTGTTTTAGCAAGCTGTTCTGTAACAGGCTCAATCACTGTCTTAAGCTTGTCAGAGGTCAGTGGCCACTGAGGAACCCATACCGGCACCTCTGTTTTTTAAGGTATGGGTCGTGCTGCCTCAGTGGCACCTAAGCAAAACTCAGGCCCTGTCTTTGTCTATGAATCTTGGGCGTGGTTTGTCTTTGTCTCAACCGCCCTAGGCCCTGTCTTTCTTCATACCACGAGGAGCCAAACTTTAAATTTAAATTTTCAAGTTCCCGTACAGGGTACAAAGTGAGGGGACCAGGCTTTAGTTTCTGGTTCTCTCGCTCCCCCAAATTTTTTATCATACCGGGGGGTTCTTTTTCCTTATCGAGTATTCCTAACTCCCCCATAATTACTTTATCGGGGGGCCCTTTTCCCTTATGAAGTAGTTTCTGGTTTTTCAATTTTCTCATATTTATCGGGTCCTTTTTCTTTGTATTACGGCGCGCGCCTAACCTCACACTGCGCTCGGTTTCTGACATGCTGTCCTGAACTCTTCTTATCACGCCTCGCCCTTTAGCTATCAGATCTTTACAGGCTTTATCTTTTAAAATCAACAGCACTGCCAAGACAAGCCTCAAGGCCTCAAAAAATCCTTTCAAAAGTCCCAAACCAAAGTTCAGTTCAGACATACCTCTCCGAGCAACCTGTCTACAGTTCTGAATCCTGACGGTGCAAACGATGTATCTCCCGGGTTTTCGGCACCAATTGTCCCGCGCCTATTTCTCGCCCGCAAGGAAAGACGCAGTACACATTTAGGATCCTTCTGCAGTACAGCTTTAATGTATCTTGGGGGAGAGCATTTAGCTTACGGAAAATGGAGGGGAGGGCAGAGAGAGGAGAGAGAGAGAGAGAGCAAGGGAGATGGGGGCCAAGCGGACAGGGCCCGGCGGGGAAAGGGAAAGCGAAAAAAGACCACGAGGTAGGAAGCACCCGGTTTTATGTCGACCACATGGCCCCCGCTTTAGACGTAACATCTTCCTATAGGTTGCAGTCCAGTACCCCACATGACGCCACGGAAGAGGCTGAGAAACCAGTCTCGCGACTACTGACTCAGGCGGGTTGGCCAGCACCAGATAATAGCGCCACCTTGAGGAGCTGGAGCCAGCGGCCTCCAACACAGCTTTATCACCACCACAGCCCCCACATACTTCCAGGTCAAAAGTACCCCAACATCCATGGTGTAACTGACTCTTTTCTCTGAGATGACAATAGTGCATATTGTAAATGACATACCAGAGAGTTGTTATGGAAAAGATGGCAAAGAGTCTGGTTCTTTGTCTGCTGATGACTGGACGGAGGATAGATACAAGAGCATTGCTATGGGTGGAGAGGTCACACAGAGTGACACATGGGTCATTGTCCACAATGTTTCAACTGGGCAAGCCTGAAGCCAGGAAGACTGAGTGAGTGGCTGGTGGCATCTGGAGGACCTTCACATAGATGTGTAGCAATCAGGATAAGTGACGCCAGTCAGGCACTCAGTTGGGACTGTGGGCTGCAGTGAGTCTACATACTCCTCGCTTCCACACAGCACAGCAGCCACTAGGGTGGCTAGCGCTCTTGCGTGCATTCTTTAAGCACCAGGACCTGTGACTCCTGCACCATTACCTTTTCTATGTCATTGAGGGAATCATCACAGGCCAGGAAGTAAGCCAGAAAGACACAGAGAACAACTTGCAATGGGGAAAATGGTTGAACAATGTAGTGTCCATGTTGTGAAAACCCCTCCAGGCTGGTGGTATAGCTCAGGTAGGTAAAATACTGCTTTAGCATCAGAAAAGAACTAGGTCCAATCCCCAGCACCCCATAAACCACAGTGGAAGCACACAAGTCTGCAATCCAGCACTCCTGAGTGGGAGCAGGAGGACCAGGAGATCAAGGCTAGTGTGGGCCTCAGCCAGTTCCTTGCCAGTCTGGGGTACACTCAAAACAGCAATACGAGCATTCTCCAGCCCAAACATCCCATCTAACTATGAATCTATGCTGGAGTCTCTCCTCTACATCAGGCTTCCCTATGCTCAGCTCCCTTCCCAGCCCCCACCAGGATCTCCATAGAACACCCAAAGAGTGTTTTGGAATGCACACACACCAAAGGAGTCATCTGCTCATTCTCCAGTGTCCCTCACTGGACTCTAAGCCGTCTGTGTCTTCAATGATCTCCCTCTCTCCTCCACCTCATTGGCTTTCTTTCTCTTCACCCCAGATCTACTCAAACACACTTCCCAACTTCTACCATAACAGGTGTCCAAATCCTGTGACCTACTAGGGACATCCAAGCCTCCTCCTCAGAGCTAAAATGAATTCTCTCTCCTATCACCCTGTCTTGTGACATTTCCAACAGCCTGTGCCATCTGAATCCACCACGTTTGCCATGCTGCCTGACTGGAGTCTAGCCGTAAACGCATGCATGGACAGCGGCTTCCATGGAAGAAGACTGTATATGAATGGAAATAAACACGTGCATGGAGAATTGCAGTCTTGAAGGCTAAGCAGCCCTGGGGTGGGGAGAAGGATAGGGGTTCACTAGAGTTGGGGCTACCTTGTTCCAATCTGGCTATTCACCAGCTAGTGACTTTAATTTTAATTTTGACTTCACCTTCAAGAACCTCAGTCTCTTCAGATGAAACATTTTGGCCGTATATCCTCTAGCTTTCATGATTGAGATGTTTTATCAAAGGAAGAGGAGTCAGTGCCTCTGGTCAGGAAGACACAAGGCCAGACTGTACTACCTGATGCACCCAGCAGGTGTCGCCAAGAGATCGCCCCGAGCGTTTACCTGCGTGAGTTCTCAGGTTCTGCTTCTAGCCACTGGGGCTTCAGTCCAGTTCCAAGTCTCCACCGGTAGCGAGATTCCGGAGGATCCTGGGCCGTCTAGCCCTCTGTGCAGCCAGTGCCTCGCACAGACGAGGGTGTGAAAAGAATGTGTGTGGCAGTAGTTCTTCAGATGGGGTCGCCACTAACGAGGGGCGAGGGTACTGGAATTATCCTCTATCCTTTCCACCCAGAGAGGCCCTTGAGCACCTGCTGATCTCAAGCTGCGAATTAGTGAAGGATGCTAGGCGAGTGGGATTCCACCGCCCCCAACCCTCAACTCCTCTCCGCGCGCCCCCGCCTACCACCGTGAGCTTGGAGGAGCGCCGCGGGAGCGCGCTTGGGGCAGACATCCTCGACCTGCGGGCGCTCGGGCGCGGGGCGGGCGCTCCGGGAGGCGGGCGGGGGAAGGGCGGAGAGGGAGGGGCGGGGGCGGACGGCAGCAGAGCCCCGCAGTCCCCGCGCCTCAAACACTTGCGGCGATCGCTGGTGCGCAGCGTCGCCCCGCGTTGCGAGCTCGTCCGTGCCTCCCGCTCCCCGGCTCCCGCGCTCCGGGACAATCTCCAGCGCCTAGCGCTAGCGCGGACCGACGTACTGACGGACGGCCCAGGGAGCCTCGGCCCGCGCCCCCTGAGCAGGCTATGTGGATTGCCCCGCCGGGCCCGGCCGGCGGGATCAGCACAGCCCGGCCCGTGGCACCCGCCACCAGCGGGGACTATGACCCGGAAAGCGCGGCGCTGCCTGGGCCACCTCTTTCTCAGCCTGGGCATGGTCTACCTCCGGATCGGGTAAGCTCAGCGCGCGTCTTCTCCGCGCGTGCAGTCCAGGCAAAGTTGGCTGGGTCCGGGAAGGAGGCGTGCTGCCCAACTTAGCTCAGGAGAGGCAGTGGGCGGTGCGGGAACCCCAAGGGCACAAAGGCTCCCAGAGATGCGGACACCTACCGGGTGCATACTGTTCCATAGACCCGGGCAGGGGATCTCGGAGTCTGGGAACCTTCAGAAACATAGCTCTGGGACTCTAGAGAAGAGTAGCTACTCCCTCCATAGGGTAGCTTCCCCGGGGACTCACTCGGCAAGCCACAAGCACAGCATGTCAGGCAGGACTACAACCACCCCTAGAGAGCTCAGTGCTGGGCAGAAACTCCATGCGCGGTGTGCGAGCACAGCCCTTTTGCAGACAGGGCTCCTCAGGTAGCAAACAGGGATCTAGGGAGAGAGCGTTCTCTGGCACCGCCCGGTTTCCAAAAACCCTCAGACTCCCTTCCAAAGACAGAACAGCACCCTCAGCAATCAGAAACAAATAGTAAGACCAGAGATGGTCAGAGACAGCAGGGAGAGAGGCTCTCTAGACACCAGCAAAGGGAAGCAAGACAGCCCGACCCTGGGGTCGCTGGAGTGGAAGTCAAGGAGCCCTGGCGTGTCTGGAGGTGGGGCAGGCGACACTAAAAAGTGGAAGTAGGTGGCTCCAGATGCGGCTTTCGCTGCATTACATGGTGTCTCCCTTTGTACTTAAGAAGTGACTTGTGTGCGACACGATTCGGGGGGAGGGGGAGCTTTAGTCATGTACAGAGGTGCTGGCGCCAAAGAGCCACCTTGGTAGGTTACACACCTGCCTCCCTACACACCCCCACTGCCTGCTGTGAACCTCCTGTTGCTGCTTTGGATAGGACTGGACCCGAGGCCTGGGGGCGTATGTGGCAGACCCTTTGTGTTTGCCGCCTCTACCCTCAGGCCTCCCACTCCCCCAAGCCCACCTCTCTGGACCGGGGATTTCACAACCTAGTGAGCGCTGAGAGGACTAGGCGGCCTCCAGCCCGACCGCGGATCGAGAGGCGGCTTCTGGGCTCGCGCACTGCCTGCCTGCGGGTGTGTTTTAAGTGTTATTGATTCGCCCGCGTCTGGATGGCTTTTTTTTTTTTTTTCCCACTTGCTTTAATCTTCATCTTGGCCCTCGCACTGCCGCCCTGCGCTCATCCACTCATCTAGCATCCAGGAAGCTGGTCGGGCCTATTGGCTCTGGCCCCGTTAGGTATTATCTTCTTTTTAATTAGAAACGGGGGCGGAGACACCGAAGACTGAAGAAGGGGGAAACAGTGGAGAATAAACCTCCCTGGTCTCTCCAGGATAGGACACTTCATAGGCTCACTAGGGGCCCAGCTACCCTAGAGGCAGAGGTCAGGAGGGCGTGGCCTTCCCCTCTCTAGGGCAGTTGGAGGGAGGTCCCAGTAAAAAGTTGCAGTGACTTTGAACTGCTCCACTGCCCCTGGGTCCGAGGGTTAAGGTCCCCAAATCTGGTTTCCTAGTCTAGTAGGTAAGACTGGCTCCTTTGTCTCTCGTCTGCATGTCACATCTGTAATATTCTAAATTTGCCTGGGTTGTTCAGATGACTACAGCACTAGCCCCTGGAAACCATTAGTTCCCAAAATATTGGAAATGGCACCTCAATATACGCTTCCCAGGGACCCTCTAGGGTGCAAACTGCCTACCAGAAGCCCTTGCTTAAGCAGTGCAGACTCTGAAAAACACAGGGGCTGTGAACTTGCTCCAGCTTAGAAAACTAAGGGAAGGCTTTGGTGGAAAAGAGGCCAGTACCATTGGGCCATAGTAAATTGCTTCTCTGAAATTTGGGTCCCCCAGTGTCATTGTGCTCTGCAGGGTCAGACATTTCCTGGTGGTCAGCTAGGTGTTCTGAAGACTTGTAGCCAAAATCTTCACATGCCATCCTTCCCCTCCACCACCATGGCTCTGTGGGAGGTCCACTGTAGAAGCTGAGATGAGATTGCCCCCTCCAGCACCTGCCAGCCAGAGCCTTCCTCAAGGTCTCACACTCTGTCTCTGTGTCCCCTCCAGTGGCTTCTCTTCGGTGGTCGCTCTGGGTGCCAGCATCATCTGTAACAAGATCCCAGGCCTGGCTCCCAGACAGCGGGCAATCTGCCAGAGCCGGCCGGACGCCATCATCGTCATAGGAGAAGGTTCCCAAATGGGCCTGGACGAGTGTCAGTTTCAGTTCCGCAATGGCCGCTGGAACTGCTCAGCTCTAGGAGAGCGCACTGTCTTCGGGAAGGAGCTTAAAGTGGGTATGTAATCATCAGACACCCTGAGCAGGATCTTCTGGGCTACAGAGAGAGTTAGGACCCTTAGGAGCCCACTGTGATGCCTTTACTAGCGCTATGCTCCAATACCATTGCTGATTGTATCATATGGGTGTATTGTTTGGATTAAGGTCTCCCACGGAAGGCTGGGGTTGCAGATAGAAGCCATGCCACTTCGTTGGTTACAAACAAAACTACAGACCAACTGATGACCCAAAGGCTCATGGGCAAATCTAACGTTTTTAAATGAGGTCCAAATCTGAATGTGGAGTATTTTAGCTATCACAGGGAGATGCAGCTTCTTTTGGAAAATGGGCAGATGAATTGATCATTCAGTGTGTGCTGCCATCATTGTGATGGCTAGAGCTGAGAATACAGATCCTGAGGGCAGGGTTATGATCCATCCTCTGGCGTTGTCCCCACACTCTCTATTGTGGCCCAGAATGCACAGTCCTTTGACACAACCCATCTGGTTCTGCAGCAGTGCTTGGGGGTGGGTTGGCATGTGCAGACACGTATGTATGCCTGAGCATGCGCACACATGTATTCAACTTGCAGAGCAATAATGATTAGCTTGTGATGAGAAGGGAGCAGAGAATGTCACTAATCTTCAGGAGGTCCTGGACCATGGGGGAGGATGTGGAGACTTCTCACTTGTATGTGCCCAGACCTGAAGGCCCAAGATAGCAAAAGACTCCCTTCTACACTGAGACCTTCCCGAGGCACAGGTCTCTTTGGGCTGGGCTTATGGGCACAGCTCTGCTGCAGAAGGCCCCCTTGAGTGTTCTCTTCAGCCCAGTGCCAGCAGCTCCAATAGGATGCTCAAAATCCCCAGTCTAGTCCAGCATCCTCCACATCCTGGCTGCTTCTCCAGCTTCCCTGCTGTCATCTGGGCTCCCAGGTCACCCCACCTCCCTGCTGCTCCCAGAAGGAAGAAACAATTAAGTAGAAACAAGAGCATGGTGTTACTCTGTGAAAGATTCTTTAAAGGGCCACTCATTTCAGCCAGCAGGAAACCGTTGTCCACTTGTTGAGACCTTGGCCTCTTAAGGGCCACTCAGCCTCATCTAAATACACCTTACTGGTTCCTCTGAATGGCCATAGTGCCTTTCTAGAGATGAGTGCAATAATCTAAATCCTTTGCATGCATTTAAGTCTCTTGGAGCTTCCCACCACCTGCTCTTCAGCAGCTCTGCATCAGCTAGCACCTCACAGTATTCCAGTGCATTTTGTCCACTCCAGGAGGGCAGGGGATCCCTGCCACCTCACAATGAGTGTGTCATTCCCTGGTGCCAGGCAGTCTTACCTTACCAGATTCTGTACTGACTACAGAGCTGGGCCTTGTGGTCTGTATGACTTGGGCAGGTAGGTCTCTCCCGAAGAGCCCCTTTCCCATTACTCCCTGTCTGGATTTTGGGTACATGGAGTCCCTCCTCCTCACACCCACCCATCTCCTCCCTCATCTCAACCTCAGAATCAGTTTTTTCATGGAGCAAACCACATCAGCTCAGATAATAAAATGTCATCAGCACCAAAATTATGGTTGAAGTCTCTGAAACACCAGTCCCCCAAGTCTTCTGCTTGCCACCTGTCAGCTTTGTCCTTCTCCAATTCCTGATACCCAGGATGGGGCTCTGACATTATTTTGAACCTAATAGCCATGCCGGATCATGATGAGTAAACTTGCTATAGATGAGTAAACTGAGGCTCAAAAGGAACTTGGCCAAAGTGAGTGACAGGGTCTCCCAGGACAGAATTCATCTCTTATAACTGGCTGTTTCAGAATGGGTATAGTCAACCCATAGACACACTGTGATGATACCTGGTGGGCTGTAGCAGAGGGGGCCAAGATGGAGACACTCATGGAACACAACACCCCTCACACCTGGCTGCATTCTGTAGGATTAGCCCCACACAGTCTAAGGAGGTGGGATGCCACTCGGAAACAAAGGACCAGGTTAGAGGCATACCAGCTGGGACAGGTAAAGGTAACACATGACATAGGAATGCTGGGGTACTCTGGGTGAAAGTGAGACCTAGCACCAGAAAACATGTGAGCCCAGTCTAATGAGCCTGAATTTCTAGGACTTGGGGTCTGTTCAAAGATTCTGACCATGACCATGACTACCAAAGTATGGGCTTCACCTTAAACATTATCACTATTCAATGATTATTGACCCATAAGAAGTTGGCAATTTTCTGAGTCAAGCCTTTCTCTTATGTTAACAAGCATCTTGTTAACTCTCAAACTTGGGATTTCTAGGCTCCTCAACCCCATTCCCTCTCTCCCAGGTTGCCTCAGCTTACCTTGTATGGGTGAGGTCTCTGACATATGGATGTCCTCTAGTACTCTCAACATGAGTTGCCTTTGCAGGGACTTCTCAAAAGCTTTACCCTGCACATTTTTCTAGATCCCATTGGCTAGAATTTAGTCACATGGCTTCACCTAGCTGCAAGTGAGGCTGTGAAAGGCAGTCTTGCATGCAGAGCAGCCGTGTTACCAACTCAGGATATGCAAGTAGATTATGAGGTAGAGTAGCTAGCTTCTACTTCCCCAAACTGAGGTCTGAAAACTTCCTTCCTCCCACCTGCTTCCACCTCTTCCTACTGTGGTTCTCCATTCTGACTGAGCTTCCTGGATTTGCCTTTCCTTCTGAGTGTCTAGATTTTTATGCAGAGATCTCAGAAGGCTATAAGCATGTCTAGGCAAGGCCTCTTGGAAGTAGAAATAAAAACCAAGTCCAACACACCCAGGTGAAAAGGAGAGCGTTGAAATGCCTAAGGAACTGGAAAACTAGGGATGGATCTGGCTTCAGAATAGCTGGACCAGTGGTTGCATTGCTTTCCAACAATGCTATGGGGCAGCCAGATGGCCATTGTAGACCCAGGACCACAACAGGTTCAAGACCTCCAGAAAGAGCCTTGGCCTATCTCCAGCCATATTGTAAAAGTCCCAAGGCTTCCTCTGAGTCCACAGTTCAATAAAACCGGACTTTGGGTCATGTTTCCATCCCAGGGGCAAGTTGCTTTGCTGGCCAGCAAGAGAGCTCCTCTCTGGCTATCTCTTATGGAAAAGAAGCAAAATGCCAAAGCTGAGACTCAAACAGCTGGTATTTATTCCTCACAGTTCCTGAAGCTTCAACATCCCCTAAAGCCTCTCTCTTGAGCGTCCATAAGGCTTTTCTAGACCTGGTGCTGGGGATCCAACCCAGGGTCCTATACTTTGTAGAAAACCACTCTAACACTGACTGTAAAGCTGTTTTGTTGCTGTACCTTCTCTTGCTTATTCCTTTTTCTCATGGAAGCTCTCATGACTCTTTTTAAAAAATACCAGTCTGGTGGGATTTGGCCCCCCAACGACCTTACTTTAATCTAACCACCAGTTTAGAGGCCTTCTCTCCAATCACAGTCACATTCTGGGGTGCAAGGGATCAGAACTTCAGTGTGAGTTATGAGGGACATAATTGAGCCTATAACAGCAAGCAGTGGCATCGTCCATGACTAAAGAGAGGTGTCGGAGGGCTGGAGAGGGCTCAGAGGTGGGACCTCAAAGATGGAAAGAGGGGTTTGGGTTCAAGAGCATGGTTGATCAGACTTGCTGTCGAATCGCTGGGATCACAGGCAGTGGGGACAATCAAAGGAGCTGTAAATATGGTCCTAGGAGACAAGGAAAGGGCTCGGGTAAGAGAGGGGTCCAATGAGGAGTCTGTGTGTTGTATGACATGGTATATTTAATCAGCTGATTTCTGGCCCAGGGAGACCCTCTAAGGGCCCAAGAAGGGCTTTAGCCCCACCCACCCCCATTTCTTTCTTTTATACTGGGGATTGAATTCAGAGCTTTAATCATGTTAGGCAAATGTTCTGCTATGGAACTACCTCTCCAGTCCCTAATTTTCCTTCCTTCCTTCCTCCTTCCTTCTTCCTTCCTTCCTTCTTTTCTTCCTCCTTCCTCCTTCCTTCCTTCCTTCCTCCTTCCTTCTTCCTTCCTTTCTTCTTTCTTTCTTCCTTCCTGCAGTTTTCATTTTTATATGGCTTAAATCACTTTTAGACTTTTACAATTTGTATTTACATACCTTAAAAACACTTTCTTAGACCTTCAGCATCCTCTCTTCAAATTCAATGGAGGAGTGTTGGTCCTTCATTGTGGGAGCTTCCCTTTCCACCTGTCCCCTTCCATGCCAATCTTTCTCTGATATGAATATGACGGGAGTGGAGATGTTTCCATAACCTTGTTGGCTTGTATTTTATTCATCATAACAGATATAGTTCCCATGAGATCTATCATTTCAGTGGGGTTTAATTATTACAGTGGCTGATTCCACCTCTATCACTCTATAGCCACTGAGCCTTCCCAACAAGACTTCTCAGATCTCCACATTCCTGCTAGGTTGAGTGGGTACCACACATGGAGTTCCCTGACGCCTGCCATCATGATTTATATTTCCCAGCGAAGGGAGGAGGTTGTATTTACTCACCCCTGAGCTGCCTGTTCATGCCTTTCATCCATTTTTGCTCTGTTGTCTTGCAGGTTCTTCCGTTGGGATGGGATGACATAGTAGTGCTGATATCACGATACAGGGCTCCAGGGCTGCTTTAGCAGTACCAAGATGTGAGCTTCACTCTCTTCTCATTTTCACTGAGGCTCAGATAAATATGGCCAGGAACTAAGACAGCCCTTTTTCATGGCCCTGTTCTTGTAGTCTCACAGAGAGGCAAGAGTCAGCTGCATTTGTGGTGGCTTTGTAGTAAGGCTGACACTTGGTAGTGAGTTCCCAGTGCTGGAGGAGTTTACCTGTGTGCAGGAGCCAGACTTGAGAACCTCAGGGAAGTTGTGTGGGGTAACTAGATGTGTCTAGAATTGGAGTCACTATCCAGACTTCTGTTCTTCCTCACCTTTATATTACTGATGACTTTGGGAGGGCATGTGACCTTTCTCCTCTCAATCTGCCCATCTGATGTGACCCGCCAAGCAAGCTGGCAACAGAACTGTATGATGCAGGATGTACGACCCTGGCATCTAGTGGGTTGGATCTCAGAGGGTCTCCTTTCCCACTTCATGGAGCCTGTGTGCTGACCTGACAGTGACACAGCTCAGGAACTGGGGACTCTGCCCCATGTTCTAGTCTTTGTTTTGTTTTGTTTTGTTTTTTCAAGACAGGGTTTCTCTGTGTAACTGCCCCGGCTGTCCTGGAACTTGTTATGTAGACTAGGCTGGCCTTGAACTCACAGAGATCCAACTGCCTCTACATCCTGGCCCAAGTTGTAATCTTTGTGTGGCAGAAACTATTGGTCAGGCTACTGATCTGAAGTCTTTACATTGACATAAATTGTGTTTCCAAATCTGCCTCCTAATCTAAACAATTTCTACACAGTCACTGCCTGGACAACATCACTTTCCTTATACTCTCCACCCTGGTTGGATCTCCAATCCGTACAGCCACCAATGTCATTCTAAGTAGGATGACCCCAAATAAAACTCTATTGTTTCTCTCTGAAGAAATGCAGGCATGTCCTACTCCTCTGGCCAAGTCCTATCTTGACACAGCCTGCTGTCCCATCTGCCTACATGCCACTCCCAGATGTCTGCTTATTTTGTCCCCCGTCTCTCTGCTCCCCATTCCTTTAGAGATGTCTCATCCACATTCCTTTATAGATGTATTCCTATGCACCCTTTACCTTCCCATGTCTTCATGGTGCCATTGGTGCTTAAAACAGCTCAAGGCCTTAGCCCTGAAGCTACTTGTTGTCTCCTAGCCATGGTCCTTGACCACAGTGATAAAGATGCCTGTCTCCCAGGTGGCTAGAGTCTGTGAGTCTCCATTTGTTGTTGGATCGTCTCTGTATCTCCAACCAGAGTTCTGTGGGGAGCAGAGGTCTCAGGCTCAGCACATGGAAGGCTGGTGACCAGTAGGTGCAGGGATACCCCAAAATACTGAACAGGGAATGGGTCTAGAGCACACACAAGAGAGAGTGCTTGACTGCTGCAGTAACCTGCCATGGTTCTCCTCAAGAGGCACCTCCTCAGGAAGCTCTCCTTTGAGACAGTTGACCCTGCCCCACTCTGTGTTGTTGTATTTCTGGCATTCACCATCCTTATATGTGGAAGAATGCAGCTCCAATTGGTCTTCTCTTCCAGCCTGGGGCTCCATGGACCTTGGATCTGCCAAACTGTCCTCTTTTCCTGGGACCCCCCAGCCCTGGTACAGGCTAGAACCTGGCACATTGTAGGTTTTCATGGAGTGTGTGAAGACCACTTCTTTCCGAATAGCCATCCAATGTGCTTACTCTTTTGTGATCTTCCCTTTGCCTTGCCTTCCAGTGGAATGAACATTGACTAGCTAAGAAAGACTATTCTAACCTCACTCAAGAGCAGCAATGTCCAAGTTCTGTTCAACAGACTTTCCACCACACCAACCTGCCTAGCCCTACAGTCACTGACAGATGGCATGTAGTAGGGGTTTAGTTTCATGGTTGGTCATTGGGGGAACTCAGCATTAGATACTCTTTGCTCTGAGAGGAAAGGTGTGTCCACCAGTATACTAAAATCTCTAAAGACAACTTGAACAGCTTCCACATAAAGGTCCCACTGTTCCATGATAAAGTGCTGCAGAGACCCGCATACTGGGAATGGCTACTCTGTGATACCCTCAAAAGCAACTGAACTGAAAATGTGATTTAGGGTCAACTCTCAGGTCACCATTCTGAGGGCCAACATCTTTTCTTTGGGTTCAGAACAGGGGGATGTTAGCATATGATGTGATTGGGGCTGATTAGATCTGTTTCAGTCAGCATTCCTCAGCAATTTCCGGAAGGCACCCAGGAAACTCAGATGCCAGACTCTCCAAACATGGGCAGTAGGAACTCACAGACATGCCTGACATATTTCCGGGAATACATGGTACAGGATAAAGAGCTTAGAACCAAAGTCTACATCCATGAGATTTTACAGTTTCTTGGGAGTGTGTTTGGTTAAATTCACAGTTAAATGCTTATGGGTTAAGATCCCCTTGTACCTATTTGCTCACCCCATACTCACTCACCACTTCCACAGACAGGATTACTGAGCAACAGACTTGTCAGCCAAAGGCTGGAACTTACAGCATCAGATAGGAACAGATAAAGCTAGGGCTGAAGTGCACTCTATGTGAAGGCTTGCTTGGACTATAACTCAGAGCTACCTGCAGGGCCAGCTGAAGTAGGGCATGGTCTACAGAACAGGATATAAAGAGGTGTCAGGGATGGTTCAGCAATGTATTGTGAGTCGTACAGGATCCTGGATTCTAGAGAAGATGAGCCAGCAGGACACTCAGGCAATGGACAGTGATGGCAGAGAGAATTCAGAAAGAACCAGAGAATGAAGAATCCCAGATGGTTGTTTTTGTTTGCTTGCTTTTTTATTTTTGAGACATGGCCTCACTGAGGCCAGGCTGGCCTCAAATACACTATGTAGCTGAGGATAGCATTAAACTTCTCTCCACTCCCAAGTGCTAAGATTACAGGCATGTTCCATCATTCTCAGACTTCCCATGGAAAGGTTTTGCACATCACATCCAGAGGTTTTACTCAGGCAGGGAGTTGTCCAAGAGATTCGATCAGGATGTCAAGTGATAATCACATTCTTTGTACACACAGAAATTTGCTATGTCGCCAGCATTATCAACAAAGAAATGGTGGTTTCCCATCATATGCTCAGGGGATGCCACATTCCTTTCCAAATGCTCATGGCCTCCGGTTTGGTACCCTCCTGCAGAATTTTTCCAGGGATGGGCACACATGACCTAGGATTCAGCCTCAGGTCCACCCGCCGTCTAGTGCCAGGGAAACTCTGATGCATTGCTACCAAATGTGTAACCTTTCTCTCCAGGGTAGTTGTCTGAGCCCCTCTTTTATTCTGGGGGACTATCTGGGTCCACATCCCTTGCATGAGAATTCCTACAAGTCCCCAAAATGTTCTGTCTTTTTTACCCACAGCCTGTAAAAGAGGAGCAGTGTTTGGCTGCTTAGCAGGACGGATGGGAAGTCCTTTCCAGGGAGAGATAGAGCGAGGTATGGCCAGCTCCACTTTCCCTCTGCCTTTCTTAACAATGCACCATCTTGCCCAAGCAAAAGCTCTTTTCTTTCCCCATTCTTGCCTAGAACACGGCCAACAAAGAGCTTTTTGTCTTGTTTGCATTTTTTTTTTTTTGCAAGCCTCAGTTCATCCTGGATTTTCGCTTTCCTGACACTATTCTTTGAGATGAGCTTTTTGTTACATGGACTTTTTCAGCTTCCCCATGGTAATCAGTCCAATGCGTGTGCACACGCACGCGCGCGCACACACACACACACACACACACACACACACACACACACACACACACACTTGTACATGCTCATACACGCACACAGTCACTTTCACAGTCATTCATTCAACCCAGAGACTTCCTAGGTCAATAATCTAGGTCTCTAAAATTTCATGTGACGAGAAAGAAAACTCAACTTAGCACAATACACAGATGGATAAGGTAAGGTGCTGGCCATAAACAGAGGGAGGAGACATCAGGAAGGGCCTCAGAAGTGGGGACATTTGCAGCCACATTATGGTAGATATCAGGCTAACCAACAATGCCTCTCTGCTTTGAGTTGTTATTTACCGATCCCTGACAGCTGTGGGTCAGACCTCATTTCCAGAAAGATTGTACATGATCCTTAGTTTAGAAATGAAGACTCTGAGGCCCAAGAGGCTTGTTAACTTGCTTAGCATCTCACCATGCTGAGAAGCAAGGAAGCAGGACCAGGCTATGAACCCGGGTTCACTGGCCTCTAGGCCCTGCTTTGAAACCATCTGGGTACATCCATGATGCCTCACAGAGCAGCAGAAAGGACGTTTCTAAGCTTAGGGAAGTCAGAACAAATGGATGAATAGCATTGGGGGACAGTAAATAATGTGCTGTGGTTTGTCTCTGTGGGAAGAGGGACCCACAGATAAGCTGAGGCAGGACAGCAGTTAGAGTGGGGTAAATAGCACATGCCCTTCCCCATTTCTGTGTCCTGTCTCTCTATCCAACCCAACCCCTACACATGATTCCTAACCCCTAAATCTCCTGGTTATGCACCAAGCACCTACTAACTTCTGTGTAGCCGAGTGCTGGACTGTGAGCAGTTACTGCACCAGGATGGTGAGAGCAACCTTTTTCCATCTGTTTTCCCAATTGTCGCACATTTCTGCTGGTGTCACTGTAGACTGCTCACTCTCTGACCCATTGGCTTTAAATAGCAAAAGAGAAAAAAACCCTACAATACACTCTGTGGTTTCCAGTCAGATACCGTAAATACACCCAGATAATATTCCGGTGCAAACCACGGGCAGCATTCGCAAAGGGCGGAGGATGGAATCTTTGGGGCCAGCTTGGACAAGGGCTCATTTCCTCTGTCCCCATGGGACTGCTATGGAGCCGAACACAGAGGGCGTCAACCAGGCTCTGGCTTCACCTCAGCACTAACAGCCACCTCTCACTTGCTGAGATTCCCCCAGAAGCTCCTGAGAAGCCTGGTTTGTTTTTAGGGCAGCCTGGCAGTGGCCTTCTGGTTTCTCAGTTCTTAGATGGGAAGGCTGAGGCTTGGAGGCTTGGGCTGTGGGCTCAGAGTTACCCAGCTGAGTGAGGCATAGTGGGAAGTGGATGCCAAGTGCCCTGACATACAGACTGAGCTGAAGACACCTGGGCTTGGTTCCCTGGGCTTCTCTGTAGACGCCCTTGATAAGTGCCTGTTGAGTGTTGAGGGTAAGGTGGAGGGGAGGAAGGTAATTCCTCACTGGGGGCCTGGGAGCCTGGGGACTGATTCTGTTCTAGTCTCTGGAGTCAATGGTGACCCCAAACAGGTCTTCTTTCTGTCTATGGCTCTTGGAATCTGTTCTTTGACTCTAGGGACAGGAGACGACTCTGCCCAAGGCAGGATCCTGGGACTCAAATCAGATCCAGATCACTGCTCAGTTCCTTTTCCTGGCTTACCTGGGTAGTCTAGATAGGAAACTTAGCCAATTGCTTTTCTTCTCAAAGCCTCTGTTTCTTTATCAGTAAAATTTGATGGTTTCTTACATTGGGACTGTTGCAAAATAGACCCCAGAGAGCCAAGTGTGGGTCTGCCACCTAGTAAGTACAAAACAAATGTTACACATTGTCTCTCCTTGCCCCTCTGGGTATGCAGAGCCTGGGGATGATTGTGCTGGATTGATGATTGTGGTAGACAGGATGGGCTGAGAGGTTCACCATAGGCTCCACACATTCCTGGTCAGATGTTCCTGAGCCTCTGCCTCTTCATTTGCAAAATGGGGTACTGTCACTAGCTCATTTGATGAGGGTGTTTATTTATTTATCTTACTTTATTTTATTTTATGTGTATAAGTATCTTTGCCTGCATGTATGAATGTGCACCGTGTGCATGCTTGGTGCCTGCAGGGGTCATCAGATCCCTGGAATCTGGAGTTACAGATGTTTGTGAGTGCTAGGAACCAAGCTGGCCATAGGTACAGACAGCACCCAAACCCTGGGAGCACTGTTGGTATGCAAGGACAGCTCTCGCTCCTTGCTTCTCAGAGTAGTGGGTGCCAAGGACTGACTTTTGAGGAGATCGAGGCCTGGCATAGTCTAGGTCCAGACTCCATGATAGTGCACCATGAACTAGAATCCTCAGGGAACGTGTGAACACAGGCCATGGCCGTCTCTGTAGCAATTGTCTTCAATAGCTGGCTGTCTCTCGTCACCATGTTGCCCTGCAGCTCAGGGGGCTCAAGAGAACTAGAGTGGGTGGCAGACAGACACCCAAAGTTACCACATGAAGTATAGGTCTGTCAGAGCCCCACTGCGCAAGAGAAGCCTGAGCCTGACGGGCTGAGTCTCTTGCATAATTGCCCCTTTGGTTTGATTAAGGGGACATAGTTCCTTCCACCTGCTAAAGTGTGATGGCAACAATGATTCCCATGTTCTGAAGCCATTTAACTCCATATGTTCATACGGAGTAGCCAGGGTAGTTTTGCAGCTACACTCTGGATGCTCCAGATGAGCCACCCTGCTCTGCTGGCTCCAGTTTCTTCAAATGTGGGCAAAAGAAAATGAAGAGTCACCCCTCATCTTCAGTTCTGTGAGGACCAGCTAGTGCTGGTCCCTCATAACTGCTCTAATGACTAGTGTTTGGGAATTTTTTTTCCCTGCTTTAATGTTGGTGCTTTTTTTTTCTGTTCCTCACAACCTCCATAGAAATCAGGTACTGCTATCAGCCCTCTGACTGGAGGGATTGGGCACAGAAAGACAGCTATCTCACATGAGGTCACATGGCTATAAAGCAGTGGAGCAGTTGACTCTAACTGTCCCCTTCTCCACAGCCCTTGAGGGACTGACATTGATGTCGATGCCTCTCCTAGAGTTTTGGTTTTTTGTGGGCCTGTTTGCTGGAGTGAGCTGGTGGCTTCCTGCTTCCCTCTCTATGGTCTTGGGGGACTCATTGGGTACCTTGTCAAACTGCCATTTTGAAGAAAGACAGGGGCTCTACTCTGAAGACCCCAGTTTTGGACATTTGCTAAGTCAGACTCTGGGCTAATCATTTTGCATGGCCCTCACATTCCCCTCCTGGGTAGGTATATGAAGCAGGTTCCAGGGGAGCCCAGATGGAAGCCAAGATACTAGGGCAAGGGGTCTAGGTTACTTGCTGGTTTCTCACCAGCCTCCCCATTCTCCTTAGCAGCCCTTTACCATCGTTGCCCCAGGTCCCAGAACACATTCTTCTGAGGTGTGTTCTCCCGCCCATGAGCCTGCTCCAGCTTCAGCTCCTTCCTCAGGCCTCCGGGCTCTAAGAGCTGTGGACCCAGTGCTCTCAGGAATCATCATGGGCAAGTCCTGTTCTTCGCTCTGCCATGAACACACGTCTCTTGAACCTATTTGGTAAAAGGGACACTGAAGCCCAGAGAAGCCCAAGTGGATAGTTGGAAACATGACACTTGTACCCACTCAGCATTTCTGTTAGCTGCATCTTGAGGCTCAGACGTCTCTACTTCTTATGGTGGAACAAGGTGGGGTACTATTATATGAAACAGTGTGTCACACAGTAGCATCAATGATCAGGGGCCAGCAGTACTGTTTCTATAGGTGCCACTTGCTGAGCACTGGCTAGAGCTTTGAAGACAAACCCTAATGCCTCAAGCCACTGCCACAGCTGAGGAACCAAGGCACAGGGTGATTATTGGTCAAGTCACCGAGGCAGGGGTTAATGGACCCAGGTTCAGCCTTCAGCCTGTGCTCTCCACAGGTGTTCTATAAATGTCCCCTTTCCATTATGTGAACACATGTACAGGTGACATGATCCTGTAAGTGTGTTAGGAGAAGCAGTGGGTAGAAATGGAATAGAAGACCCTGCCCACCCTTCCTTGTGTGCCCCAATCTAGCTTTCAGAGTTCTCCAGCTTTCAGGAATTGCAGGAGAGTATGTACTTGATCAGTTTCCTAAGCACTGTCACCACCCTAAGGAGCGCTCTGTATAGTCAGCGTCAGACATCTGGTTGATTTTTGGAGAGACACTACACTGTGCTCAGCCTCTCTCCTGGGCCAGATCCCACCCTCTCCTGAAAACCCTCCCTGGAGCATCTCCCAGATCAGCTCTTACAAAGCTCTCTCTGCTCTTCTACCCCCAGGGAGCCGGGAGGCTGCCTTCACCTATGCAATTATTGCTGCGGGTGTGGCCCATGCCATCACAGCTGCCTGCACCCAGGGCAACCTAAGCGACTGTGGCTGCGACAAGGAGAAGCAAGGCCAGTACCACCGGGACGAGGGCTGGAAGTGGGGTGGCTGCTCTGCCGACATCCGCTACGGCATCGGCTTCGCCAAGGTCTTCGTGGATGCCCGGGAGATCAAGCAAAATGCCCGTACCCTCATGAACTTACACAATAACGAGGCAGGCCGGAAGGTAGGCAGTAGGGAGGACACTGCAGTGAGGTCCTTGGTGATAGGGGTGGCGTCTGGGAAAGCCCAGGTCTACACCTAGCTTTCTTCTGCTTCACTCTGGTGTCATGAGTGTATGGCATGAAGCTTATTGGCTGAATACAAAAACCAAAATGTGTGCATCTCAGCGAGGAGGAAAGAGGGAGGCTGATGAGTTCTCCTGGCTCCTCTGTCAGCTGATAAACTGACTCTGGTGGAGGACTGAGGCAGTTGCCAGAGGCATCCACATGGACCAGATTTCAGAGCAGCTACCCATTTCCTGTTGCCTGTACCAAGATCTAAGCCAATCCTAGAAGAGTAGAGCAGGATTTCTCCTGTTTCCTGCAGACTGGCTAGGAAGGAAAGGGAGCTGGATGCCCAGTTCATGAGGAGAAACAGATGAGGCTGAAGGACAGAGTAAGGAGCCATGCACTGGGGGTAGCAGAGGGAGGCAGGTCCTACCAATCAATGTAAGAAGCAGCCATGGCATTGAAATGCATGAAGGCACCAACACAGGCTGGGAATCCTATCCCAGAATGCTCACACATCAGCCACCTGACCAGGGACACTCAGGTTAGTACTACCTGAGAGGGAAGTGTCCTTGGCTGAGGAATGAGGCAGAAATGAGTTCCTGAAGGCCTGTGAAGCATTTGGGGCTGGGGGGAGTATCTTCGAGGCAGGGTGGGAGAGGTGACCCAGATACAGAGCTGGGGGGGTTGCATCATCAGGCCTGATGAGCTCATCACAGCTGGCTGGGCTCTGGGAGTGGGACAGTCAGTCCCTGAGTATAAGTCTCTAGCTTTCTGTAGCACCACTTCATCATTAAAACTGGTGTTAAAACGGGAAAAGCAAAGAGTGAAGTCAGTTCCCCAAAGGGCTCTGATATGAGAGACTGCTGTTTGGCCTAAGTGACAATGGCAAGGTTGAGTCTTGTTCTGGTGGAGCAGGTCTCCCTGGGCCACATTATCTTCTGGCCTGAATGTTTCAGCTCACGGTATTCCCGAGAGGGTGTGTCATTTGGAACATACTTTTACTGATGAAGAAACTGAGGCACAGACAGGAAGTGATGGACACTGGAGCCAGGCATGACTGTCCACAGTGTTCACATTCTCTGCATAGATGTGTACATGGCTGCACTGGCTGAGGGGGTGGCAGGGTCACCTTTTCTCGGTCAGGCTCTGTTGTACTGCCAGAGGTGAAGTGAGGAGGGAAGGCATCCCGTTAAGATCTGACCCACCATCCTCAGCACTCAGCCAGGGTAGGTGTGAGTCCATGTTTCCCACGTGTTCAGAGGGATCCAGTGAGGTGTGTGGCTGTCTATACACTGTGAGGGCATAGACAGCCCTGTGTCCAGAAGGATAAGAGGGGTAATGCTCTTTCTTGGGTCCTTCTGGCCACATGCTGTGTGTCACAGCCTCTGAACAGCTTTGATAAGTAAGTGAAACCTGGTCTTCCCCAGAGTGATATCCAGGTAAATCAGGTGGCCCCAGAGACCATCTGTTCAAATGGTCATTCTGTGGGGGGTCTCAGCTGTTCCTTCCTTTCCATCGTTGTAGTCAAAGTCCCAGAGGAGATCAGACGTCACAGGCGCTGCCCCCTTCCTGAAGCTCACACTCCTTGGAGGTAGAAAGGAAGGAACAACTTCCCTCCTTTTCTCCAGTTTCCTTACCCCAGGTGCCTGCATGGCTATGTTAGGTAAAGCATGAGGTAGCCCATGGATCCCAGGATAGCAGCTTTGCTGATTACGAGAACCTCAGAAGCTGCACAGTTGGTTTCTAGGCACAAGGCTGTGGCCGCTGATCAGTTATGCTACACTGGGCCTGTGGCAGTGCGTGGTCACAAGAAAACCTCAGTGGGCTTCCTGGAAGAGGTGGGCCCAAAAGACAGTTGAGTTTGGCTGATTAGAAGAAACAGGTAAAGGCCCCAAAGGATGGGACCTATGGTGGAGTGAAGTCTGGCTGGTCTGTGGGTTTCTAGGGGTCCCCAAATCCTTCTCCAAGTCTCGGCCACTCTATGTCCTATGGGGAGCTTCCTTCTTCCCTCGCTTCTTCTGAGATCAGCCTCGTTCTGTAGCTTCCTCACTCAGGACAGCCTTGGGGTGTCCCTTACAAATGCACTCCAGGCCCTGGAGATGGACATTCTGTGCATGGACACTTGGCGACTAGGCAGGCCTACGGCAATGAGGCAGAAGCACTTTGGCTGCAGAGTAGAAAGGGCAGAAACCATGGAAACGGGCTGAGGAGACAGCAAGGCCCAGATAGACACTGGGTGTGAGGAACGTGGAAGGAGGGATTTTCCTCACTTGCTGGTAAGGACCTGTCTTAGTCAATATTCTATTGCTGTGAAGAGACACCATGACTAAGGCAATGCTTACGAAAGAAAACATTTATTGGGGACTGGCTTATAGCTTCAGAGTTAGCTCATTATTGTCATGGTGGGGAGCATGGCACAAATGACATCAGAGCATTAGGTGAAAGCTACTGTAGGCAGGGAGAGAGAGAGACTGAGCCTCTCATAGGCTTTGAAACCTCAGAGCCCACCTCTAGTGACCTTCTTATCCTTCTAATCTTTTCAAATAGTGACACTTCCTGGTGACTAAGCATTCAAGTATGTGAGCCCCCTGGGCCACTCTGATTCAAATTACCACAGGACCTTTGGGTGTTGGCCCACAAAAGCAGTTCTTCTAGAGGCCATGTACTATCCTGAGTATGAGGGTTAGCTGGGGACCCTGGCTGAGGTCTGCATCCCAGAGGATATGACTAATGATAACCATACCCCTCCTCAGGACTCCCCATCATACACCAGGCTGTGCTGGATTCCACATAGCAGGTAGGGAAAGGCCCACAGCAATTGCGGTGAGATGGGTTGAGAAGCTTGGAAAGGATCATAGTCCTGTTGATCACTAGCTACCTCATGGTAAGACTCAACCTGACCACAGGCTCTGGAGCTTGTCAACGGTTGGTGTGAGAGAAAAGTGGCAGGGCAGGAGAAAGGCCACACATGTCTTCAGAAGGCTTCTGAGGGCCCATTGCTACAGGAACTCCTACTGTGAACCCTGCAAAGGAGCAGGACCAGTGTGAGTCTTCTGCCCTTAGTGGATCCAGAACCAGGCGATAGCAGCCAGAGCATGGCAGACTAATGTGCTACAGCCTCTGCCATGGCAGGGGTAGTCACAAAAAGGCATGCCAGAGACTGTAGATACTTCTGGGGAAGGTGGCCGGGAACTAAATTCTCTCCCATTGGCATTTTATGAGCACATTATTTCTAGATTAATATCACGGGCCACTCTGCTCCACAGGCTGATGGGTACTAGGTTCACTCATTCTGGTTAGTGGTTTGAATCACAGGAAGCTAGAGGGGAAGAGATGTCTAGAGAGTGGTTTTGAAGTGGTATCTTTGAATTATCTCCATTCCATCCCTTGGGTGCCAGTGAAATGAATTAATTACTCCATGGTCTAGTGTGAGTCAGATAAACCTTTGACCTATGACCCAATGTCCTAGGAGAAAGGTGGCTCAGTAAATGCGGCAGCAGTGCAGTTTCCTATGGAGAGATGGCTGAGAGACAAAGGAAGTCTCAGCTAGGCCTTGAAGGACAAGCAGAAGGATACCAGGAAAAGGGCAGTGAGTATAAGCAGGCACGGGACTCAGTAGAGTGACTGCATTTATGATGCCCTCCACACACCCCAGCATTAAAAAAAAAAGATGGGAGAGTTGTTCAAACCTCAAAAAAGCAGTAGAAGCTTCATGGTCTGAGGCTGGGTAACAGGTAGTGAGGTTGTCCAGGAGGCTGGAGTCAAATACAAGGCTTCACATGTCAGGAGTAGCCAGAAACAGTGTGATGGGGTGAGCTTTGGGTGGGTTCCTGTCCGTCCCTGGCATGGCATGAAAAGGAGCGAAAGATCTTGCAGGTAGCGGGTGCCAACACCCTGGAGCTAGGAAAGTATAGTAGGCAGCCTTTGGGCAATGTTTGGGGCTCTGCCTCTCGCTGGGTTGGGGAGATGGGTATGAGAGAGCACAGGGTGGTCCTCTGAGCTCTAGAGGCAGTGGCTCCTGAGGCTCTGATACCTGACTATAGCTTTAGAGAATGCTATGTGGAGCAGGCCCAGGAACCACCAACGGGAAGCAGGAACTGCTAAGTGTTCCAGGCCTCTGAGGGATGCAAGGAGAAGTAAAGAAAGGCCAGAGGGCTCTGGGGAGGGAGGTGACCACAACAGGGACAACCTAGCACCCACTGACTGCACAGAAAACATTCTCCCCAGTCTGCACTGTTTCAGTGGTTTCTGCTGTTTCTTCACCTGGTAACACTATCTCCAAGTCTCCACAATGACATTGTATCTTTCTATTGGCTATGGAGGCTTTGGTGTACCCTCAGGGTAAAGTGTGCTGGGGAAGGTTCTGGAGGGTTCTGGGGAAGAATGGGCTGTCAGCTGCCTGTCTGCAGTGAGGATTGAGACCAGGAGGACAGGCCCCCCACTGGGACAGGCCGCCCTGCTGGAATGTGCTTTGCTCCAGGGAGGTGAGCTAAGGGGGATGGAATTCCACCTGAGTGCAGAGTCACCTCTTGCTCACAAGGGGTGGTTAGTCTTGTCCCTTCCTGCCCTGCCCTGTCTGGTCTGGGTGCTCCTGGGGGCTGGCTTTCTACTGTGGGCATGGCTGCAATGTATCAGGACTCAGCCCCTGGCAGTGAGGGTGAGGCCCAGATAAGACCTTACTCCACTTTGCTGCTGCTGGAAACCACTTGCATACTTGACTAGAGAGAGTGGATGGTGTGGCATGTCAAGGGCCGGAGAGGCAAGGCCCCACCTCTCCGGAAGCCAGCTAGCAGTTCTCAGGCTGCTGAGCTTACAAATCCTGCCCCACATTTGGGGCAGACATGGGACCTCACCTTCAAAATACGGGGAAAGGTCCGTATCCTGAGCTCATGGGATCTGGATGACAGGTGGTCTTGTGTCTCAGAGGCTTTTCCAGGTCTGATGTGGGGTAGAAGAAGACAGAGCTCTTGGGGACCTTACCCTTGCCCTCCGTGCTCACCAGCCTCTAAGTCCGGAACTCCTGGGCCAACCATCTTGCGCCCACCCGTGGCTTTTGCACATACTGCTGCCTATTGGGGTGAACTTCATCCCCTTCTCAGAAGTCTTCCCTCCCCAGTGTTCACTTTGTCTCAGTAGACCACTCTGCTTTGTTTATTTATTTTGAGACATAGGCTTGCTATTTAGCCCAAGCTGGACTTGAGCTTTTGTGTGTGTGTGAAGGCTTGAAACAGAGTTTCCCTGTGTATAGACCTCTGCTTTTGTGTTTTGAGGCAGCTCTAACATTTGGACTTCCTTTCTTTGCACAGTCCTTCACATCTTTAATCTCCTTTACCCCCCACTGCAAGGTAAGCACCATCCGCTGAATCTTCCATGCCTGGTGCACAATAGGGTTTGTAGGCTGCATGAATGACTAGCAAGTAGCTATGCTTTCCTGGAAGTGTCTTGGGAATAGGATGCCCAAGATATAATTCAAGATCCCCAGTTAAATTTGAATTTGAGATAAGAAATCAATTGTATGTATGTATCTCCCAATTTTTTTAATAGACACACAATTAGATGTTTTCTTTGCTTATGTCAAATTCAAATTTAACTGTATTCTGACTAAAGCTTATGCTGTGGTACCAATGGGCCCACAAGAAATAGAAAGAACACAGAGATTCTGAGTACCCACTGGTCAGCTCCCCCATAGTGACAGCCTGTAGAACTGCAGGACGCTGGCATTGATACCATAGGAGTACAGAGCTCGAGGACTGTGTGCCAGCTTCCCTCAATAGGGACTTATAGTAGCCACACATCACTAATGCACTCCCTATGTTTGTAATTTTGTTGTGTTAGAAGGTTGTATCTGAGGAGCAGTGAAGTGTACAGCCTATAGAACCCCTTCTTGCTTGATATTATCTCCAGGACTCACTCTGCTGTGTGCAACAATAGTTCCTTCCTCTCACAGTCATGTGACAGTCCACAGCTCAGAGGTAGCACACTTGGTTTACCTATTCCCCCACCGAAGGACATCAGGTTTGTTGGTGAGCTTGGGCCGTCATAAATAAAGTTGTGCTGAATATATGTATACAGGTTTTTCTATGACTATAAATGTCCAGTTCTCCATACTAAGTGCCAGGAGTGCCAGTCACCATACTGTTGCTGAGAGCTTAACTTTATGATGAAGCAGCGAAACATATTCAATCACTACATGAGAAGGTTTGCCTTGGCTTGTGGTTTAGGGAGTTCAGCCCACAATGGGTTGGTCCTGCTGCTTTGGGTCTGTAGCAGCTGCTCATCACACTAGAATGTGTGATGGAGCAAAAACTGTATACTTCGTGTTTGGAAGGTGACCAATGGGAAACCCCACTTTCCCTTTTGAGGACACTTTCAATGGCTTAAACTCCCATTTGCCTCTTAAAGATCTCACAATCTGTTGGGAAGCATCCCCTTACTACAATGGGCCGTCTGTGGACATTCCAGGCCTTGCCATTTTCCACTCCCATAAGCCATTTGTGAGTGACCCGGCTTCTTCACATCTGTGCCCTAACGTGCTGATAACACAGGTTTTTATTTCTGTTGTTGTGATGGGTGTGTGCTATATTTCACTGGGGCTCTAGCCACACCTCCAGTGGTGATAAGGTGAGCATCTCTCCTTGTGTGTTTCTGCCACCTGTATACCCCAGAGGGTATGGTGGGAACGTGTCTGTCCATCCTCTGACTCACATTTTAGACTGCTTGATTTTTTTTTTTTTACTGTTGGTTTTGGACAATTTTAATTCATCTATTCATATGCTTTTGTCAGGTCCTGTTTCAATCTACAACTGTCTTTTTATCTCCATGATGACAGGGCCTTTCACAGAGCAAAGGTAGTTCTGTTCTAGCTGCTGTTTGTTCTAAACACTGTCTCACTGTAGCTCAGCTGGCCTTGAACTTATGGGAGGAAAGTGCTTTCAAGGTTAGCTAAGAACCTTTTGCTACCCTGGGTCCTTAGGGTGCTTTATTTTTAAAAGTTTTGCATTTAAATTCCTGGTGTGGCGGCATGTGTGCCTGTAAACCCAGGACTCAGAAAGCTGAGGTAGATAGATTGTGAGTTTGAGGTCAGCTTGATCTATATAACAAAAACCTGACTCAAGAAATGGGGTTTAAGACCATCAATTTTATAACTAGTTGTTTTAAGCCAACAAGTTATTTCTTTTAAAATAAATTAAAATTTTTATCTATTTTAAAAACCTAATATAAAGCTTACCACTTCAACAATGCATATACACAGCTCAAATATTGTGAAACACTACCACATTTGAGCACAGGCTCCATCACACTCATCCAGAGCCTCCCCATTGCACCTGTACAGGAGACATCATTGCACTTGTAACAGAGACACCACTATACCTATCCCAGATCCTCCATCCTTACACCTATGCCAAGACCTCCATTCCCACTGTGCCAGAGAGGAATTGTAAGCCTATTCTGGATCTAAAGACTTCTTCCAAGGGCTCATGGGAGGAGAAGCAGGCCAGACATCTGGCCCAGCTTAGGCTCCCCTGCCCTGTGGTGGAACAGGCTGAATGAGAAGCTGTGGAAGAGGCTGGAACCATGATAGAGATGAGAGTCCAGGAAGAGGACAAGGATGTTGATACTGAGGGAGCTAGAAATGGTCTAGAAAAGCCACTGAGGACAGGTCAGAAGGGGACTGGCCTTGCTCAGGGTGGAGGGTATTCATGAGGGCAATTATTTTCCCCTTCATCCAATGACATAGCCAAGGTTTGGTCCAACCAGCTCCTGCCATTGGTGCTACAGAGATCACCATGACCAGTGCACAGGGAAAGAGGGCTAACATGGGAGAGGAGAAGAAACCAGTGACCAGATAGGGCAGCTCTTCCCAGAGAGACTGGCAATGCCTGTGGGTCCCCAGCTGTCACTTTGTTCTGGGCTGCCAAGACCTCCTCTGTTCAATGCCCTGAATACATGACAATAGCCTTAGCCCTGAAAATGGCTAGGCACCATGGCACCAAAGGAACTTGGTCCACTCATTCAGGATGAAGGTGATTTTAGGGAGTTTTCACTGTCCCCAGGTCCTCAGCAAGCCAGGATGCCCAGGAGGCAGAAGTGTGGGAAAGGCAGGTTCAAGCTCAGGTAGAGAAGATATAGGATCTTGTTGAGGGTGGGGGTGATACAGGCAGACACAGGGTTCTCTGCTGAGGGGACATAGGAAACCTAATATCAGCCCCAACAGGACATTATCAACTTAATCCCCACAACTGTTAACCTCCTGCCTGGTCACAAGTCTGCATTCCCGTTTTATGCTTGGTAAGGTGGAGGTGAAGAGAGATAGTAGCCCAAAGCTACACAGTGCTCAGGTTACCCCAGACATCTGAACTCAAGCTGAAAAATGTCTGGGCTGTCCTCTCTCAATCCTGATATCACATGAGTAATTCCACAAAACTATCCCAAAATTCTGGAACTTTCTGAAGCAGCTTAGAAGCTTTGGTCCTCAATCCCCAAGGTCCTACTCTCTAACCACTGAGAGGCATTCAGGCACTGTGTCCTGTCTTGCCCTGGTTGTGGGGCCTTAGACATTGTCTTCTGCCTAGAAGATATTTGGAGGCCAGAGGAAACAGATGGTTTAGAGGTTTTATGTATTTGTGTCTCTTAAAGCAGAGTTCTGGGCCTTCATAGCTCTGGACTTGTGCTGGACAGAAGGAAAGCTTGGAACCCTGGGCCCTCGTGTGCAGTATCCTTCTTGTGCTACTAGGGCAAACATGAGCTGCAGCTCAGCTTCTCCCAGAGCCCAGCCAAGAGAACACTTGATGTGTTTTGGAGGAGCAATTCAAGGGCTAGTGTGGACTGTGGGGTTGGGTGAGGTTGAGAGTGATTGATTTTGATTACTCAGAGCATATGCTGTTGTGCATTTGCCTGGACCTGGCCTTGCTACTTCTAGCCTAGGTGTCCTTGAGCTTGCTTCTCTGTGCCTACTATTTCCATCTGTGAAACAGGCTCATCTCATAGAGTGATGCTAACGAAGTCATCAGATGAACTGCAAGTCTGTTTGAACAAACTGCAAAGGATTATCATGAAACTCAATCCTTTGGCCCAGGTTTCCAGTGCTGGTTGCCCATGTGTGGCTCATGGTTAGTTCATGGCTTCCCTGGTACAAAAAGACCCCTGGACAATGGTGAGCACAGGGTATTCAGAATTTAGCATTAATAAAGAAACTTAAGGCCACTGTAGCCAGCTACCTTCCTGGCCTCCAGGACCAGCCATGTGATTTCCCCTAGAAAGAATCCCCCATGTGGCTGGTCCTGGCAAGAGCTTACTGGAAAGTAAGCAGAGGAGGGGAGGGGCCATGTAGTGAGGCAAAGGTGGGGCTCAATTACCCCACAGTGAGACCAAGTCAAATGTGCTCACTGGGCACACAATTGCCCCCTTTGTCTCTGGGAGGGGGACCAGAACACCGGGTGTTATCAAATAAGTGAGGGGGAGGGTAGCAGAAGGGGAATTTCAGAGGGTTGAGAGGTATGACATGGTCCTACAGAGAAGGTAGAGCTGGCTCCTAGAAGCCCAGCTGTCACCTCTCCTAATCCTAGGCACTTGTGTCCTTTTGCAGAAAAAATCAGGTGTGATAATATACTGAATAGGACTTTCTGACTAGCCAAGGAGACTGACTCACCTGCAGTGTGCATCTGAACCAAGAGACATAGCTCAGAGCAGGAGTGTCTGCCATGCCATAGCAAGGCTTTCACAGTTCCCCATGGCATGATATGCCATCTGCCCACTGCATGGATAGTGGGAGATTTCAGAAAGCGGCTGGATGAGTAGAGCAGACTTTGGTGGGAGAGCAGGTCTTCTGGTAACCAGAGACTTCAGGAAGCAAGACCAGGGCATTGGCTGTGGCAATGCCAGCCTTAGCTGTTCTCTGTGCTGTACCATATGCCCCTCTCAACTACACATTCCCCATGTGTACTTGTTTCATTCCACATGTACCTCAGCTATTCTCACCTCACAAGAGAGGGCCTGTTGCTATTCCTGCCACAGAAGGAAACTGAGGCACTGAATGAGTGACATGCTTAAGATAGCCCTGTTACCCACCTTGGGGTGGTCCCCCCTTGCCCCTCCTCTCTACTGTGTGTGTATGTACATGGTTTAGATGGCAGGGCTGGTACACTGAAGGCGTGACTAACAAATTGCACACATTATTCCTGCATGACCTTCACTGTCTACATCTTTTCCTGGCCAAGCCTTGCAGCTCTGTACATGTGAGCAGTGTCATTGGGCTCCTGTTGTAAGCTAGCATAGCCACTGAGGCTCTGGTAGGCCTCTGTGCACCAAGAGGGTTGTACTGCAGGGAACTGTTCTCCTACTCTAACTCTTAAGAATTCCAGTTGGGCCTTTGTTCTGTGCTGGCAATAGAAATGGCCTGGGTGTGGGAAGAGCTTCTTTCCAGCCCTGATTGTGATGCTTATTTGCTGTGTAATCTTGAACAATCTTTGCGACTCAGTTTCCCTCTCCCATGTGTATGGGGGGGGGGCAATAACAGATTTCTTGGATCTACTGTGAAAGTTCAATGCCTACGAAGTCCTGGATGGCCAGTCTTCCACTGTGGAACACCTGGAGCATTGAGGATCTGCCCTGAGACCACAGGAGTCTTAGAAGCAGGGGTCAGAGAAGCAAAATGACAGGCAGAGTCATGTTCTAGGGACATGTTTTTATGGAGCATCAATCTAACTATGTAGCTCTGGCTGTCCTGGAACTCACACAGATCCACCTGCCTCTATCTCCTGAGTGATGGGGTTAAAGACCCGCACTTCCATATCTGGCTAGAATCTATGTTCTATTCCTAAGGCACTTGCTAGCTCTGCGATCCACTTTCTTTGAAGCCCTATCCAAACAGCATTTGGAAAGGTCTAGGGAGAAGTTGTCTGGAAGTCACTGAGATTTGTATGGACAGAAAAGGCCACAGGAGACCAAGTTACTGTGTGACATTATGAATTCCCTGAAATGGGTCTCTAGGTCAGTCAATCATACTTGAGCAGCTCCTCAATAAAGACCTCTGCCCTTGTCCTGTCCAAGACCTGAAAATTTGTCCACAAAGCCTTGTCTACACCCAGACCTTAAGTCCATGCTTCTGCCTGCTGTAGGCAGCAGCTGCCCTCCACCTGTCTGCCGGCCATCTGATGGTCTGGAATATCCTTGTCCTACTTCAGGAAGCATTAGTGCCACCCAAGGACAGTGCCTCGGCCTTGCCTCTGGCTATGTGCTTCCTTTCACACCCCACAGTTGGGACTTCACTTACTGCCCTGCTTCTGCCCTACTACAGCTACCCAGAATTCACCTGTGCATCAGACCCTGAGTTCAAATCTCCAGCCTCTGCAGGATGGCAGCCCTTCGGCTTGGGGCTACAGTCTCTTTAAATGTGACTTATCCTTTATCTTCTGTCATGACCTCATACTGTTCCCTTCTATCTCAGAGGAGATAATGAAATCCTCAAAATATCTAACAAAACCCTACCTGATCTCGGTCCTTCTCTATTCTGAATCTACCTCCTGCATCCCCCTTTGCCTATTTATCCTCTTCCCCTTCTGCTGCTCTCCTCACTGGTCTCCGACATACTGGGTATTCCCCTGCCTCAGGTCCTTTGCACTTGCCAATTTTTCTAGACCTCAGAACCCCCAACACTCACTCCACCACACATTCTCAAGTCCCTGCTCAAATATCACCTAAGAACGGTTTTCCTGACCACCCCACTGGAAACTGCCCCCATCTGTCTCTCCACTTCCTGTTCCCTTTCATGTTTTGTTTTCCCACATAGCACTTTTGACCACCTGACATAATATTGGGAGTTTGCCAGAGATCCCAACGTGACTGGGAAAAGTCAGAGAGCTTTCTGTAAAGGCATCCTGTGGGAGGCTCAGGCCCAGAGATTCCACCCCACCATGTTCAAGTCTGTCCCATCCATCCCTTGTCCCACTGGGCCAGTGGAAAGGGTTCATTTCAATACAGCTCTTGTATGGCCACCATTATTCTGAGTACTTTGAATGCATTATCTTACACAGTGCACAGAAGAACCCATGAGGTATCCATTCTCATAATCTTCCTTTATAAATATGGAAATTGAGGCCTAGGTCCAGTGACTTACCCAAGATCACACGACCAATAAATAAAGACCCAGGCTATATATCTGGGAAGTGCATGGTCAGAACCTACATTCACTATGCTCATATCTCTCTGTACATGCTCACTCTTTTGTCAAATATGTGTTTACTTCACATTAACTACAACTTTTGGAGATGAACATATACATAGATGACTAAAATAATGATTTCCTCCACCAGGGAGTTCACAATCCAGTCAAGATAGGGACAGGAAAATGTCTCACTCAGTAAATATGTGCCATAACCTTTAAAGTGTCAGTTCTGGACATCAGGGGTGAAGCATGGCTTCTGGTTTTGAGGGGTGTACACTGTGATGTTATATGAATTGCTCCATGGAGACCCAACAGCAGAAACTGAATCTGACACAGAGAAAGCATAGGGCATTGTGGGAACCCAGAAGAGGAGGTCTCTGTGTGGGCACTGATTGAAATGAACAGATGGCTGAATGGTGGTGTGGTTGCCTAGGTGTGTGGGCAGATGGTTGTGTAGGTGAATGGAAAGGTGGAAAGATAGATCTGTGGGTGGTAGACATGGATGGGGAGATGAGTGGATGATGGAGAAGAGTATGTGGAAGGATGGATACAGAGATGCTTTATTATATAATTAGAAAAGAAGGGTTTGAAAAGGATGAATGGATATGTGGATGGATGGGTCTGTGGGTAGATGGACAGATGAATGGATGGACAGACTGGATAAATATGTGAATGCCTGGGTGGGATAGTTGGAGGATGGTGGATGGGTATGAGGGTGAATAAATAGATAGATTATAGGAATATAGATGATGTACATATAAAAATTTGAGATATGGACAACTAAGACCCAAAAGGATGGCAGAATGCATGGATGGGTGAATGGATAGAGTTATTTGGAAAGAAAGTTAGTTGACTGAATGAGTGAGTAAAAAGCTGAGCTCATTGCTGGGAAGTTGGACACTTTCCCAGTGAGATCACCAGACCAGCTGAAAGAAAGGATTGCAAATCCACACATTCATTCACTCAACAAATACCAGCAAGCACCTATTTGTGTGTCCGGCACTGTGTTAGGCTCTGGGATTAGGTGTGGCACTTGCCTTTATGGAGCTGACATTCCAGGGGAAAATCGGACAACAAATATTCAGATGGAGGGAAAACCATTGTCAAAGAGTAATAAATGCCATCACAGAAAAATAAAGCAGAGCGAGAGGGTAGAGACAACAGGAACTGGGGATAGGTTGGAAAGGCCTCTCTGAGAAGGTGAACAGAAACAGCTGTCTGGAGAATACCACTTGAGTCAGAGGCCAATGTGGCTGCACCAAGTGAGCAGTGAATCTGAATGTAGGGTGACAAGGTCCCAGGTAGGAATGAATGCTGGGAACAAGAGTGCTCTGGGGGACATATGAGGGGTCTGTTTATGGTCTCACACCGGGATCTGAACACCTTGTCTCTTGAGTCTGAAGGCTTTCAAGGGCAATTGTGTCCAGCTGTCCTGGAAGCCAGTGTACACCACTGAACCTGGGCTGGTTTGCTATAGAGAGGCCCCCCTCCTGTTCCCCTGGAAAGGTTCCCAGTTGGGAAACCATCAGCATTTCAATTACAGCTCCCTGTTCTCAATGGTTTGCAGCCCAACCGTGAAACAGGCCCTGGGTAACATGTGGCACTTCCATGCTTTACTCCCTGGCCATTTCTATATTTAGTGCCCCTGGGTGCTGTTGGCCAAGTTTTCAGAGAGAAAAAGACACGGAATGTGGGGCGGGGCCGGGGTTAAATCTAGGATTTTAAGGACATTGATCCATTTTTCAATTGTCCTCTGAGATAAGATTTCCCAGCCCACACTAAGATACTATGTCTACTGATGTGGGGCACAGCTGCCCAATGCCCTGCTCTTCTCTCTGTTACCATGCATGCTTTCTTCCAAGTGCTGGCTTTGGAGGCTAACACAGATCTACAAGCAGGGGCTCCCACTCTCTGTCTGAGCCCCCCCCCCCATACACACACACACACACACACTCACATACATATCCAACCCAAAGCTCAGGATTCTACAGGGCTCCTCAGACTTCACATGCCTACAAAATACCTGGAGAGTGGAAACACCCTCTGATTGGTGGCAAGTCTGGGCAGGGCCCTAGGCTCTACATCTCTAGCAGCCTTTCTTGCTGCTGGGTGCTGTGGCTGGAATATATATCCCAAAAGTTTGAGTACTGGAAACTTAATCCCCAAAACCAAATGGAGATTTGGAGGTGAGGCCTTTAGAAGGTAATTAGGGGTAGACAAAGCTTGAGGCCATCCCTCAGAGTGCTACCAGTGGTTTTATAGGCAGATGGGGAGAGACCTGGGCTCCCACACTGTGTCTCCCAAGTGACACTCTCTGCCATGTTGTGACACAGCACAAGCTCCTCCCAAATGTGAGCACCATGTGTTTTTCAGCCTCCAGAACTAAGCTGAATAATCCTGTACTCTTTAGAAGTTACCTGTTCTTTAAATGAATAGCCAATATTCAGTTATTGCCACAGAAAACAGCTGGAACATTGGCTTTGGGACCACCACTGGGAAGCAAGGATCTTGACCTATATCATCCAATAGAAATCTAAGATAAGTCACGTGTTCTAGTGACCACATCAAAAAGACAAAGAGGCCTAGGGGTGTGGTTCAGGGACAGAATACCTGTCTAGCGTGCACAAGGCCCTGGGTTTGATTCCCAGCAGTGAAGAAGGGAAAAAGAAGATGCTATTAAAGGGAATAATATATTTTATTTAGTCCATTATCACCATTCAGTGTGTAACCAGTATAAGAATACCGAGTCTTGTGTACTGCTTTTCCATAATAATCGTCTAGGATCTGGTATTTGTACTGATAGCACATTTCAGTTCAGAACATTGTGTGGCTTCCAGGATGTCTACTCTACCCCTGTAAGCTCCAAATCTGACTTAGGACTGGCTGGGGAGAGGCAGCTTCACTCCCTGGCTCCCTGAGGCAGCTATAAATTTCTGCTGAGGACAATCCTGAGGAGCCCCTTGCCTCCCCATTGGTCCAGCAGGTCTGTTCTCCACCTTGCTAGCTCACATAGCCTGGAAGTGACTCCTCTCACCAGTCCCCAGTTTTATGGTCAAATAACCAGGTTCAGAGACACTAAGCAGCATCCTCGTCCTTGGTGTGACCCAACCAGGGTGACAGAGCTGGGACTTGAATCAAAGTAGTGGAAGTTCCTTCTCCTTAAGAGACTCCAAATCTTTTAGCATAACACATCTTAGGAGAACTTCCAGGCCCGTTCACTTCTGTGGATCCACCAAGGTGGTCTGGACCCTGAAGCCACAGAGCCTCTGGAATGGCAAAGCATAGTACTTTTGGTTGGTGGGACTGAACCAGCCCAAGTCCCTGGGACCCCTGGGTCCTGCCTCCTACAGCAGATCCTCAGGTTTAGAATAGGACCAGGGAGTCCATGTCCCCTCAGCCATGTCTGCCATCTGTGCCTGGGAGAGAGGTCAATTGTACTCAACTGGAAATTGACATGAGGTCAAGACCAGACACTCAACCAGAAGAACCCCAGTTCTAACCAATGGAAACGAAATATAAGCCCCAGCTAGAAAAGGGTATCTCAGAGGAGATGCCCACCATGTATGTCCCAGCTAGTTGAGGCCAGCCACTCCTAACTTACAGATGAATGTGGAGCATCTCCCTGGAGGAGGCTTCTTCCAGATGCCTCATGGACCCACAGTACAGGGCTCTGCACAGTGAAACCAGCAAGTCTAAACACTTAGGGCTGGGAGAATGCAAAGGTCATGAGAGGGAATCTGACAGAGGAGGGTGCCGAAGCTGAGGACTAGGGTAAGGGTTCCACAAGCAAGACAGAGGCAGCCATAGGGGTCTTGAGTGAGAGTAGATATGACTTTCCCAGGAATGCCTTCTACTAACTGTTCACCGAAGGTGGTTGGGGGGTCTGAGAGGCAGCAGGTGTCCTGGGCACCAGAGGGTAGGGCAAAGTTGTTTTCTTGAGGTTGCCATTTGGCCTCTGATAACTGCCCACATTCCCATGCCAGTGAAGCCCAGGTGTGTACTGGTTTCCAGGACTGGGTATAGCCCAGTACACAATCTCCCAACATGTCTATCAAGAGTTCTATGGGCTCCCCACACTCCTTCCTTTCTCATCCTGGCCATTGCTGAGACAAATTCAACTTCTCTCCTGTATCTCTCTAACTCTTTGGTCTTTGCTTCATCTGAACTTCTGTCCAGGCAATTCTAATGCTGGCAATGCCCTGGGCTTGCTTCTCTGCTGCCTCAAAACTCACAAGTCCCTTCCTCTAGGAAGCCTCACAGCTGAGACCAAGGCAGAACCAGGAAAGCCTGAGCCAGACCTCTAGGAACTTTCGTCCCTATTAACCCTGCAAGGCTGGGAAGCTCAGCGTGAGAGGGGAAGCAGGTGCCAACCATACACCAGGCTAGGGGCATACTTTGTATACACAGGAGCAGCTATGCTCAGGACTGATGGCCCCACAGAGATTTTTTTATTGTTGTTTTTCACAGTAGCTTCATTGGACCATCCATGTGTCACACAATCACGGTTTATAGTATAGTGGTTCCTAACATGTTTGTAGAGATGTGTACATTGACCACCAAAATAAACTTAAAACCTTAAACACTCAAAAGAAAAGGTTTTTGTAACTACTGACAGTCATAAACCAAAAAGTAAACCAACAAGACCCATGTCCCAGGAGACGTACGCAGGAGGACCAGGCACTCCACATAGCCTGAGCTATGTGAGACCCCATCTCAGAAAAACAAAAGTCAGCCAACCAGCCATCATCTTACCCCTCTGCCCCAGTTTCTGAGTAACTATGAATCTATTTTCTGTTTCTGTGGATTTGCCTATTCTAGATGTTTCATGTAAGTGGGACCATACTGCATGTAGTTCTGTGACAAGCTTTGTTCATTACAATCATATGTGTAGGGTACATTCATATTTCAGCACGCTGCTTATACTTGGAGCACCCCCACAAAGCCCATCTGCTAAAGGCTTAGTTGTCAGCTTAGTAAGGGTCATTAGGTATCTGGGAGCATGTCTTTTAAGGGGAGAATGGGACCCTTAGCTATCCAGTATTCTCTTATTCTCTCTCTCTCTCTCTCTCTCTCTCTCTCTCTCTCTCTCTCTCTCTCTCTCTCTCTCTCTCTCTCTCTCTCTCTCTCTCTCTCTCTCTCTCTCCTGCTTCCTGGTTGTCATAAGGTGAACAACTTTCCACTGAGTGCTTCTACCATGATGTACTATGACATAGTCCCAAAGCAGCATGGCCAAAGCAAGCACAGAAAGAGTCCTTGGAAAGCACAGGTATAAAGTAAACCTTTAGCTCCTTGGTGACCTCAAGAATTTTGCTGTGGTGACAGAAATCTGAGTAACAACATTTATTTCCTTTACACAGCAGAAGACTATTCCATTATCTGGAGAGACCACAATTCATAGTGTCAAAACCAACAACCAGTGGAGATTCATCTCCAGTTCAGATCTTTTTAGGGGAAATAAATGAAGCATAGGAGTGCAGCCTGAAGCACATGTGTGCATGCCTTAGAGGCCTCTGGTTTGGGAGAAAACAAAGAGGGAAATCCACACAGCTTGTTTTGAGCTGAGGTCTGCTGGAGCTCCGATTGTCACATGGTAGCTAGTCTTTGGGTCACAGTGGCTATTCTGTGATTAGCTGCTGAGTGAAAACAGCCCTAAGGACTGACGGGTTCTGGTAGAGTGCCCCCAGTCCCCGTGTCCTCCCTTGGCTATGTATTAGTGGAACATGGCAAGCAACTTTCATTTTCAAGAAGTTATCAAAACAAATGTGTTCACTTAAGAGCCCTTGGAGTTGCTCCATTCCAAGTAGTTGTTGCTAAAAAGAGCACGTGTGGACTTGGGCTTCTGGTTTGCCTTTTGTTCTGTCCATGTGCCCAGACACTGCCACCTTGGAGCCATCTACAAAAGGGCACACAAGTCTAGAGCCAAAAGAGGAGGAACTGACAGATGCCCAGTCTTAGAGCGAACTGCATAGGCCATTCATATCCTAGCTCTCCATGGACTGGACGGAGTGGCAGACTGGTGGGTGTTTTTTTTGCATTGGTCCCCACCCTCAATTGAAAATATGAAGAAAAATCCATTGTTCCATCCACAATCCCTCTGTGATAGTAAGACTTTTGAGAATCCAACCCCAGTATTATTAACAGCCTGAGTGAGGTGAGCCATGTCCCGAGTCTGATACCACCTCATTTTTCTGGATTGGTGTGTGTGTGTGTGTGTGTGTGTGTGTGTGTGTGTGTGTGTGTGTGTGTGTGTGTGTGTGTGTGTGTGTTTTAGAGAGAAAGAGAAAGAGGGTGTGTGTGTGCTCTACTATAGCAGACTGAACCTAGAACCTCATGCATGCTGGTCAAGTGCTCTACCACTGAGACAGCCCCCAGAAGTGGATTATTCCACTCTTACAAATATCTTCCAGACAGATTGTGTAGGAGGGGAGTCTATCTCCTCCAGAGCCACCATTGCTGGAAGCTGCCATCAGCCCCTGGCCAGTGTGGCTGTTGGTATGTGCTTCCCACCCTAGGGTATAAGTCTCTCACTGCCTACCCAGCCCCGCACCTCAAGCCCAGACCCAGGAATTAAATCATCACGTGGCACAAAGATGAACTACAATAAGTAAAAGAGCAAACAGGCAAAAGTCGACTCACAATGCTTCAGAGACTGCTGGAAGCACTTGGGTTTGTCAACTCTACATTCTTCCCATGATAGGCAGGGCAACCCAACGGTCTCACTTAAAGCCAGCTCATAGTCCCCACTCAACTTGGACCACAGGACAGTCCTGAAGCCATAACTGTCAGTTCATCAGCTCAGGAGAGACCCCAGCAGGATTCTGTACTGTGAGCAGCTACTGTCCCCAGGGCTCAGCCACTGCCCTTCTGAAATGGCTCCAAGTGTCCATGGGAGCCCTGTGAAGGGATTAAAGCAGCCTCATCTTACAGTGAGAGAAACTGAGGCCTGGCCCAGGCCCAATGCTATGCTGGAGCCTCTGCTGGCCTCTCACCCTGGTTCACATCCTATCTGAGGGTGTGCATATGCACGTTTGTGAGAGCATGCGTGTGCAGGGAAGAGTGTGGGAGGGCGAGGATGTGTTATTTTATGAATGTGTAAGTACACAAATGTGTCTTTTGTGGGTGTGAACTTGTGGTTTTGAGGGAAGATGTGGATATATATGCAGATGAAGCTTGGCACTACTTATGTAGCAATGAGTACAAGGGTGTATGGCCTATGGAGCTATGTGGGTTCACCCACAGGAGGGAATGTATGTGGGTGTGTAGACAATTGTTGCACCTGGCTGTTTGACCACAGCGGACCTGTGCCAAGTATACAGGTGTACCCAGGGAATGTGAACCTAAGAGGAGACAAAACTGGACCATTTATGAAGTGCAAGTTCCCATAAGAACCCAGCATCAGAGGGCAGGTTCCAGACAAGTCCAGTAACTCAAAGCCCACAGGGAGTCACAAACAGCATCTGAGCCTCTGTGCCCAGTGGACAGTGATTTTCAGAGGCCTTCACTTTACAGCAGCAAACCTCCCTGGCCGTGGCCCAAGCCCTTTTCTCCTGGGCATGTCCTCCATGCTCAGTCTGCAGCATAAGAGCTGTGGTGGCCCCAGTCTGTGGAATGCAGCTATGCCTGCACCCACCCGAACCAGATAGGGACACTGGCTTGAAATGAGTGCACTCAGTGTGGCTTAAAGAATTCGACCAAAGAGAAAATACCCCAAGTATTTACAGAAAAAAAGCTGCTTCCCGCTTTCATCTGAGTTGCCCAGAGGAACACAGCTGCAGCTAAGTGCAAGTCAGCTTTTGGCTCATGATGGATGGGCCAGAGGAAGAGGGGAGGGGAGCAAAGGGGAGGAGTGAGGTGAAGAGGAGCAGTGAAGGCCAGGGAGTGAGGGGAGGAGCTGTGGGAAGAGGAGCAGGAGGAGGAGGAGCAGGGGGAGGAGGAGCAGGAGGAGGAGGAGCAGTGGGTGGAGGAGGAGCAGGGGGGAGGAGTGAGGGAGGAGGAATAGTGGGTGGAGGAGGAGCAGTGGGAGGAGGAGTGAGGGGAGGAGTGAGGGAGGAGGAACGGGGGGAGGAGCAGTGGAAGGAGGAGGAGGAGCAGGGGGGAGGAGTGAGGGAGGAGGAATAGTGGGTGGAGGAGGAGCAGTGGGAGGAGGAGGAGTGAGGGGAGGAGGATTAGTGGGTGGAGGAGGAGCAGTGGGAGGAGGAGTGAGGGGAGGAGCACAAGCAAGAGGAACAGGGGGAGGAGCAGGGGGGGAGGAACAGAAGGAGGAAGAGGAGTGGGGGGAGGAGCAGTAGAGGGAGGAGCAGTGGGGGAGGAGGAGAATGAGGGAGGGAGAATGGAGGGGAGGAGGAGCAGTGGGGGGAGGAGCAGTGGGGGAGGAGGAGCAGTGGGAAGAACAGTGCCCCTGACTCAGGATGCTTTGTTACAAGATGCTATCACAGAATCTGTTCACCTGGATCCCTGCTCACCATCTGAGGCACAAATGGCTCAGAATTAATGCCTCAGAGGGGACCAGGAAAAGAAGCAGTAATGTCAGCTAGCTCAGATTGGCGGTCTTCAGACCTCAAGGTCCTGACCTCCCCCTGCCTTTTGAATTTATAGTTTAGCATGGTGGTAGTGGTGGGTGTATGTGTTGTGCATGTGTGCATGATATATGTGTGTGTGTGCGCATGTGCTGTGAGGCATGTGTGTGGAAATCAGAGGACAACCTCAGATGTGACTCCTCACCTTCTTTGAGACAGAATCTCTTTGCTCTTTATTGTGACTTACACCAGGCTAGCTGGCCTGTTAGCACCTGGGGAATCTCCTGTCTCCACCATCTGTCTTGCTAAAGAAGCATTCAGATTCAGATGTACATGTGACTATGCCCAGTTCTGTGTGGGTTCTGGGAATTCAAACTTGTCCTCCACTCCTACAGGGAGGCTTTACCCACTGGCACCTGACTTCCGGCCCCCAAGTCCTTTTTAATATGTAAACCAGTCCTTAGCAAAGACAGAGAACTCACTAGTTCCTGGACACAAATCCTATCAAGAACCAGCCTCACACATCACTGCTTCCCAGCTCACTTTCTTAGTGTTCCAGACTTCCCAAGCTGGCCCTAAGTCAGCTGTGGGCTTCACTGTCCCTTTGTTCGTCTCAGGTGAGAAATGACCAAGCTGATCCTTACCAATGGTTAGTGTGAATTGAGAGAAGTGACCAGTGGAACTGAGAGTGCTGACTGGTGGGAGCCAGAGCAGGAGGGGCTGTGAGAATAAAGCAGTGACTGGTGGGAACTGGGAGAGATGACTGGTGAGACATGGGGGAAGGGGTGACTGGTGGGAACTGGAAAGTGACCAGTGGGGTGATTTCCATTTTGGTGGCCAGGGAAAGCCTCACTAAGGAGACAGGGTCAGCCATGCCAGCCTTGCTAGGAAACAAAGTACCAAAAAAGAGTGTCTTGCTGGGGTAGACTCAGCCTGTGCAGAAGATGAATAGACCCAAGATCCTGGAGGGTGGTGCATTCCTAGACAGAGGCACATTCCTGAGGAGGGCTCGGCAGGTGATCCACTTCAACAAGCAGGAAGTCCTGATCATGTTGAGAAGCTCAGATGGCTCAGAGTGGCTCCTGGCTGGGGATCATGGACAGAAACAGTGATGTTCAACATAGGGAAAAAACATGTGGGGTGAGATGGTCCTCTGGATGCTGTGGAGCATGTCCCACGCTTCGTTGATGGGTCCCCCATGGCATGGACGGAACAGGAGCTAGAGGTCATGTCCTCTCAAAACCATTTCTACCCTCTGGGTCCTCTGTGTCACCACCACTGTGAGGGACTGGGGCTGGCCCAGCAGGCAGAGTCTGATAGCATCTACTTGGCATTATGTATGAGTCAAGGAATTTTCTGGAGCCAGGTTTCTCCCCAGGGCCTTCCCAAACCTGAGCGCTCCACCCTGAGGAGTCCTGGGCTCTGGGCAGCACCTGGTACATTGTTGGCACTTCCTGGAGGACTTGTCAGAAAGAGATGGATGTCTTTCCCTCCGGCGGTGCGGAAAATCCTTCCTGCTGCTTTAGACAGGTTTGGGGCACTGCTGGGAGACAGAGAAAGATCTCAGCTGCAGCCCCACCCACTGGGTGCAGAAAGCCCCTCTGCAGAGCCAACTACTAGTTGTAAACACTCCAAGACAGGTAACTTACCCTTTCACATGAGCCCCCTCCCAGCAGGGGTGAACTGGGGAGAGAAGGCTCTGCTGCCCAGAAAGACCCCTCCTACCAGGGTCCAAGTCCTGCCCTTTAGATGTCCTTCCTGCTAACCCCTTCCCAGGTAGGAATGCAGAGCCTGAGGGCCATACTCAAGGACCTTGGAAACTGCTTTCTCTAGGCGGAGCTTCATTGACCCACCTCCTCTGGGTGCAGTACACCTGATTCTCCTTTCTTTTGACAGACAGTACCTCACTCTGTAGCAATTCTCCTAACCCAGGTTCCCAGGGCTGGTGTTACAGGTGTGACTACCAGGCTTGGCTGATCTCTCATCTAGACATCACAAAGGATGACCATTCTCTCCATGTGTGCATTAGACATCCATCAACATGGCTTCAGACTGCTGGTTCTTTAGCAGTTTTGTGGCTGAAGCACTCAGTCTTCCTCAGTCTCTCCCATTCTGTGCTTTTGCAATCCAGTTCTGGGATGTTTGCCTCTCTCTGGCTGCATTTACTCATCTTGTGTTAGTCTGAAGAAAGAACAGAACTCTTCCTGGGACTCCATATGACCCCCACTAGGCATGCCAGATGATGGGAGCCAGGATCCAGTTGTACCAAAAGACGCCCTGCTCTGCAGAGGCCCTTCATCCCGGTCACTGACTCAGCCTAAATGTGCTCCCTGTGTTCTGTACACATACTCTTCCTCAAGCCCAGCTTCCAGCCTCCTGACTCAGTGCACAGACTGCCCACCCACCAGCCCCTGTGGCTTGTTCACTGGCAATCACTGTGCATGTTGCCTCTCCTTTCCTCCTGTAGCTGCTGCCTGCAAGAGAACTATATTATCTCTAGCCTGGGCACAGAGGACAGTGTTTCTCTAGGCTTTTCCTCTACCGCTCTCATTTCCAGCCTAAGGATCTTGTGGCTGACTACATGATGAACCAGATGCTACCCTGCCCTGAAGAATCAGCCCTGAGCCCTGCCAGCTCCTCAGCTCCGTCACCCTGAGTCTCTACCCTCCAGCCAACCACAGGCTTCCTTTCTGTTCCTCACAGGGGCTGGATCCCATCCACACAGGCACAGGCAATGCTATTCTAGTCCATCCTTATTCCCTGGGTCCCGTACAGCTCCTGAAACCCACCCCCAAAGCCTTCTCCAAATGTTCCTGACTACTCCTACAGCCCACAGGGCTCACAAGTTTCTGTGAGTTCCATAGCTACTTTGGGCCTGGAACCATAAGCTCAGAGACATAAGAGGCTGCACTTCAGAGCAGGCAGGGGCAGGGCCCTCTGTTACCGGTCCTCCTGGAGGATGCCCCCTATACCTGCCCCTAGCAGAGGCAACACCAGCAGCATAGAGCATGTGTCCTTTGCAAAAATGAACAAATGAAGGCTAGAATGCACCGGAGGCCAAACAGTCCTCCATTCTCCTTGCAAGCAGAGGTCAGCATGATTGCGCAACCAAGCCAGTTGATAGGATTAATGAATATCCCAATCAGGGTTCTCTGGGAGAAGAGGCTGGGAGGGGAATAGATCTGAACTCTGTAGGAGACAGGTAGACACTAAGCCTGGAAGAGTGTTTTGGAGCAGAAGATACCCACCTTTGTCATTGCCTCAGTTGGAATGGCAAGGTACTTACTTGTCCCTCTGGCTCTCAGTGCTTGAGACTCGGTGCTCCTCTGTGACCTAGAGCTCTGCCTTAATGGAGAACAGGATATGTAGATGGCTCAACCCTGTTCATGGGACAGAGTTGGAGACTGACAGGTGGGAAGGAATCTCCCTTTATACTTAGGGGGAGATTCCAGAAGGAGGTAAAATTTTTTCTGACACATGAGCTATGTTAGAATGTAATTATTCAAACAGGTTTTTTTTAATCCAAGGGATGAAATCAGTGTGTCTAAAAGGGTGGCCACTGCCTGGGACTGGAGGCCTAATGCAATCCAAACAGGACATCCAGCCGGAGCTAGGACTTTTGATGGTAGGGGCACATGCTCCCATAGGGTCCAGTGGGAATCTGGCAGGAACAGTAACTCCTAAGCATCTTCCAAGGGCCAGCCAGCTGAAGCTAGACCCAGATGCGTATTGATTCCTTCCTGAGTCCCTTTGGCTGTGTGAAGTGTTGGTATGAACGGCAGACTCTAGCATTGCCTATCCACCCTCCTTAAACCTGGGACCCAGAGGTGTGACTTGATGGGAAGTAGTTCAAATGTCCCTCTGGTGAGCTCCCTTTGGGCATTTTCTGAGTACTTGCTGGGGACTAGCTGTGGGATGGTGCTGAAGATGGGTCTATAGGGATTTTGAAACCTCAGCTCGTCTGCCCTGAGGCATGGAATGGGGTAGGAATACTGGCAGCTCAGAAGCCAGGATCCATCCTGTCTCGATAGGTGGGAGCAAGAAGGAAAGGATATGACTTGCACATGTTTGCTGCTGTCAGTACCTCAGGGAGGCAGCTGGCTGCCCAATGGGCGACCAGTCCTGGCCAGGGCAGTTGTGACTATGTTGAATACAGAAATCTCTGAGACTTTTAGAATGCAGAGTTAGCAGAGCTAGGCTGGATGTCACCTGATTAGAGGCTCATTCAAGGTCACCACAGTCCCAGGCCAACAGTGGCTGTGAGGAGGAAAGAGCTAATGAAAGGCAGGTTGTATGATGTGGGGGTGGCCACTATACTCCTAGGGCTTTAGAGCCCAGTCCTCAGCTCATGGACCCACTCCAAGGGACCCTGAGCCGTGTCCAAGCCACAACCGCTCCAGGACACCATAGATAGCTATGCCAACTTTGGCCCAGCATCTACACCAGCCCAGCTGAAGCAGAACTTTGTCCCCACTCAGTGTTGACAGATGCCATAAGTTTGGCAAGGAATCTGAAAAGTGCATCTTCTAAACGTATCCCTATCGTGTTGTAAACATGGTTCAAAACTAACCTTAGTCCTCCTCACCAAAGAGAACCAATACGCATTTGGACTGAGCTGGGCTGGTGTCGCCAAACTGGGAGAGCAGAGCATAAAGAAGCTGAGAGTAAACAGCACACACACCCAGGGAGAGCACTGTATGGAGGCTTTGGAGGCAGAGGGGCTGGATTCCAGACCCAAGTTGCCTGTACCAAAGAAGAAAATGAAAACCATAGCTGGCTGAGAGGACCTGGAGGAGGTGGGTTGGGCCTGCACATGACCATGAGCCACAGTGACAAGTTCTGTGCTTTTTCCTGTTGACCCTGCAGATTCTGGAGGAGAATATGAAGCTGGAGTGTAAATGCCATGGTGTGTCAGGCTCCTGTACTACTAAGACGTGCTGGACCACGCTGCCACAGTTTCGAGAGCTAGGCTACGTGCTCAAAGACAAATACAATGAGGCTGTCCATGTGGAACCGGTGCGTGCCAGCCGGAACAAGCGGCCCACCTTCCTGAAGATCAAGAAGCCCCTGTCCTATCGTAAGCCCATGGACACTGACCTAGTGTACATTGAAAAGTCACCCAATTACTGTGAAGAGGACCCAGTGACAGGCAGTGTGGGTACGCAGGGCCGTGCCTGCAATAAGACAGCCCCTCAGGCTAGTGGCTGTGACCTCATGTGCTGTGGCCGTGGCTACAACACACACCAATATGCCCGAGTGTGGCAGTGTAACTGTAAATTCCACTGGTGCTGCTATGTCAAGTGTAACACGTGCAGCGAGCGTACCGAGATGTACACATGCAAGTGAATGGAGGTCACAGGTCAGAACACAGGCAGGACGCAATCTCCCTGTATGCCACTGCCTGGATACTCACAGGGAACCACAGAAGCACTGACCTTGTCTTTTCTGCTGAGGGGGAGGGATACTCTGGCTCTCCTGCAGGCTCCTGTGGGAAGAATCTCTCAGAGGCCTAGCCCATTCTATTCCACATGGATGCTGCTCGGCCGCCCTCCCCCAGACACCGCCCAGGCCCCTTCACAGCTGGAACAGTTTTCTTTGGCAAGCACTCTGGAGCCTCGGGCCTCGTCATAGCAATATTTAACAATTTATTCTGATAAGAAATAATATTAATTTATTTAATTAAAGAGAATTCTTCCACTTCGTCAGGATCCGTTTCTGCAATCAAAGTGGACAGCTTGAGGTCTGGTGGGATGACTTTATCACTAAGACTGGGAGCATGAACAACTGTACATAATTCTTTATGCAGATGTTTCTACTAGTTGATTTTGCAAGTACCCTTCTGCAGCACTAGATGTTAAGAACAAAGAGAAAGCAGTCTTTATACACATAGAGATATATATGCACACATTTATATTTTGTTTTGTTTTTGCTGTTTGCTGCTACCTATCCAGAATCTAAGCTGGTCCAGATCTGGAGTAGTTCTTCTCCAGGACATGTCCCATTCTTTTGCCCTTCACAGTTCAAACCTCACTGTTAGAAAAGTCCCTTTGGGAATAGTTCCTGTGTGGGGACAGGAATCATAAACTCTCAGAAGTTTCCATCTCCGGAAAGTGAACCACTGGATAAGAGGGTTTCTAAGAGACTATTTTTCTATGGATATTTTATTTATATGGAGTCTGCCTGTGTTTCCCCATGGCCTGTGATTCTTTTTAACACTGGTACTCACTCACTCGGGGGCAAGAGGACAAAGTCAGGCATGTGGCCAGGACCCTGGGCACCCTCACGCAGCTGGGTTCTGGAGTTCCATTTGCCAAGGGGGCCATAGCAATTTTCAGATGCCTGAGTTATAGCATCATCTGTGTTAAACGAGAGAGAATCATCCCCCTGCCTCAGCTTGCTAAGCTCAGTTCTTGGTTGGAATGGAGTCACTAGATATTAATCTTAGGAGGTGACTTCAAGATGAGCTGCAGTGGTGGTTGAGTCAGTGTCTTGAACATTTTGTCATCATTAGTGGGACCTGGCATTCATCATCAGGCAAAGGCCAGCTCAGGGATGCTGATACCCCACCAGCACAGCACAGCCACTGCCTATGTGCCAACAGGTGAGATGCGATCCTCAGAGAGGAGATCAGAGAGGAGGGAGAAGGAAGAAGCTGCAAATCCTTGGCCAACCACAGTGAACGTGATGAGTGTGCCCCTCTGTAGCAGACCCAGATGCATCTGAATCTCCCAATCAGGAAACCACTCCAGAAAGCTGGAGGCATTTTCATGTGTGTCACATGCATTTCCACATGTGTGCATGCATGCACATTTACACACCCCTGTGCCAGCACTTTGAAGTACCTCCAGAGTGCTCACATGTGGATGTACTTGCATGTATCTCCATGTGCTTGGGAGATCAGATCATGTGTATGGATCTGTATGCCTGAGTATCTTGGTCCCAGGGGGTATTACTCGGTGTCTATATTTGTGGGTGGGGTGAAAGGTAGACAGCAGGGAACTATTTTGATTGTGTTGAGCCACAAAGAGACTGCAACTCTGAACTCTATCTCCACAGCTGCTGGTGAAACTCAGATGCCTGTGAGACCACAGCCCTGAGACCTGTGGTCTGTTTTCTGGAAGCCCCTCAGTGCCTAGGTCATGTCTAGATCCCCACTTGGGTTACAACATGACAAATAAACATGACTGGATGGCTGATTACTTCCCTTGAATGTGTTTTTCAATTATTTTGTTATTTTATTAGATATTTGGATGAATGGGCATGTAACTGGGAAGATGAAATGGATGGATGGATCCATGGGTAAATAGATGAGTGGACGGATGGATAGATGGAGTGTAAATGGAAAGATGGATGGACAGACAGCAGATGACCGAATTTCCTGGGTTCAAAACTGACTGTGTGTTCTAGAGCATCCCACTTAACCTCTCTGTGCCCGTTTTTATTGGTTAAGTAGAAGCCGCAATAAGATGACAGTGATCCAGTGAACTGACATGCAGTGTAGGAAGGGGGAGGCTTATGGAGCAGGGATCTGTGAGGCTGCTGTTGGGTCCCCAGTGCCCAGTGCATGGTAACTAAGAATGAATGCCTGATGGGACCTAGAGGGCTCTGAGGGTACCAGAGGTGAGGACCTGGAAGACAAGAGGTTGGCTTGTTTTGAGAGTTGCAGCATACTAGAGCTGGCTGGTGCCTATGGATGCAGCCACAGGCCCAGTTTCTCCAATGACAGGCAGCACTGGTTGCCACAGCAACACTCCTGGATGCGGAAGAATGAACTGAAGACAGCAGGCAAGCTCAGCAGCCACCCCAGCTCAGTGACAGCAGAGACAGCAGAGAAAGAATCTGTAACGCATGTGCACGGTCACACAAAGACACTAACTGAAAGGGAGGGGACAGACAAGCCATGTGCCTCCAGGCAGACATTCACAAGCAGCTACAAGACACACACACACACACACACACACACACACCACACACACACACACACACACACATACACACACACACACACACACACACACACACGACCACCTCAACCATGCTTGGGTGTCCCATGGCAGCAGAGGCCCAGCAGTCTCCCAGCTCATGAGACTAAAACATGAAGATGTTTTCCTCTCTCTGAAAGCAGAGGGTACAAGATACACGCACCCCCAGGCACAGACCACAGACAGGGCTTGGGGAAAACTGCAAGCCTGTCCTTAGGAGCCATGTCAGGGACTTCCTTCTCTCCCTGTGGTCTCTGATGCCTGCTCAGAAAGCGGTGTGCATGGTTGAGTGAGGATCCTCCTGTGGGCTTGGAAAAAGCCAGTGCTACCTGCCTCAGGAGGCCACACCCAGATGGGAAGCTCTTGGGTTCCAAAGGCCAAGAGCTTCTGAAGCTTGGCATTTGCTTCACAGAGTAGTGTGCTCCCCAGAGTCCAGCTCATAGCCCAAGAGTCTGAGCTCCAATCACAAGTCTTCCATTTCTTCATCTGGAAAGGTTGGTGTGTGAGTCAGCAACTGTGACAGGAAGGAGGAAGGTGCCACTAGGCCTTATGGTTTTGGCCTCTCTGCTTTAGGCCTACAGTGAAACAGTGCATCACCAGGGGAGCATGTGATGAAGCACACAGGCTGGGAACATGTGATAGGAGCACACAGTGGGAATACATGGTGGCCCACACAGTGGGAACATGTACTGGAGCACATGGTGAAGCAACATTGTCCGCTGCACTGGCTTCCATTTCCGTGAAGGGATTTCAGGCTCCTCCCAGTGGCCAGAGGCTCTCAGAGGGTGTGGCTCTACTTAACATTTCTAGAACCTTGTTTAGGTTACCCGAGCTGCTTGGCCCAACTCATTTCGCCCTCCGTTCTTCCAGGCAGGCACCTCCAATGCCAGCTCACTGCCCACCCCCACATTATACCCCAATCTCTGCCTGGTTCCATTTGTCTTCCTGACCCTTACCAAGCTAACTGAAAGATTGTATGTGCTTGTTGACTTGCTTTTGTAGGGGAATCACTCAATGCCAACCACCCAGATGGGAGAGCAGAGACCGTGTGCTGCCATACCCATACCTGAATGAGAAGAAGTAAGCCCTTACCTCTTCCCAACAGCTACCTTGAGGAGAGGGCTGCCAGGTGGCAGAAGCCTGGATCTGAAGGGTCCTGGGGGTCCCTCACTCTGCCCCTCCCTGAGTGCTGAAATGCAAGGAGTCAATGGTTCCAAGAACCAAGAGCCAAGCACTAGATACCAAAGCAACTTTAATGTCCAACTAAAACAGAGATACAACCATCTTGTGAGCCAGGAGGACAAAGGGGGCAGAGGCAGCTAGTACTAAGCATTCTCAGGGATGGATGGGACAGCAAGGCAGGTTACATCAGCTTTCCCTCCCAATGCTCTCAGGGGCAGGCTTTTTTATACTTGTTAATGGAAGGTGTTCCCTAGTTTAAAAAGATACAGTAAGAGAGTAAGAGATGGAAATATACGCAATTCCTCGGAGACTCTGATGCTCAGAGATGGCAACTGTTGCCGGACTTGACAGTAAGGATAGAAACCAATGCCAATGACATGAACAAACCCAGGCTGCTTTCTGCTCTCCTTTGCAAGTGCAAGTCACAGCACCTTATTCTCCTGTCGGCTTGTGGAACATTCCTTTACACTGTGAATATACATCACTATGATTGGCTTAATAAAGAAGCCGACTGGCCTACAGCTAGGCAGGATAAGGTTATGCAGGAGAAGCAGACTAAGAGAATGCTGGGAAGAAGAAGGAAAAGACATGGAGAGAAAGAAGATGAGCATGCCATGCTGAAAGTAGAAGGTGCCAACATATGGGTTAATTTAAGTCGTAAGAGCTAGTTAGTAACAAGTCTAAGCTATGAGCTGAGCATTTATAATTAGTAATAAGTCTCTGTGTGGTTATTTGGGAGCAGCTACCAGGACACAGAAAAACTGTGGCTTATTTGGTGAAGAAAACCAATTGGTTTTAGTGGGCTCTAATCGACTGCTGGGGAGAGTCACCTGTCTATCCACCATCAGAAGCAATGCCTTAGGTATTGTCTGTGTAAGCACATAGTTCAGCACAATGCTATGACCAGATCTTAGAATTTGGGTTTCCAGATCAAGTGATGCTAGACCTTTTTGCTAATTCCAAATGAACACTGATGTGGGAATGCCTTTCTGTACATTGTGAATCTCAATCTTTAAATAAAGGAGCTGTTTTGGGCCATGACAGGCACCATAGAAGAAGTAGGAGGAGGAATCAGAATAGGTAGGAAAGGAAGGGCGGAGTCGGAGGCAGATCGAGCTGAAGACCACAGGAGCAACATGTAGGAGCACAGGTGAGCCACGGGCCACGTGGCAGACAGATTAATAGAAATGGGTTGATTTAAGATGTAAGAGCTAGCTAGCAAAGTGCCTGAGCCATAGGCCAAACAGCATGGACTTAATATAAGTGTCTGAGTCATTTCTGGGGGCCTGAGCGAGCGGCTGGGTGGCTAAGTGGTCTCCAGCAGCAGGTCTGTGGGTCTTGGACCTCTGGCTGCCTGGGACCGAGAACTCCCACTACTACAGAACACAATGCCTAATGGGAGGCCAGAGATACAGTCCTGCAGGATCATGAAGAATGAGCTTGCTTTTGCTGGAGGTTATAGATGCCATCCACCAGGGTACCATGTATAAGGTCCTCTTTCCAGTTTTCATCGCTCACATAACCTTTTTGCCTGTCCCCACTAGCAGATCTTGTTTTCACACAAGGCTTCTGGTAGCTGAGGCTCCAGCCTTCATAAGCTGTTTTCATAGATATTAACTAAAGTCCCCAAATAATCAGAAGCAGATGGATGGCTTCATCCTGCCCAGGGACTCAAATAAATGCACATCAGAAACCTACAACTTTTAAAAAGCAGTGCCACTGTTTGTCCCCACAGGTGCTAATATGTGCAAGCTAGCAGGAAAGCAGGGGAGCATGGAGATATCAGAACATGAAGGGTAACTGGGATCAGCTGCAGGGGATAGTTTCAGCCAGGACCCAGCAGCACCACCACACTGGGACAGCAAGGTGACAAGCCTGGAACTGAAAGCCACGAGAAAATTAGAGCACAGGTGGCGGGTACTGGACACGGTCTCTTATAATATGGACCCATGATAAGAACGAGAGGTGCAGTTTGTTGCAAGCACCTACAAGAGGTAAGACTCAATTGTCTGCTGCTGGTCTCACACCTCTGCTCTGAGATACCCAGCAGGGGTGCTTCTGGGTTAGGCAGCTTTGGGATCAGGCTGTACCCTTGCAGAAATGGACCAGGGGCAGCATGTTCTGTGCCTCTCTTTCCACAGTGGTACATGGGGCTAACACAGTTGTCTCAGGTGTATGTCATTCAAGGAACAGTATTGCATAGACTCTCAAAAGGAGTATGGTGACTTTGGTGGCTCTGCCCTTGGCTTCAGCATTGGTGAGTCCAAGAACAGATTTTGGGATTGAGATGTCCCAGATGCTTCTTCAAGTCTGAATATAGAGCCACCCAGGGTTCCAGGGCTCAGGCCCACCAGGTGGCCAACCCTCCACAATAGACAGCAGCTAGAAAGCAAAGCAAACACGGAGGTCAGGAAGCTCCTGGGCTGCAGGAAAGCAAACACTTTACTTCCTCCTGCTCCATGCTGCTGTCACCAACCTTTCCCAGGGTCCGTCCTTGGGAGACCTCCTCAGGCACCTGGCCTGTGTTTGGACAGCTTGTTGGAGAGTGTGGGCCAAGAAAGGGGAGAGGCAGATTCAGGCCCATGCCTGCTGAGACCCCCATCTTGTACCCTAGCCTTTAAGCTGCTCCTTAGGGCACTGCTAGGGACCACCCCCTACCCTCATTTCTGGCCTAGGCCATAGGCCTTGCTGTCATGGGGCAGGTCTGAGTGTGGTGTTAGGAAAGAGCCATAGAAACAAAAATCACTCATAACTAGTATTGGCAAAGAGCTCCCAGGAGGCCAGCACAATCCTCTGTGCCATCTGCACTAAGACCAGAAGTTCTCTCCCTGGGTCCCTTGAAAGAGGCCAGCCTTTTCTTTCAGTGTGGGAGCTGAAACCCAGAACAACAAACAGGTTAGGCTTAGTTTAGGCTCCGCCACAAAAATTCAGCCCAGCTCCAGAAGCCCCTATTTTCAGATAAGTAAAAGGAAGCAAAGAGAAATGAGCCCCCTTGCCCAAGGGTTTCCAGTTAGCAAACTAAGTTTCCATCCCATGCCCAAACCAGTGATTCTAGCCTCTTTGCTAATGTAGGAGTTTCCTCTTGCTGTTCAAACACTCACTAACTCAGTGGCTTTGGCACACAACACACACCTACTTGCCTCACAGTCAGAACTCTCTGATCAAACTCTCGATGCTGGAGTCTGGCTGAGGTCAGGGCTGGCTCTTTCAAGAGGCTCTGAGAGGATGAACCCCTTTTTCCTGTCTGATCTGGACTCCCAGAGGCCATCTGCACCCCTTGGCTAATGGTTCTTCCCTCCAACTACAGAGCACATCACTCCATCCTCTGACTCCTTTTGAGTCCCCTTCATGGACTGTCGGGATGAGTTGGTTCACATGAACAGCTCAGGACAGCGGGCTTGTTTTACTCCATGTATACATACATGCTTTTATGTGTCTACACATCCTAGGAATTGCAAATGAGAAAAAGTGTGCTCTCTGGGTTTCTAAGACTGACTTTGTTCACACTGTGATTAGCCCCGTTTGTGCCCGTGTTCCTGCAAATGGAATAATTCTATTCTTTTCTAGGATAAAAAGTGTAGGGGGATTATGTTACATTGAAAAAATTGTTCCCCCTATTGGTTTAATAAAAACATTGATGGGCCAAAGACAGACAGGAAGTGTGGGAGGGGCTATCAGACTAAGAAAACTCTGGGAACAGGAAGAACAGAGCAGAGATGCCACAGAAACGCTAGAGAAGCCAGCAGGTGCAGAGGACAACTGTGCTGCTCTGAGGAAAGGTACTGAGGCATGGCTGAACAGGATAAGAATCATGGGTTGGTTTAAGAGCGAGAGCTAGCAAGTTATATGCCTGGGCCCAGGTCAACCAGTGAATGATTAGTTTAAGTGTCTGTGTGTTTCAGTGGGACTATGAGACTGTAGGCTAGAAAGTCCGGGCCATGAAGCAAGATTAGAAATTCAGGACCAGAAACCTCATACAACAAAAAAGTGTGTCTATGTTCAAGTTTTTCTCTGGCTGTCCCTTTGCTGTTTGCTGTATACCTTACCTACTGTGACCAGAGCTTCAGTGAGCACAACTGTACAGTATCTCTGAGGTGCTGGCTTGGGGTCCTTTTGGGTGAATACTCACGATGGCATACCTGTGGCATAGGATAGATCGCATTGACTTATATAGAGACTGACCTGGTTTATGCTCCAACCAGCAGTGAATAAGCCTCCCTTTTGGCCACGCCTTCACCAGAATTTGTTGTTTTCTTAAAGATTGACACTGTTGTATATTCTCTATTTATACAGCCAAAGACCCTTTGCCACTTAAGACAGCACAATCACAGGGAGCAGAGGTCGGAACACTGACATATGGACTAGTAACCCAGTGTGTGAGTGTAAGTCCACCCACCCAGCTCACCATTCCGAGATCATACCTTGAAGACCTGGGTGTGTTCTTAGTCTACCTTACACATTTCCAGGTGGAAAGATAGGATCCTCCCTGACCCAATGAGGATTTGTACTCATACCAGGCCCTAGCATGTGGCCTGATTCCGAGACCAAAGATTCCCGAGCTGTGTACATGTTTCATTGTTGTCTCAAGCAGAGGGAAGAGCTCTCCCTCCCTCTAATATTGACCCACAGTCACACCTCATACAGGTGCTTGCAAAGGGCAAGAGGCAGAAACAGACTGTCATCCATGGACCTAGGGCCCATTGCAGATGCTTCACAGCTAATCCCCACCAGGCTCCCAAGAACTTTCTGGGGTGATGCTTCATAGCCAAGCTGCTTTATGGTTCTGAAGAGGATTGAGTGAGATGAGACCCTTAACATTCATGTGCTGAAGGCTTGGTCCTCCCTGTGGTGGGTAGAAGGGTGGAATGTTGAAGGAAGAAGTCTGGTCACTGGGTGAGTTAGTAGGTCTCTATCTGGAGGTGGGTAAGTCTCTGGGGAGAGGTAGGTAGGTCTCTGGGGAAAGGTGGGTAGGTTTCTGGGGTTGTATATCATGGGGGGGGAGTATGTGACTGAGGGAGATGGGTAGGTCTCTAGGGGAGGGGGAGGTCTCTGGGGAGAGGTCTTTGGGGAGAGGTAGGGATGTTTCTGGGGAGGGATGTTTCGGGGGAGATGGGTAGGTCATTGGGGGTTGTATGTCACTAGATATGTATGTCACTGGGGTGTATGTCACTGGGGTGTATGTCTCTGGGGAGAGGTGGGTAGGCTCAGGAAAGAGGTGAGTAGGTCACTGGGGGAGGTGAGGAGTTGACTAGGGGAGGTGGTTAAGTCACTGAAGGAAAGTAGGTAGGTCACTGGGACATTGCCTTTGGAAGGGCTTAAAGTGGTTTTCTTGGGACTTTAGTTATTTCCCCAGGGAGTTATTACAAAAAGGCACAGCTAGCCTCAAATCCCCTTGGCCTTCTGTATTGAATTATGATCTCCTGTTGTTATGATGCCATTCACCTGAGGCCCAGAGCAGTGACTGAGCTGACAAAGTCACCTCATTTGGACTGTATATCCTCTAAAATTATAAGGCAATTAGCTGCTTTTCTTTTTCCTTCCTTCCTCCTTCCCTCCCTCCCTCTTTCCCTTCCTTCCCTCCTTCCTTCATATACTAGTCAGGGTTACTATTGCTGTGATTAAATATCAGGACCAAAAGCAACTTGGGAAGGAAAGGATTTATTTATTTATTTATTTATTTATTTATTTATTTATCTATCTATCTATCTATCTATCTATCTATCTATCTCCACATCAGTGTTCATCACTGATAAACTGGAACTCAAACAAACACAGAGACCATGGAGCAGCTGGCTTGCTCTCCATGACTTACTCAGCCTGTTTCCTTTATACCCAGATCCACCAGCCCACTGTAGTAACATCCACAATGGATCGTCTTTCATCATTAATTGAGAAAATGCTCTACAGCCTGATCTTATGGGGGCATTTTCTCAACTGGGGTTCCCTCCTTTCATGATTCCAGCTTGTATCAAGTTGAGATAAAATTAGTCAGGATGCTTTTCTTTCAGACATGGTTTCATGTAGCCCAGGCTAGCTCAGATTTGCTATGTAGCTGAGGATGACTCTGAACTTCTGATGTTCCTACTTCCACCTCCACTTCCTGGGTGCTTGGAGTTTATGCTTGCACCACAGCATCTGATTTAAGCCTCTTTCATAATTTCCAGACTCAGATATTTTGTTACAGAAACACAGGGGCCAGATGACTTTCTCTGTACCACCTGCTCCTACAATCCCACAGGGGCCTATAAAATAATCATTCAGAGGCTTACTACTAATTCCAAACTGTTTAGTCTATGGCCCAGGCTTATTACTAACTAGCTCATTCATCTTAAATTAATCCATTTCTATTAATCTATGTATCATCATGTGTCTCATGGATTTATCTGTGTTCCATTACATCTTGTTTCCCTAGAGGTTCTCAGCATCTTCTCTGACCTGGCTCTTCTTTCTATACCTCTCTTGGATTTCCCACCTGACTATATCCTGTCTTGCCATAGGTCAAAACAGCTTCTTTATTAACCAGTGGTAGCAACACATATTCACAGCATACAGAAAAACCATCCCATAGCACTTCCCCTTTCTGTCTAATCAAAAAGGAAGGTTTTAACTTCAACATAGCAAAATTACATATAACAAAGCAGCTATCAAGCAAAAATTACAGTTACAATATCTAGTCTATATGTATTTGGCAAAATTAAAGAAAATACTCTATTGTCTATCCTACATCTGTGAGTCTAAAGTTTCATATCTGATTTACTTCTTATCATAACTAAGGAAAACTATAATTATAACTATCTAGTCTTCAGCTTCATCGAAGATCCCAGAAGGACATAATATTTTATGAGTAAACAGGAAGTACACCAAGAAAATTCCAAAATTCTAAAAATGATAGAAACATATAGCTGCCTGGACAGTCACCCAATGGTCCTCTGCAATGTTGGAGCATCCATCTTCAGCCTACAGGCCTAGCGTCTCTGGCAGACTTTTTAGTAAAGCAGGAAATTTGAAGAATTGTGTCACATATTGGCAAAATGTGTCAGTCATTTTCCTCTGTGTCCTGCAGAATGTCTGGAAATTTTTTCTGTGAAGCAGGAATCTGAATGACAATCTTGATTTGTTTTGGCAAAGTTCAGTGGTTATTTTTCTATGTATGTCCATAAGGGACTTCTTTGATGCCCATCATCCTCTTTGAAATAATTGGTGCTGCCAGGAGAAGATGTGTCTTACTATTCAGAAAAGTCTACATTCTTAAAATATTTTTAATGCCATATTCTGTAGTTCTTTGAAGTGTTTGAAGATTACCTATCTGAAATATATCTTTGTATATCTAGAAAACTTAACTAATATAAGTTTGACTACTATAGATGACTATTATTCTGTATTTCTTATTTATACGTTACATTTTTGATGAGCTACATAAACATATTACCTTAAACAAGAGTATAAATATTTGTTATACATTATAACAAAATTGATCTTACATTTTCATCAATAAGTCAAAATATATACCAATGTAAAGTATTTTGATATTAACAATTGTTTTTTGGATTAAAGTAGATTCAATAATATATCTTTTTATCATTTCTATATCATATCCTCTTTTTTCTTTAGAAAAAGATTAGATTTATAACTAACCTCCTTTATGTAAAAACAAACATTCATAAACAATATTTTGGAATTTTAGTATAGCTTTTCATACCACTTCCTGCTGATTAGAAGCACTGGCAGTCTTATGAGGGTCCTGAGAAAATTTAGAATTATGGTTAAATCTTGGCTGTAATAGTCTGCAAGGCTGCAATATCTTAACCAGTTTCCTTGAAGGTTTTTTGGGTATTGGATCATTTGGGCCATTGATCCCATTGGAGGCTTCTCAGGAGGGTCTTCCTTGGTGGAACCACATTAACATGGAAGAAATCCATAGCTTCTCATCCTCTGTGGAAACAAAAGCAGAACCTCTTTTCCAAAGCAATATATCTTAGACTCAAATTTTAAAGTCAAGATACCTTTAAAACATATATGTTGGTTTAACTTAGCAGCCCCTACAATCAAATGTCTGTCTGGAGTTAAAAATCCAAAAGACAGCACAGTGATATACAGAATCCCTCGTACTCATGGGCACAGAAGGAAACTTCTTGAACAGAACATTGTTAGCACAGGCACAATTAATAAATGGGACCTCATGAAACTGAAAAGTTTCTGTAAGGCAAAAGATATAATTCAGACAAAGTAGCATCTTACAAAATGGGAAAAGGTGGGGAAGGGGTTATTGTTTTGTTTTGTTTTGTTTTTACCAATTCCACATCTAATAGAGGACTTATAGCCAAAATATATAAAGAATTCAATAAAGTAGATATAAAACCTCAAATAACCCAGTTGCAAATGGGATATAAATCTAAATGAGAATTCTCAATAGAGGAAACTCAATTTGCTGAGAAACACTTAAAAAAAATTTCATCTTTAGCCATCAGAGAAATGCAAATCAAAACTACTTTAAGATTTCATCTTACATCTGTCAGAATGGCTAAAACCAATGCTACAAGTATGCTCATGCTATTGATGATATGGACTAAGGGGAACATACATCCATTGCTGGTAGGTGTAGTAAAAGGTTTCTGGCCTGTACTTTCAGGCCTAGCCTCAAGGTTTAGGCCCACAGACCCACAGACCCACAGAGACACACAGATGCTTACACTAGTTTTAGGCTGATCGGCCTAAGGCCCAGGCATATAACTTACTAACTCTTTACCCTTAATCTAATCCATGACTCTTATCCTGTTCAGTCATGTGGCTTGGTACCTTTTCTCATAGCAGCATAGTTGTCCTCTGGTTCTTCTGGCTTCTCTCTGGCATTCTGCTCTGTTCTGCCTGTTCCTAGAGTCTTCTTAGTCTGGTAGCCCCGCCCACACTTCCTGTCTGCCTTTGGCCAATCAGTGCTTTTTATTAAACTCATAGACAGGGACAATTATTTACAATGGAACCACCTAATCCCCCTACAGGTAGGAGTGTAAACTTGTACATTCAACTGTGGAAATCAGTATGGCATTTCCTCAGAAAGCTGGGAATCGATCTATCTCCAAATCCAGCTACTCCACTCACAGATGTATCCACAGTGTGGTCATTTGAATGAAAATGGCCCCATAGGCTCATCAGGAATGGCATTATTTCAAAGGATTAAAACATGTGGCCTTGGGATAGGTGTGGCCTTATTAGAGAAAGTGTGTCACTGGTGGTGGGCTTTGCGGTTTCAGAACTCTTGGTTCCTTCTCCAGCATCATGTCTGCTTGCACGCCGCCATGCTTTCAGTCATGATGATAATGGACTAAACCTCTGAACTTGTAAGCCAGCCAATAAGCAGCTCTCCACTATGGCCTCTGCATCAGCTCCTGCCTCCAGGTTCCCACCCTACTTGAGTGCCTATCCTGACAGTGATACAGAAGTGTAAACCTAACAATCCTTCCTCCCCAGCTTTCTTTTGGTCAGGGTGTTTTGTCACAGTGATAGGCAACCTGACTAGGACAAGAAGTTAGCCCCAAATCATCTCTCAAGCTTCCCAGATCCCCAGATGGGACCTTGCTGTCCTCTCCTGTCTGTCCCTTTTGTTAGCTATATCTGTAACAGGCTCAACCCCAAATTCTGAAGCTGTGCCCCATCCCTCTCTCACTATCCAGTACTGCCAGGTCTGCTACCACCAGGATCAGCATTTATGGGGCCATTATGTATGTACGTGAGGCTGGTGTTGCCATCCCCTTACAGATGAGGAAGAACTTTGCAAGGGAAAACTTGTCCAGTCATAAGCTAATAAAGCCTCTTCAGTGCTGCCGCAGAGAAATTCCTAGATAAACAGCCCAGCATTTGGGGACAAAAGGCAACTCTTAGGATTGTCAGGCCTGACAATGGCATGCTCATCCTCTCAGTCACAATGCCACCTAACTCCTAGACCAGCACTGGTGCCTGAGAGTGGCCCAGGGTCTGAGTGACTGCCCATGGGCAGATGGCTACTTTGGCAGAAGCTGGGCAGATGGGGAACAAAGGGCTTTCATGGGATGTAATCCAGGCTGAGAGAGGAAAAATGGTCAGGTGCTCAGAGAGGCAGGTTCACACGGAGGGAAAGGGCAAGCTACGCAGGACTGGCTGGCATGGGGCCCCAGGTTCCGGCCCACATTCCCAGGGCAGCAGACGGTCCCTGGCAATGGCTGAAGGCCCCATTTGTGTGATATGTCAGCAGGGAGGGTAGGCCTTTTAAAGGGTAAGATCGTAAAGCCTGATAGCATGCCCGGGCCTCTCCCTGGGGAAGCCAGGCCCTTGTGAGGACTGTCAGTCATTGTTAACTGTGTCCCTGTGTGAAGGAAAACGGGACATTGGTAGTCACTGATACCTGTGCGATCTGACCACCAAGACTCAGCCACACCGCCACAGCTCCAGTTACAGCTGGACAGGCAAAGGGGCCTGCAGCCCTCTAGTATACCTATGACAGGCAAAAGTACTGGAAAGGTGAGCAGTGTGAGGCCACAGGGGTGGTGGCAAGTCATAGGGTCTTGTGCATGAAGTCACACACTATCAAGGGTTGCCCGTGTCTGTCAAAAAGAGGGTGATGTGAAGAATGTGGGGGATAAGGTTGTGAGTGAGGATGAAGAAATCTTTAGCCTTGCATTGGGAACCAGTGCTCTGGGCTGAAAAGTTTGCCAGTTTCCATGGAGAGAATGTCAATGGTGGCCTGTAACTTCCACCCAGCCCCACAACCTTACAAGAACTCAGTAAGGGCAGCAGCGGAATGCTTGTAAAGCACTTATTACCTATTTGACATTTACTACCTACTAGTACATGCTGTTCATATGTTCAGTGGTGTTAAGGGACTTAGAACTCACAGCAGCCTCTTGTGATGGGCATTAAAAGTACTACAAGTGAGACAGAGAGGCAAACAATTCCCTAAGTCACATAGCTTTGATAGAGCAGATCAGGATCTGTTAGTGCCGAGACTAGAGCCTAGTCCTCCAGCTTCAGAATTCCTACATTTGGGAATGACTGAAAACTAGCAGAAACTGAAGTCAATGTAACCATAGAGAGGCCAGACTCAGGCCTTGGATGGGCAGCAGATGAGCTAGTGAGGACTGAAGCAAGAAGCATATAAAGATACGATAGAGGGGACCCCACAGGCCTGAGAAGCAGCAGCAGGCCACCATTGCCACCCTGAGCCAGAGGGACAGAGAAGAAAGCAGGTTGTAGAACCCAGATGGAGAGCTATGGAAAGCACTTGGGGCAAAATCAGTGGCTACAGATCGAAGAGGGAGGTGGAGGCAGGGGTCAGGCTCCTTTCCCTGCTGGATCTACCCAGGAAAGAAGTTTCAGTGTGGGTGAGTAGCAGCCTCCTGGGCACACAGGAAGATAGAGAGGGCAGGGTAGGAGGGGCGGTGAAGGACCATCCAGTCCAGGGCACAACTAAAGAGCCCTGAGAAGCCAGTTAGACCAGGTCGGGGTCAGAGCAGCTCTATACTAGAGTGGACTGTGGCCTTGTTGCTCCTTCCCAGGTACATGTGGCTTCTGAGATCTTGATCCAAAGTGGCCAAAGACCAGGGTGTACAGCAGAGCTACTAGGTAGCTGTGGGACCCAGTTCCCACAATGCAACCACAGTAGACTAGCAGGGGGTACCTGCTTCTTAGAGCCCTCAGATGATGAGATGAAGCTGGAGTTTTGAGGTCATGTGACTGAGGGGGAAAGGCTTGGTTGTTACACCAAGGGACATATCTGACATTCTGGATATTCCGTTAGTTACTGGCAATTGTTACCAATCTGAAGGCTGCCGGGGGTTGTGAAGTGAGGGAACGGCGGGTGGAGGGAGAAAAAAAGGGAACGAATGAATGAATGAGGGGATGTGTGAGGAGGAAATGAATGAGTGGAGGACAGACAGAGGAAGGAACACAGAAAGGACAAAGGAAGAGACGGAGCCTGAAGAGCCCTGGACTTAAATGATCCAGCTGCATCCTACTGCTGCTTAAGATGCTAGGCCTGCCATCACCATGGAGACAGGAGAAAATCACAGAGCAATTTGTAATCAGCGGGAGGTGGGGGGAGGCTCCTGCTAGAGCACTCTGGGAAGGAAGGGCCTTGTAGATCCCAGAACTGAGCCCCCACTCAAGCCTGAGGACCTTTGCACCCCCTTGGCTAGGGTCCTGCCCTAAGCTGCTATAGCCGGCTGAGAGCTCTGCCTCCCCTCTCACCCTGCTCAGTTCTGAGGTGCCTTCTGGGAGGCAGCGCTCCATCACCAGTTTGGAGCCTGTTTCTCTGCACACTGACACTGGGCCCAGTCCTACCTTTCCATCACGACCCCAATTCCTCCTCTCATCCCAGAGAAGCCTTCAGAAACTGCCCTGAGCCATGCTCTCAAGATGGGGAGGACCTTGCTCCCCTTTACTCAGGATCAGCTGCAAACTCCTCCTAGCTCTGGTGGGCTCCTCTCCACCAGCCCCAGGGACGAGATTCAGGAGTCATCTGGGCAGTGTAAGCATAAAAATCACCTCCCATTCTAGGCTCGGACCTTAATTAATGAGACCTGAGTCTTAGATGACTCAGTCATGACTTCCTATCCCCCACCCCTACTGTCCTGCCCACTCATCTCAAGGGCTTTTCTAACAGTAAGAAGCTGAGAAGGAACTCCTGATGCAAAAAAACCACATGTTCAAAGTCACACATGTGCATAACCACATCATCTCCTAACACAGCAGAGAGAGGGCATAGTAGAGAACTCCACGGACGAAGCCATGTCTCACGCTGCTTAGAGGCCTTGGGAAGAAGGGCTGAGCCTCCAGAGTTTACTTATTATGTGACCTTAGGTGAACCATCTTTGTCCTTTGAGCTTCAGTCGCCAGCTCTGGAAAGTTTAGAAGGCCAAAGAACGGTTCTTTGAGAGAGTCCAGCGACCAGGAAGACAAGTGTCCCACAGCTCAGCTGCACTAGGGTCCAGCCTCCTCTGCTGCGGTTGCCTCCATGACTCTATAACTCAGTTTGTGGTCCATTACTGCCTGTCCCAACTCCGGCCCTGGAAGCTGTCCAGATGCAAATGGAAAGAAGCTGGAGGCTGGCAGAGCAGGCTAGCCTATGGTTCAGGGATGAGGAGACTGCCTTGATCAATGGAGTCTGGTCTGGCTTGGGCAGGACAACACAGAAGGGAGGAAGGAGCCTCGGCCAGTCCCTATCTGTGCTCTTCACCCCTGTTCTGAGCTGCTTTCAATAGCTCCTGCACGTGTACTCCTGCCTTGCTGTGTACAGAGGCAAGATGTTTGCCTGGAGTAGCTGCATGTATGTATGCATGCACACCCGCACACTATGTGGGTTCTCAGCTTCCAGAGCCAGTAGCCTTATATGCAATCTGGTTCAAGCAAAGCCCCTCCCCCAGGAGCTGCAAAAAGAGCTGGTAGAGTATGTGTAGCTCAAGGCAAACACTCAGAACCCCACTCCCATGTGGTGACTGATTGATGCACTCTCATGACTGCCAGTCAAGGCCTGAGAGGGCAGCACCCATCCAGGGACACAGAGCCGGGCACCAGGACCAGCACCTTTGCCCAGGCTGAGTCCAAGCATTGGTGGGGGGAAGTGAGGGAAGGAAAGAGGCAGTTAAGAAGCTCCTATAAGTGCCTCACACAATGGGGTCACTGGCCAGGCCAAGGAAGGTGGCTGAGGCGGGCTTGGCCCTACTTAGCATATGAGCCGGAGGGTCCCCGCCCCTTCCTGAGTAGGTTCCAGGACTAACTATAATGTTCCAATTGTCGTACAATACCATGATGGAGGGCCCTGTCACATTTTTGTCGCTGTTACTGGGGTCCCCATTCATGGCCACTGTCACCAGGCTCAGAACAAGTTGGCTAGGCAGCCTCCTTTGCATTAAAATGGGTGAGAACTATGCCTTCCCACTGCTCAGTTGGGCAGAAAACCGGATTAGGCCAAGGATGGCTGAAGGCCCCTAGTGGGGGCGGCTCCAGAAGGCCAGTGTCGGCCACTGCCCTCTGGCCTAGGCTAGGCATCGGTTTTCCACAGCCCTCTGAATTTCAGTATCTCTGGCTATGCAGTGGGGTTAGGGACACGAGTGCCTTGGGTTTCAGCCACATTTACAGGGGAAATGATAGAGAGCAGGACAGGACACCACTGCTTCCATGGTGGGTAGGATGAAGATGAGTGTCCAGTCGGGGGGAGGGGTACTCAGCCACAATAACAAAACACCTAAGAGAAGCCACTTATAATGGGGAATGTTCTCTTTGAGGTCAGAATTTCAGAGATCGGGGGCCATGACTGGGCGGCGACTGCTTTTAGGCCTCTGGCTCAGCAGTGTAACATGTGATGGCAGATGTCAAAGCAGGGTACTCTACTCATAGTGGAGAGCAGAAGAAAACAAGAAGGGACTGGGGTACCACCTGCCCTCAGGGGACCTCAAAACACCTCACTATGGTGTCACCTGGGAACTAAGTCAGGCACATTGGGGCCTTTGGAGGACAATCACCACCCATACTTTAGCAGCATCTGAGCAGTGCCTGGAGCTCTTGGTCCACACACAGGGTAGGGGGCGGGGGGGGCAGGGGGACTGCCCAAAGGCAGCTGAGAGCCAGGTGAGGATGTTAACTGTGTGGCAGGTGAGGATGTTCTGGTGTGAATACATGTTGTGTCAGGGGCTCAGCACCCAACTGCCACTCTAGAGACACACACACAGAAGCATGAAAGCTCACATATAAGAGTTTAGAAGTACCCCACATGTCCACAGATTGGGGGAGGCGTCATATACATCATCCACATCTCAGAGCCCATGTAATTCAAAATGAAGGCCTAGTGTGACATAACAAGTGGCAGTACATTTGAGACTACCAGCAAATGAGCAAGGACAGCTATGGATAAGGAGGTCATTGACAGAGAATGGAATGTTGTGTGTGAACCCACAGAAGAGGCTTTAGTAAAAAAAAAAAAAAAAAAAAAAAAAAAAAAAAAAAAAAAAAAAAAAAAAAACAAGAAACTGGGGTAACTGCTTCTTGAGAAAACTCAAGGGCTCAGGAGGAAAACTTGGCTTTGTGTCCTAAGTATTTACCACTAAATACAGAGGGTCCCCCAACTTGTGATGGCTCACTTTGATTTTGTCCTTACAATCAGGCAAGGTCACATGCATTTGAATTTTTTAAAAATGTACATATGCTCATAAAGCTGAGGATGGGGTTGAGCCTCAGGCATTCTGTGCAAGGCTTTAAAGAAGCCACAGCCAGCCCCAGATGGCTTTATCCTGGCTTTCATTCTGGCTCTCACAGTAGTAGCCACCACTCACTTGCTGACACTGAGCACCTTCTGTTTGCAGACACTCCTCTGATCTGCCTCCACAGGCTTCTTGCCCAGCCCTCTGAGGGAAAGCATCCACTAATATATAAAACGTCTTGGCAGATACAAATGCAGGATGCCTCAGGCGGCCACTGACCTAAGATCTGCAGTCTGCACTACAGCCCAGCTGAGCATCAGTAGCCACAGGCCTCTTCTACCCCACCTGGACATCTTTTCTCATGCGCACACAGGAGATACACACAAGATCCATGGCCAGGACATGATTATGTGAAATGGCAAGAGATGCTACCAAAGGAGAAAGCAGAGGGGTAAGACAGCCCACCCAAGGGTTTTCAATGTGTCCTTTGAGAACTTGGTGAAGGGACAGGCTTCTGACCACTGGTAAAACGCCTCCACAGGGACAGAAGCAATCAAATTATCATGCCCCTGCCTCTGAGATCCCATGACCCCAGCTGAACAGGCTCATCCCATGTCACATAGTCCTTGTTGTAGTCTACCTTGGGGACTTCAGAACACTACTTCTGGGTGGGGGGCAGTGCATGTGCCCAGCTTCATGCCATGTATCTTTCTGTAGTATTATGAGTGCCTTGGAAAGGGGTGCACTCTGTGCCTGGCACCACCTGAGCCTCCCTCAGACACTAGCTGGAAAGTTCTACACTGGAGGAAACTGAGCTCCACTGCGGGGATTACCCTGTAATTTGTATGCAGTTGCAGGCCATTACCAGAACGACAATGAAAAGCAGGCTCCCTGTAATTAGACACTCTTATGAATTGAGTTCCAAGGTATTAATGGCAAAGCTATCAGATCTGCTCCTCCCCAGACTCTGATGCCCTTTCTCAGCCATCCTCCGGGCCACTTCTGAGCACTTTGGCTGGTCATGCTCTGGATGGTGGTCACTGCCACAGTGGGTTATGACACCCAGCAGCAAGCCTCAGAAACAGCCCAAAAATCTATACATTAGATGTTAGGAAGGCATGCTCTAAGTAAATGGTGACTTGTGCAGATCTTAGAACATGTTCCAGCTATGGTCATTAGGGGAGCAGCTGGCAAAGTCAAACAGAGGGGTTGCCCAAAACAATTCACTTCAGGGCCAAAGATCACAGATGAGAACTCCTGCGGTTCAGTGTGAGTTTCTCTGCCTGCTCCAGCTATCGCCCCTGACTCTACCACATGAGCTCTCATGCACACCTTGCCTCCCTTTCTCACATGAGCACTGTTCCCCACAAAGCTCATAAACAGGTCAACATGAGAAAGAAGATCCTGAAAACCCATCTGCTGCTATGGCACCATGCCTGACTGAGCAGACAATCGGCCACAGCCGCTTTGCCCAGTCTCATCATACCGATTTGCTCTAGCCACATTCAACTTCTGATAGATAGGACTGATGTGGGAATGCGTTTATGTATGCTGTGAATCTCAATCTTTAAATAAAGGAGCTGTTTTGAGCCATGGGAGGCACCATAGAAAAAGTAGGAGGAGAAATCAGAGCTTAGGTAGGAGAAGCAGGGCGGAGTTAGACAGATCCAGCCAGCCGCCCAAGAAGCAACATGTAAGGAGCACGGGTGAGCCACACGGGCCACGTAGCGACAGATTAATAGAAATGGGTTGATTTAAGATGTAAGAGCTAGCTAGCAATGTGCCTGAGCCATAGGCCAAACAGCATGAAGTTAATAGAAGCCTCTGAGTCCTTTCTGGGGGTCTGGGCGGCTGGGTGGCTAAGCAGTCTCGGGCGGCAGGTCTGTGGGTCTGTGGGTCTCGGCCGCCCGGGACCCGAGAACCCGCTACTACATAGGACACCACATTGCAGCAAACCTATTGTGATTTCTCCTCTCCACCAAGCATACACACACACACACACACACACACACACACACACACACACACACATACACACACACTACAAACCACACACACACACACTACACCCCACACACACACTACACACCACACACACATACACACACTACACACCACACACACACACCACACACACACCTCTGGGAATGAGACATCTGCCGTGTCAGCTCATCCCCTCTATGTCACATGGCCCCTTAGCATGTACAGCATGGAAACAAACAAGGTTTCTACTTCTACTTCCAGATTGGGGGGGGGGGGTGTGAAGAGTGATGGACAATACTTCTCTAATTAGAATGAGCTTTGAGCCAACACCCTCCCCTGCCCACAACTTGAAAATACTCTAATGTGGAGGCAAATTAAATGCATACAACCACTCTGCCTCATAGCTCCACAGCAGTCCACTGATGTGACCACTTGACATCTGCTCTGCCCACTGTTGCAATTAGGTTTCTTGGCTCCGGGCAGCCGGAGGTCTAGACCTACAGATTTGTAGTGTCAGACCGTTTAGCGGCTCGCTGTTGCTTAGTCTTTTAAAAATGATTCAGACGCTTATATTAACTTCATGTTGTTTGGCCTATGGCTCAGGCACATTGCTAGCTAGCTCTTACATCTTAAATCAACCCATTTTCATTAATCTGTCTGCCACGTGGCCCATGGCTCACCTGTGTTTCTTATATGTTTTTCTTTGGCAGCTGGCTTGGTCTGTCTCTGACTCCACCCTTCCTTTCCTACCTACTCTGATTCCCCCACCTACTTTTTCTATGGTACCTGTCATGGCCCAAAACAGCTCTTTTATTTAAAGATCGATATTCACAGCATACAGAAAGACATTCCCACATCAGCCCACTGTTTAGAAGAATGCCATACAAACTGTTGCCAGTCTGGGAAAGAAAGTCAAAAGCTCAGAATTAAAGGCACAATTTCTATGGGATGTATCCTGCTTTTTGCACAATTATAAAGTTGGGAAAACAGCAAATTGAGCCATCATTGGTCTGAGGACTGTCTGTATACAAAGATTCCCCTGAGAGAAATAAAGCACCTCTCCTGTGGTCCCTTTCTGCAGTCAGCCATGTGGTGATATTTGGATATGTAATGACCCATAGGTTGGTATGCTTGGATGTCCAGCTTGGTGACAGGTTTTTCAGAACTTCAGGGCCTACCTGATGATGCTATCTCTCTCCCTGTCAAACTGACTAAGAGAGATGAGCAGTAACCAAGCTACAGCCTGATGCGGTAGTGTCTCAACATTTCCTTCACTTTTTACTTAGGCCTCCTCGCTCTAAGTTTTAGATATGGAAGCACACAGACAGGTGCTTTAGTAGGATGTGACACAAATGGACTTTTGCCTGCTTTACAGTCCTGTTTTCTATCTTTGTGACCAGACAGGGACAACTTTAGGAAGAAAGAATTTTATATGGACTCATGGTTCAAAGGAATACGGCCTTTCATAGTAGGAAGGCGTGTGGCCCTACGGCAGGTTGGATATGAGATGACATTTTTACAGGGACTAAGCTAGAGTCAAGGCTATAAACCTCAAGCCCTGCTCTGTCCCCTGGTGTCCAGCCTTCTCCGGGAGGCATACAAGAGAAACATAAATTAATTTAAAGTGGCAGATACGGTGAACACAGAGAAAGGACCCCTGACCGACATGTAGAGAAACATTGTTACACCAGGAAATGTGCCTCAAGGGAAAGACCCATCAAGAGTTTCAGACGATAGCAATTCAAATTCATGTAGAAGGCTGTGAGTGAATAGGCTCTGGGACACCCTGTTCAGTCATGGCTTCCTGGAGAAGTATTCTCCTAGGCACACAAAAGCCATGATAGCTATGCTCTAAGGTAGGCAGACTATAGTTTGAGCTGGCAGTGGAAGTGTCATCCAGAAGGTTCTGGTTTTGCAGGACACAAGTGTTGTGGGATGTTTTGTTTGTGTTCTGACAAATAAAGCTTTCCTGAAGATCAGAGGGTAGAGCCAGCCTCTAGTTAACCATAGAGGCCAAGCAGTGGTAGTACAAACCTTTAACTTCAGCACTTAGGAGGATCATGACTCTAATCCCAGCACATGGGAGAAGGAAGGCAGGAAGATCAGGAGTTCAAGACCACCCTTGAACCAGTTTAAAAGAAAAACAGAGCCCACCAGTGATGGAACATGCCTTAAATCCCAGCACAATCAGGAGGTGGAGACAGGATCTCGGTCCCCATTCAGTCAGAAGACTGGTAGAGGAAGAAGTCTCTAATGGCTGCTGCTCTGCTTCTCCGATATTTCAGCTTTCACTCTTGATGTCTGACTCAGGGTTTATATTGTTAAAGCTAATTAGGATCATGCTTCACGTAAGAGTTAATAGGACTATAAAGGCTGATACCAAAGTTCCAGAAAGCTGCTGAGGCCCAGCCATGTGCACCAGGGCTGGGTTCTTTACATGGAGTCTGGGAATGGGCAATGAGTGGGGTTGTGAAAGTAAGGCCTAAGCTCCAATCAGAACCTTAGGAACATTTGCCGAGAAAGAGAAACCACATGTACCACAGGCAAAATGGCTGTAGGGGAAAGCTACCAGAGCCCACCAGGACACAGATGACTCCATTCCACTACAAACCCCAGATGCTGGACACAGACTGCAGCATTTGGTATCCTTCCTGGTGGGTTTCAGTCCTGCCATGATCTGATCTTTCTTTCCTCTTTGCACCCTCACCCCTCCCTACAGAAATGGAAATATCTACCCAGTGCACTATGTATCAGAAGTATCTATCTCATAAACAAGTATACATGGAATGGACTCACAGTTAAGAGAACGGAGTTCCTTGGGTCTCAGAAGAGACCTTGGACTTTTCCGTAGTGCTGGAACAGTATAACATTACAGGGACTTTTAAAGTTAGATTAAATGAATTTTGCATTGAGATGAACCCGAGCCTATGGGGGCCAGGACAAAATATTATGGTTTGGATGGAAGATGCCTCTCAAGGTGGTAAAGCTGCTTGGAAGATTATATGGCCATTGGGAGGTGGGGACATGCTGGAAAAATGGGTCTCTGGGAGAGGTACACCTTGAGGTTTACGGCCCAACCCAGCTCAGATGTGGCTAACACAAAACATGTATATTGTCGGGTGCTGAGTGTCATAAAATGCATGAACTACATTCTGAAAGTGACAGAGTGGTCACTTTCAAGTCAAAGTCACATCAAGTATGGCTTCTACTGAACTTGAATGGCTTTCATACAATCCTAAAGTCAAGACATCAGGGATGATACTATGTGTGATGTGTAAAGCATGTGCGGTGTGCAGCAAAGTCCTTTCCAGGAGCTCATGTACTAGCTTGTCAGACTCCTGACCTGCCTTTGGAAGGCCCTCAGCTTTACATTTAATTCACTAGGTTACCTGTCCAATCTCTTGTAAATTTCCCAGACTTATATAGCCACCGACACATCACTCCTGTATAGTGCATGCACACATACTGCAAGTTCACACCAAATAGACATGCTCTCACACTCAGTAATATGCATGACCCTTCAGGCAGGCACACAGCTGCCTGTCCTCCCCGTGCTGACTCAACACCTTACTGCACTCCTAAGTCCCCATTCCTTATCCAATCTCTTCACTCCAACAGAAACCTCTTCACCTCTCCTAATACCTGCCTAATGCAGGTGGACTTCACAATTTGTCACCTCACACTCTGTACCAGCTCCCCCACCCCCACTGCTAGAGGCACCAACAACAAGAAGAGATAGCCCAAAGGCTAAGCAAACCTTCTCCAAGACCCACTCAGTGTGTATACTCTGCATGAGCTCTCTCTCACTTACAGGCATATGGCCTGCTCACAGACCACCTGGATGCCTGTCCAAGGCCTCGAGTACTCTGCAACACTCTATCTTACCTTCTCTTCTGGGGGCAACCAGGTTTTCATTGTCTTCGACAGGGTTCCCAACCTTCCAGGGGAGCTGTGAGACCCAATGAACAGCTGGATTGGAAAAACTCCAGTGCCAGGTGCACTGATGGGTGGCAGTAAGAACTGGTGCCCCACTACCCACTTCCAGGCCTTCCTTGTCTGGCTCAATTTACTTGGAACCCAATAAAAGACTAACATAAAAATAACTCCCAGGAAGTGATCACTAATTACATACAGGTGCTAATAGCCTCTGGCTCACTGGTCACCCCAATCCTGCCTCATGAGGGGGACATATTATTCCAAAGTGGCTGCTCCCTGATCTGAACAATGGGCCTGTCCACCCACCCGCCTTCCTGATGGCCTATACTCAATCTCTACTCCCCAGACAGAAAGACACACATCCAACAAGCCAAGGCCAGCTGGGCACTCAGGCATCATCTACAGGGCAGTCCTCAAGGCCCTTAGAGGGAAACTCTGACTCAAACTCTCTTCCTGCAGCAGGACACTGAGGCTGAGTACAAGAGTGTCATATGCCCAGAGATGGTCCAAGGACATTCCTCCCTCTGGTCTATCAGGGCAGGACTTTGTCCCACTGTACATTTCCTGATAGGCAGGAATGGGCAGAAGAGACAACCAGGCCAGTGTGGGGCTGTGAGGAGCAGTATCGTGGCTTAGTTCATGGAGTCTTGTTCAAGGCAATGGGGATTCTCTAGAACTGAGTCCCTGAGGGCAGAGAAACCCACAGAAACCCAGGCTCCCTGGAGGAAGGCTGGAAGGAATGGCTGTCCTCATGCTGAGCCCCTTGCAAACTGCAGCAGGCCAGCCATTCTCCAAGATACTCATATCCTCCATCCTTCACAATCCACTAGGTAGTTTGTCCCTTCTGAACAGATCTCCAGCAATGACCCCCTTCTCTACTCAGACACAGCATGCCAAGTCTTTCTGGCATGGTCCCCAACAAGGCTTATGCCAGCTGTTACCACTACCCAGCATACCAGTGCTACAGCCTAGTGCCATCTCAAACACTTTGGACACCTCCTTATCAATGCCAACCCTCTTTCCCAAAAACACGCTCTTCCCTAAAGGCAATTGGCTACTTCTGGGCCCTTCCTCTAGAAATCAATCTTTGATAACTTGCACAGTCAGCCTTTCTCTGGATCCTACAGCAACCCTCCCCTCCCTAACCCTTCCCCTTGCTATTCCCTTCATTTCACTGAAGTCCCAAACCCCCTGTTAAGGACATGGACCTGAATGTCTACGTGGGTATGCTCAAGTCCCTTAGGGCCACCACCCCAAAGGAACAGGGACTCCTGACCAAGCCAATTTGGACCTAAGCACCCACAGCCTCTCCTGGACTATGTAAGACACTGCCTGCTTCAGGAAAGTTCCATCATAGTTTTCACTCAGGTAGGGGTCTGACAAGGGTTCCCCCAGCTTCTCCTACCTGAAGTTCCTAGGACACCTGAACAAGGACACCTATCTGAATATCCGGCAGAGAGAAAGACTACCATAGGACAGAGAAACTGAGGTTCCTGTGGCAGAGGCAAAATTGTACCCAGATACCCAAAGCTGAACCTTTCATACCTATGTTCTGATGAAACCCAACAATATTCTCACATCTCCACCCCACCCTACCTTCAAATTTCTAGAATCTAGAGTCCAGACCAAAGTCCCAACACCACTGAATGTGGAATTGGCTCTTTAGTCACAGTGATGTCTCTCCTGCATCTCCGAGGGGCTCTGTCCTAAGTACACAGCACCACAAGCCTGGTTGGGTAGCTGAGTATGTCCCAGGACTATCCCCCAACCCTCTGGCTGCTAGCTGTACCCATTGCCCTGACCAGCATTGGATTTGTCTATCAACAGCCTAGAAATGACCCAAATTCAGAATTCCAAATACCATTTCTGCAGACGATGTAGCACTTTTGTGCCATCATAAAGCCCCCCTGGAATATGGCATAGAGCTGACGAGTCACAAGTCCACTCTGGGGATCTGCCATCTCTGGGAAGAAAGACAAGTAGCTAAACATAACCATCTGAATATGGCAATGACTCAAAGTCAGTCCAAATGGGGTGATGGTTCAGTGAGACAAGCAGGACATGAGAGATGTCTCATCGGATCCAAACGCTGCTGTGTTGACCTAATTCCACAGAAAAAAATTACCCCTGAGATATTGTGCTCAGGCTGGCATCCTGACCCTAAAACCTGCCTATTCCCTACTTACAGTAGGTTTGAATCCTGTTCAGCCATTGTCAAGTGTTCAGGAGGCACATGACTGATGGCTACCATAGGACAATGCAGGTTGTGAGCAATGAGAATTGAGTGTTTCTTATATGAGAGGGATCAGGGAAGGCTCCAGAGTAGGTGACTTTGAGCAGGATTCCAAAGACAAGGGAGATAATAAAACAGCTAAGCAGAGGAAGAGTAATCCAGAGGGCAAAGCCTGAATCAGCAGCCAGGGCACCACAGGGAGAAGCCAGAGACACTGACCAGTCAGCTCTGCAGCTGTTAGAGGAACTTTGTTCTTTAAGAGGGTGTTGACAGGCATCAGAGCCCCAGTCTGGCCTGGGTTCTAAGGAGAATGCACAATGTTGCCATGTAGATCTTTATTCTAGACTGTTGGGTGAGCAGCCTCGTTTTTCTATCTACCTGGGTTGTGACTTTAGGGACAACAGTAGCCTACATAGCCATGTCATGTCTGCCAGAGGGCATGCGGTGGTCACTGTAAAGTGAAAGTTAACCAGTGAAAATTGGGCATGGTGGCACAGGCCTGGAATCTCAGCACCCAAGACAAGACAGAAGGATCATGGTAGATCAAGGTCAACCCATGCTGCATAGGGAGTTCCAGGCCAGCCAGAGAAGGGGACTCTTAGGTCACAGCCCAGTGCCAGGTCCTGGTGTCTATGCTGTGGGAAATGGCTTGCTACCCTCTGCCACACATGTTCTCTCTACATTCCTTGGATAGTTACAGGTGATGGACAGCTCCACAGAAAGACTACCTTCAGGCATCTCACTTGGCAGCTTCCATTTCCTTTGACCAACCTAGTGGGGCTGCTGGGAGGGGCTTTCTGGTCCTACTAAGAAGCTCTCTCCCAGACACCCTGCCCCATTGCAGTTCCATACTTCTTACCTCACCCTACACACAGCCTAGCCTGTGGGACCATAGGCTAGACTTTCTCCTCTCTGCCTATGGTTCTTCTCCTTCCACTTAATATATTCACTCAGTCATTCAGCAAATGTGTACAGAACACCTGTATGCACCAGTACAACTGGGCTATAGAGAGAAAGCAATGAACCAGTCACCTCCTGGCAGTAGATCTTTCCAATTTGGTGATGAGGTATCCAGTGGGGTTACTTAGAACCATTATTTTGTGGAGTGTCCAGAGCCCTGTCTTCTGGGAAGATGCTAGGATAGAATGTGTTCTCTACCGCAGGTGCTCAGGAGGTCTCCCATGTTGGAGGACATGGTCTAAGGTGAAAAGAGGGATCTGTGCTAGGTGCAGGAGATCTTACTGATTTATTGTAGAGGAGTAAACTCTGAAACTGGAAAAGATAGAGTTCTCAATGCCTGTAGAAATATAAACAAATACTTTGAAATTTACAAACACCGTGAAATCTCCATACTGGAAAAAGCAAAGGAGAAAAAGAGGCGTGATGATTGATGTGAACAGTCCTACATCTCGGGAAAGGGTGGAACCATGTAATGTCCTTCTGTTGTCCAGACCATAAGCTTTAAAAAAAGAAAAGTCAAAAAAGAGATTCCACATCCCCCATTTTTAAACCCCTCAGAACTCCCTGGTAAATAGAGGCTGCCCTTAAGCTGGGATGGTGGCCAGAGGTGGGAATTGGGTTTGTGGTCAGAGAGAGCCACATGAGATAGGGGCAGTCTGCAGAGGGAGCAAGACTGGTCCTCAGGCACTGGGGCGCCTGAGAGGTGGGATGTGGTCTAGGAATAACAGTGCGGTATCTTCAGGGTTCTCTCACTCTCCTTTATGACAGGAGAATGTATCCTTACTGCCTGGGAATCCTCAACCTTCTCTGAAAGGTAGCATGTGAGAGAGGGCTCCAGACCAGTCCAGGTATAGACCCAGCTCCGAACCATGCCAGCTGTACATGTGTGTTCAGGCCCATCCTAAAACTGATCTTGGTCATAAAAGATTGCCTCAGGTGGTTGAGAGCACGATCTGAATTAACTGTTAAGTGTCTGAAATACAGCAAGTGCTTCAGCACATGATAGCTTTGCTCTCAGCCTGCCAGCATGTTTTAACTACTGTATTAACGCCTTCTCGAGAGTATAGACAGCTTGGGTCATGCCTGCCAAACAGATGCCGCCAGTCTGTGGACCAAAGGAGAAAGCAGTCAGCCATCTAGGCTCCTTGTAGGGGGTAGATCCATAACCTCTCACCACCTTGCTCCAGAGCCTTGCACAGGGTCATGAAAGACCCCACTGCAGAGCCACATCATGGCTACTTCTGCCTGTTCTTCCACATTCTCAGATATTCTGACAGGAACCACTGCTTTCATTTTACAGAGACAAGAGCCTGGTTCAAACCAAGCTCTAAGATGGCCATCTATCACAGGATCCTATCGTGTCCCTCAAGGTCTGGCACCTGCTAAACTCTTGGAATCCATTTTCCTAGGCAAAAAGAGACCCGGACGGAGAGTGCAGGGCCCAGGGTGGAACGAAAGAAAGCCTTGGTTTCCCAGGATACCAGAGCTAGGGAGTGGTAGAGATGGGGCACCCTGGCTGAAACCCAGCCTCCTCCTCCCCTGCCCCCTCAGTGGGGGGCCCATGAGTGCTCACCTGGAGCCATAAACAAGATGGTTCTGAGCCCCACCTGTTGCCTGGCATGTATGCCAAGACCTGCGGGGGTGGGGTCCCCAAAAAGGAAGCATCATCCATCCTGATGTACCTATGCCAAACTTTTGAAGCCCTATGAAAGCTTCCAGACCATTGCTCTGCCAAACCTCACCTGTGTGCCAATCAGCCACCCTCCTCCAGCCCAGCTGGAGCTGAAGCCGAAAAGCCAACTAAGTCTCAGTAAGCCAGCACCAACCTCTACAGCTTCAGTTTCTACCTAAGGCAAGGGCAAGGGGACATTCCTGGGTATCTCAAAGGGTATCCCGGGGTCTGAGGAGGAAAGCCTCTGAGCCACCATGTGATCACCCTGGGGCCTGCTTGTAAGCATGAAGATTTTTCTAGGGTGCTGGAAGTTGGCATGCACCCCATCCAGGGCTCTCAGCTGTTCTGTGGCTCTGAGCAGGAGTTTGCCCTGAAGCAACAAGCAACCCGATTGGGTGGTCCATAGGGAGGCAGCTGGGCTTCCAGGCCTAGACTGCAGGCCTGCCTCCACCTGAGCAGTGAGGACTGCACTTCTCTGTCCACTGTGGAAGGAAAGGCTGTAAGTTCAGCCTTCGGAGGACCCGCTCTATGCCAGCTCATGCATCCAATATGAAAAGGCTGCAGCTAAGGGCCTCCAGTCAGATTCTCAGGTAGATCTGAGGCGAAAGCTCATCATGAGAGGAGTCCCTTTCAGTAGGAGGCCAACAAAGATGACACAAATAACCTGTTCCTGAACAGTTCACACTAGAAGTCTGGGTTTTTTTTTTAGAGAACAGATATGAGGTAAAATAGGTATCACCTATGTTTTATCAATGAGGGAAGTGAAACCTCTGGTAGTGACCCTCCAAATAAAGGGCAAGTGAGAATTTTCTTCTTATTATTTCCCCTCCCACAGCCACTATTTCTTTTTTAAATCTTCAAAGTGATTTGCAGAACCAAGCTAATTAATTTCCCAAAGTGCTGGGGCCATCACCTGTCTTCCTTCTGAGTCCCGCCCCAGCCCCCAAGCATCTGGAGAAGGAGATGGCAGAGGGGATAACTCAGCTGGCAGAGGCAGAGAAGGGAGGGCGGCCAACCTGCAGCAGCCCAGATGCAGGGAGAGGAGATTAGAGGAGGCAGGAGGCCAAGGCCAGTGGGCAGGCCTACACCTGCCCTTCCTAGAGCATGCTACAGCTCAACTCTGCAGTCGGCTGTGTCCCTGCGGCAGCCACAGTACCAGCACAGCCAAGATCATACTGTACGAGGAGCGAGCCTGCCTGGCCTCTGCCCCGGGTCTTCTGTGAGAGAACATTTATTCACCCCATCCCCTTTTTTAAAGAAAATATTCAAGCAAATATTAACCTTGCTTTCCGCCCTTCTATCCCCTCATAAGGAACAGGGGTCAGACATAGAAATGAGACACAGGCCTTGGATTAAGAGCCTAATGGATGACAAGCCAGACTACCAGACCACGGGATGAGTTGTGGGCAGGAGCAGAGAGGCACGGAGATGGGCTGCAACTTCACCACAGAGACATTTGGTCTCACACTGTGGTCTGGTGGCAAAAAGGTGTTTGCCAGAGAGGAATTATTTAGCAGACAGGAAATTTAGACAGGATGACAAACACAAACTAAGCAAGCAGTAGAGTCTGGGGAAATGAGTTCCTGATGGCCAGGAAGGTAGGCCACTAAAGATGAGAACTGTCCACAGGGAGACGTGACCTTGCAAGGTCTCAGGCAATGCCTTGGTCTTTACTCCACTCCTTGGTGTACCCAGGTGACAATGGAGTTGGCCCCTGTGGGGAAACAAAAGGTACTGACTGAACCAGAGGCTACCTACCAGGGGGCAGTACCTGGCCCTTCCAGCTACCAGAGGGCTGAGTAGCCATGCTCAGGACATGGAACCCGGGATTTATTGGCAGATAGGAGATTTTACCTAACACATGAGGGTAGGTGTTCTAGGTTTACCTCTGTTGCTGTGATACAACACTCTGACTAACGTTAGCTTGGGAGAAAAAATGGTTTATTTCAGTCTACAGGTTAGAACACACAAGAGCCTGAAGCAGAAATCATGAGGAGTGCTGCTGTGGGCACACTCCAGGCTCATACTTAGCTTTCATATGCCTGCCCAGGGAGTGGCACGGGGCTCTTATATACTAGTTATCAATCAAGATAATTCTCTCAGACATGCCTATAGGCCAATCTGATCTATAGACAATCCCTTACCTTCTCAGGTGACTCTATGCTGTGTCACCTTGGCAGTCAAAGCTAACCAGCAACAGAACAGGGAATCCCAAGATCTTGGGGGTGATGGTACTTTGAGCTGGCTCACCGGATCAAAGATGTCACTCTTTTCTTGTCATGGTCACAGAAAACTGCCCTCCAATACCACACCTGGCCATGGTAATACCAAGCAAGGAGAGAAGGAAGGCCTTGATCTACACATACCCCTTTATGGGGAGAACCACACCTAGGAACCCCAAATAGTCCTTCCTCTTAAATATTCTAGGACAACTGAAGTCACACATACTTCCCTGGGCCAGGCTTGGTCAAGGGGAGTGAGGCTTCTCAGATTAGCCAAGCCCAATCTGAACCTGCCCCTAAATTAAACACCACACTGGCACAACTAATTCTTCAGATAGAAAACATTATTTAAATAGGAAAGACCAAATAGAATCTTTCTACTGTTAACATTCTAAATGTATCTAAAAAAAAAAAAAAACCTCCTTCCTCACATTGTGTCATTGACCTTGTGCATTTTTCTTATCAGCTCCAAACTCCAGAAGTCAGCTTTTTTCTAGAGAATTGGCTCCATGGACCTCAGCCACCCTTCTCAGCCCTGCCTGTCCTGGGCACTTGGCATGTGACCCCAGAGAGGAATGGGCGGGGGCTGGCACCCAGGACCCATACTTGGTGGTTCCAAGTCATCAAGAGCCAGAATCCCTCAGAGGCAGAAGCCATCATAACATAACCCAGGGGGACTGGACCAGCAAGGTTAAGAGAGAGCTGGGCACTGTTTTCTCCTGGCAAACAAGAGAAAGTTGTGTTGGAAGTACCTTGCAGCAGTAGCCCTTAGAACAGGCCCTGCTTCTGACAGTGTGGTAGAGAATGCTGGATAGTGGTGAATCTTCTAGACCAAGAACAGGAGAGTTTAGAAACAGATAATAAACAGTGGCTTTACTGGAAGTGAAGCAGGGCAGTACTGTGCTAATCATCTCCTCGTTGCAGATTCTGAAGCTGGGACCCTCTGAAGTGAAGATGAAGAGAGAAGCAAGAGAGCCCATGCTGTATAACTGCCCACACAGAGGTGAGAATCTAGGCCTTGGAGTATACGATCAAGTACAGTCCTGGCTGAGCTGCCCACTGCCTGTGCCATGACCTGACTCTCTATGCCTCAGCACCTGCTCTACAGGGTGAGAGCCACAGATGTACCAGGCGCAAAGGATCATGGTGAGGCTTATGTGTCTGTGGCATTTTAAACACAAGCACTCTCTGATTTAGGGCAACAGGCATCAACTGGTCATCATTCCTAGTAAAATGTTCTCAGCTTCATCCGTGCACTGAGTCCTGTGCCAGGCTGTGAGGACAGAGAGAAATCTTCCTCTGCCCCTAAGCCTATGTATATATTATGTTTATACATATATTTATATAATTATGTACATATATCATATAAGCACATTATATACATATAATATATTATTACATTACACCATAAATATGTTATATACATATATTGTAATATAATACATTATACATATTACCTTAAGCCAAGTATATATTATAGCACATTTGTCCAGATATCAGCAACTCCTTAGCATGAAAGCATGAGCCTGAGCCAAACAAATGTAATCTGAAGTGATTTATTGGAATAACTGAGAAGTACTAACAAGCTAGAAGAAGCCAGGACCTGGACTTGAGAAGGAACCAAGCAGAATACCCCCTTTTCCTTCTCTCTTTTGGGGGTTCCCCTTCTTCTGGAAAGTTGCATGGAGCAGAGTGTGAGATAATGCTCTTTTCACTGTAAAGATTTGTTACTCATACTAGTTTAATAAAATGCTTATTGGCCAGTATCAGGAAGTATGTATTAGAAGAATTCTGGGAAGAGGAAAGGCAGAGAGGCAGATGCCAAGCAGACACTGAGCAAAGGTACTAAGTCATGTGGCTAAACATAGATAAGAATTATGGGTTAATTAAAGTGTAAGAGCTAGTTAGTAATATGCTTGAGCTATTGGCCCAGCAGTTACTGTAATATTAAGCCTCTGAGTCAATTATTTGGGAAGTGTCTGCCAAGTATCAGTTATTTGAGATTCTGGCCAGGACAGAAACTTTTGACTACAACAGAGCCACTTAGGACCTAGGTTCTGGGATCTGCATGCATTATTTAAACTACACAAGATGGGAGACTGACTGTATACTCGATATAAACATGCCATTATATGTGAATGAAAACTATCCCAAGAGATTATCTTCTAAGAACATCATAATGTCAAGAAAATATGCAAATACAGATTACCTAAGAATTCCCAGAAGATGTCAGAAACTCAGCCCAAGAGCAAAGTGTACTGCAAGATATCAGAAATGTTAGCTGTGGCCCAATGTGGCTACAAGTAGGGATATTTAATGGTACAAAGGTGTTTGATGAACCCTAAATACAATTCTAAGCAAAAGCTAAATAAATTTACCTGGTGATTCTGACAGATCAATTTTAAATTCTATTTGGGAAGAAGGAGGAGGAGATTAGGGCTAATGTGATTAATAAAAGTTATAAAACACAAGATCAGTACAAAATATCTTAGCTGTTCTCTCACACAGCAGTAGGGAGCAACCAGTGTGCAGGAGAGCACAGCCAGGGTGCTGGTGCCAGACACCACATTTCCATAGGATATGCCAGTGTGGGGGTCCAGCCCCAAATTTTTCCCTTCCCTTCCAAATCACAGGAAATCTAGAGACAATGCCAATTATAAAAGAACCGAAAAGAACAAGCCACATGGGGGTTCCGTGAACAGAAGGTGCTAAAGCTTGCACCCTGGGAACTGCAAACCACTGGGAAAAGATAGCCTGTGGCCATAAAACAAAATGGTGCTGTCACCATGACAACCAAACCAGCTGCTCTATACCTACAATAAAATCCAGATAAAAATATCTAGTTGTTTCTTTTACACAAATTGACAAGCTGATTTTAAAATTCATATGGGAATTAAGGAACTGAGAATGCCTAGCACAATCATTAAAAGGAACCTATCTGGAAAGTTTTAAGACACATCCCTCGTGACAGGTATGTATGGGGCCAGTACAGTAGCCTGGGACAGAATAGGAAAGCTCTGTATCCGTCACCAAAGGGTTTCTAACAAGGATCTGAGGCAGTCTGATGATAAGGGAGCAAGCTCACTAACAACTGCTTTTAGTATAACTGCCACCCACATCGCAAACAAACAGATGTGGAGACAACCTCACATCACATATGAAGACGGACTCAGAATGTGTGCAAGGTCAATAAAACCCCTAAGAAGAACATTCAAGAGAAGGGCTGTGATCGGGAGGTTGGGTAAGAGCCCCTGTAGCACGGGTTACCCAAGAAAAACTCCAATGATTTAGACTTGATCAGAATTACAACTGGGTGCCTTAAAGAAGATCTGAGCCTCAAGCATTTACCTGATGGGGGTTTAGTATCCAAAACAGGAACCTCTCACAATTCCACAGCAAAAAGAAAAACAACCAAAATAAAATATAAAAACAATTTTGAGTAGAAACATCTCCAAATAAAGATAAACCGATTGCCAATAAACACATGCAAAGATGTACAGCATCAGCCACAAATCCAAAGCACAATGGGACGCACACCCACAAGGGTGACCGTAATCACCAGACAGACAATAGCATGTGCTGACATGGATGTGGGAATTAGAACTTCGCATACTCCTTACAGCAACATGAAGTGGTGCAGCCCCATAGAAAGGTCAGGCAGTTCCTCAAAACTTAAAAGTTAAAGTTGCCATATGACCCAGCATTCCTTGTTAGTCACTCAAGAGAATTTAAGACCTGGCTTCATACAAAAGCTTGTACATAGAGCTCAGTACTACACTGTCCTCAGTACCCAAAAGGTACAAACAAGTTAAATGTTCACCCACTGATTAATAGTTGACTCATATAATGAAATATTATGCAGACATGAAAAGGCATCAAGTATGGCACATACCAAAACCGGGAACCTTGAAAACACTAAGCTACATCAAAACCTGGCACAAGGCCACATGTATGTATATATGCATGTATATGATTCCATATGCATGAAATATCTGCACAGACAAATTTATCAACACACAAAATAGATCAGTGGTTGCTAGGAGCAATGAGGAATACCACTAATAACGGGATTACCTTCACAGAGAAAGTTCTCTGACTATGGCAGTTCTTATAACAGAAATGGAACCATATAATTTAAAATAAGTTGGATGGAATGTGAGGTGTATCACAAGAAAAGAAAACAAAAAAGGATCCAAATCTATCAACAAATAAAAGCCAAGAGGCAATGTGCCGGAAGAGGAGCCAGGCTTACTTCAACATTCACCAAGATGCCTTCTCTCAATCTAGTCTCAAGATGGGGTACCTGGCTCCTTGACAGCTTGATGCCACTGCCATGCGACTGTGCATATCTACTCATTTAGTGAGGAGCTCCCTTGAAAATACCAATAGTAACATTACACAGATGTTTGCACGTCTCTCCATCCCCTGACCTGCAAGGTGATAAATCATTCTGTCAGAAGTGCAGCAATATTAAAGCCCAGCCCATAGACATTTAACAGGCTAAGGATACCCAACATGCAAGAAAATAGGCCATAGCTAGCTGGTCCCAAAGCTGCCTCTGAGTGTGGTCCTTGGGCTCTCTGCAGAGGGTTCTCTGGGAGATGTAGGGAATGCAGCACTGCTCTGGCCCACTCTGACTTCCTGTGTCTTGTGTTATTCATATGAGTTCCTGCAAAGGGCTGAGAAGCATTGTAGAAAAGTTATCACAGACATCTGGACAGTCAGGGTCACTCTAGACTCTGTAGTTGACTCTCCTAGGGAGACTATCAAAGATGAGGGGTGTACCTGGATCTTAAAGATGCAGAGTCAGGGTCTGCATTTTTCTAACATCCTGAGGCCGTGAGGGTTTACTTAACCTTCAAAATTATAAGAGAAAGAGGAGACCTACTAGGTACAGACAACCATAGGGCAGACACCCAGACAAAAGGGCCATTGGGGTTGTGCTGGAGTTGGGGACTGGCTTCTAAGGGATGCCACCTTTGCCCTCCGAAGGAAGTCAGAGTAGTGGCATTTGAGTTCATGTCTAAACTCTCAGACATACTTGGCCAAATACTGATGGGCTCTGACGACATCACAGAAGGTTCTTGGATCTTTGGGTTCTGTCTGTCATCTAAGGGTGATGGGATGTGGGGTCCATGGCCTTAAGGTTGATTTCCAGGGCACTTTGCACACTGATACTGTGGAGACATCAGTTAGAAAACAAGTTATACCCCATCATATTCACCCTGACAGCCTAAGAGACCTCCCCCAGTGAACTGCCAGGACCTCTCCAGCACACTACATTAGAACACCTTTCAGCCCCTTCAGAAGGCTGGAGTCCCATAATCCTGAGCCCTGATTCCCATGCTGTGCTCATCATGTTCTATTGTGGCAGTTCCCATCATGGAATATCCATAATGGCCCTTCACCTGATTACAACAACCTACAGCATCCTACTGAGGGGTGTTCCCAAAGACTTAAAACCCAGATTTGCTCTGGCCAGTTATCTACTAATGTCAGATGGTGGAGGCTACTCCGCCAGGAGCTTTGCTGGATGGCTTCATGGCCTGTGGCTGTTTGAGGAGCCATTCTTGCACTTTCCAAAAGCCAAGTGGTTACAGGTTCCCGCACCAGAACCATGTGAAGATAGAGGCCACTCCATTTAACTTCAAGGCCCATATTTAGCGAGCTAATCCGTACCATTTTGCTCTGATCCGGTGAATCAAATCTTTCCTTTCTGATGTGAATTTAGGGTCCTGGAAGAAATACTTGGCATATACTCAAACCATGAGCACTCAGAATGGTATTTACAATGGAGGACAACCATCCTGACAGCCAGGCCTCACTGGGGCTAGAGCTCAGCTTCCAGTCTCTGACATCCCACCACCCTCCAACCTCCCTGCACTCCGTGGGGTCGACCTCAAGCACCGAGATCAGTGTTCTTGCTTTGTTCATACTGTCTGCTCCAACACACGTCAGCCCTGGCAGGTGGCAGAGGGGCCTGCCTGGTGACAACTTGCTGGCCTGACTTCCTCACTGGCCACTTGAGTCTGGAACATCCTCGTGCTTCACAAATAAGAAAGTTATAGCTTAGAGAGATGAAACAACTCCCCCAAGGACACAGTGATGGCCACACAAAAGCATCCTGGGTGCTGAGATCCACCGCCCATGCCACTTTCTCAGCACCTGAAATACCAGCTCACTGAGTACCGGGCCTCAGGATGGGATGTCAGTGAAGAGATCGTGCAGGAGCCACTGTGTGAAGGAGCTACACACATGAGTGTGAATATCTCTGTCTTTCTCCCTCTGTATATTCCACATACCTTACAAACATAAGAGCTCAGTGTTTACCACTTAAGAAGTAAATACAAACAAATTTCCTAAATATAAACTAAAACTAATATATGCTTTATAGATGAATAGCTTACAGGAAGTATCTAGAACCTTTTTCTTTTTTCTTTCTTTTTTCTCGCTAAGGACGACATATTACATCTCAATCTATCTTCTGTTGCTATGACAGAGTACTTGAAACTGGGTAATTTATAAAGAAGCTCACAGTTCTGAAGGTTGAAAGTCCAAGAACACATGGCCACACCTGTTACAACACAACATGAAGCATAAAAACAAGCAAGCAAGCACATTAAAAAGGACAGAGTCGGGTGGGCAGCTCCTTTTAAAGCAGTCCACCATCACAGTTACTAACCTAGTCACTAACCCCTCCTAAACCACTACCACCTCTCAACCCACTAACACATGACTTCAGAAGAGTCATAGCCAAACCGTAGCATGCTACCAAATTTTGGATCTCACTGGTTAAAAGGAGCTGCTGTGTGGGTTACAATGGGGAAGGTCAGAACACTGACTTCTGGGCTTCTTTGGTCGTTACCAGATGAGGTAAATGGGTGAGGTGGGAAAACAGCACATGGTCGGGTCACAAAGCCCTCTGGGTTAAATTCAGGGCTTGCTATCTATTGTCTTACTGCACTGCTCCTTAACACACCAAGCCATCCATTCCCCTCACTACTGCTAGAACCACTTGCCTCAGGCAGTACTTGGAGGATCACCGAGCCCATGATGACAGATTCAGACACTCGTAGTGACTGGAGAAAGATACTATCTCCAACAGAGCCTGGCAGTTGCAGTGGAGTCCAGGCTGGCTTCCTGGAGGCGAGGGCCTCTGGAAGAGCCTACTTGGCAACAACAGCTTCAGTTGAAACAGGGAAACCAGAAAGTGGTGAGGCAAGCCATCTGGGTTACCAGTGTGCACTGGCTGTTTGAGGTACTGGGAGTACAACCATCCAGAAGACAGCCACTGAGCTCATGACGCTGACATCCTGGTGGGGTGGGGGAGACAATCATTAGTAAAATATATGGTGGGCTAGACAATGATGAGGTAAGAAGAAAAGCAAGACAAAGCAGAGCAGGTGGGCAGCAGTGCTGGAGGCTTTGGAGTGCATTCCCGAGGAGGGAGCGTCCACACCAGGAAGTGAAGGAGATCCATCCAGAGGCACTGGGGGCTGGGGGGGGGGGGGGGGAACACAACACTCATGCAAAGGCCCTGAATGAGCATGGGGCATCAGGCACTCCAGAAGCAGCTGGGAGGCCAGCAGGCTAGTGAGCAATTGCAGGTCCAGGTTAATGATGCAGCCCAGTAGACCATCGTGAGCACTTGGTTTCGTTTCTCACGACACTGGGAGCAGTGCAAAGCAAAGGTCACCTGAATGATTTCTGACTATGGAAGAAGGGATAGAGCAGGAAAGATGTGTCAAAATCTCAGGTATTGCTGCAGGCTCTGAACAGAACAAGAGAGGCTCCTGCCCCACCTCTTAGGAGGTCCTGTGTACCTGTCTCACCCTTACCCAACCATCCCTTTCCCCAGGCCCAGGCAGTGTTAACTCAGAAAGCCCTGCCAGCTGCCCCCAGGAAAGGCCCAGGCTAGCGGAAAGAGACATTCAGAGCCCACCAACCCTGCAATTAGTGATAAGATGGATTCTTCCCCCTGACAGGCGCAGGAGATACAGGACCTGTTATTACTCAGCCTAATTACAGCGTCTAGGCTGAGGAGCGCCCAGAAGGAACAACCTCTGCCTGTGTAGTGAGCATTCATGTCCCGCCTCCCTCCTGTTCTTCGGCAGAGGCCATCTCAGTGGGCCTGGAATCAGTAGGCAGCCTCTCTCAGGAGGCTCCCAAGGCAGGTTTTACTTTCTCCAGAGCTTGATTCGGCCCTTTGCATCTTAAATGGACAACAAGGAACTATGGGAAGGCTGAGTGACTCTGAATACGGTTGTTCTTGCTGGTCTTCTGTTTCCTAGTCCTAAGCTAAGTCTGAATCTCAATGACACCTAGTGGCAGTGAAAAGCCTCCAGTTTACTGGCTGTCCCAAGAACATCTTGGAGTTTAAGTGGATGACATGTGTTATAATCTCAATTTCCCAGGGCTAAGTGGGTATTTCCCAGGCAGGTAAATGAAGCATCTAACCATCTACTGTGTGTTGATGCTGAGGAAACATTCATGTATGGCTCTTTTTACACCACAGAGACCCTCTTTAGAAGTGAAGGGGGCCCATGTGCTGAATGCCTACTGTGTTTTTCATACATAATAGGCACATTAAGATCCTCCTATAACCCCAGTGTCCAAGTATCACCACTACTGTGTGTGTGTGTGTGTGTGTGTGTGTGTGTGTGTGTGTGTGTGTGTGTGTGTGTGTATTACTAAAACCTAGTGGACTGCTGCTAACAGAGTTAACTGTGTGAGCATTAAGCAGATGGTGTCTTTGCGTCCAAGTTCTCATGAGGCAGGACTTGGATGTCAAATGCCTTTGATACAATAGATAATCCTCTTTTCTGCCCTCCATTCTGGTTCTTTCATCTACTAATCAGGAAGACAGAGGCAAGGCTCAGAGATAGAGTAGCTGGCTATAAAACATTATGGCAGTCTAGATGCTTCTGAGATCTGTTAGTGCCACCCCTCAGGATGGTTGATGGGCATTTGCGTGCATACCTGTGTGTTTTAAGGTAGTTTATCAATTTCCGTTTGCTCAGAAGAAGATGTGCTCAAGCAAGGATGGCACAAGGCAGGCCAGGGATGCATGGGTAGTGACAGCCAGATGATCTCCACAGCTCAAAGCCTAGTGATGTTTCCTGAGCTGTCACCTGCTCCAGTCTCTGCCACTGAGACTTGCCATGCCCCTATAGGGACCTCTTCTCTGCAAAGAGAGAAGCACTGACCACAATGGATGGCTGTGGACCTGTGTCCCTGCCAGGTGTCATGCTGAGTGAGATGTCAGTGTGCTGTGGCTCTGTGAGGCTGATGGGCTAATGAGGGGGCACCTGACAGCCCTGAAGACCTGACATGTCTATTCTCAGGAAATAGAACATCTGGTTCCTGGCCCAGCCTTTTCCTCACCATCTGCCCTCCCCCTCAATGGCCTAGTAGCGTCCACTTGACAGATCGCCCTTCTGATATCTTTATTATTGCTTTGAAAAGTCTCCATGGGGGCTCCTGACCCCATCCTCTCCTGGAGAAATGCTCCCTGAGGCACTGTGATGTCAGTCAGGTTAGGGACATGATACCACCAATGCTTCCTGGGCAGACGCTCCCTGTCACTGAGACTGTTCCATAAATAACAGCAGCCCCCTGGAGAGGTCCCACTGAGCCAGGGAGGTGCAGATGCTCACAGGGCACAGCTCAGGGGGGGCATTTCTCCATTTCCTGACAAAGGTCAGCTCCTGAGATGAGCCGCAGGAAGTAAGCCCTAAGTGGATTCGAGCTGTATGGGCTGGGCCTACCGGGGTCTTCAATGGTCTCTCCCCTACTCAGACACTCTCAGGATGACTACCATCATCCACTTACTTGCTCGTTTCTTGAGTGCACATTGGTTTATAGAACAAATGGTTCGTTTGTTGGTGAAAACAAGACTGGAGGAGGGTGTGTCAGAGAATGGCAAGTGTTGGCTGCACACCTGCAACAGGACAGCAGCTGCCCTCAGCAGGAGTCACCCTTGCTGCACAGGTACACCTAAAAGCAGCATGGCACAGGGCTCAGGAAGGAGTGCCCCTCCCCACAGAGGCTTCTGTTACATCTACAAAGTCCAGGATTACCTTGGCAAGATTCCAGCCTCTCCCCTACTCCACACACAGCCAAAAGCATGAGCAGCAATACGCTACTGCTCCGAGAAGTGTGGAGTGTTCTGGGCTAGAGTGGCCTCACCAGCCCTGGTTAACGAACTCTGAGCGTAGGCAAACCCACATACTCCAGGGTTCCTGGGGCAGCTATGGGTGGAAAATCAGCCTGAGAAAGACTGCACTCGCACTGAGCATGTGCAGATCTTTCTCCTTGTCATTATCTACACAATACAGCATAGCAGCTATTTAGCAGCATTTCTCCATGTCATTATCGCTACACAATACAGGGAGCAGCATTTACCATAGCATGCAAACTACAGTGGCCTCATAAGCAATCTAGCATGTACTTGAACAAAGGAAACCACACTATTTTACAAAAGTCGCAAGGTAGCAACTGAGACTCATGATATGGTGGTAAAAATCCGGTGGCCCAATAGGTGCTCATTAACTGTCACCTTTTGATGTAGTCACCCCACAATTTGCATCTTCTTTGTGCAGATGAGAGCTGAGTTCCAGAGATACAGTGATGATTTCAGGATTGGAGCCAGAGCTGAGCTTCTTCTTAGTCTCAGGGTCAAAGACACCTCTCATCCCCACAGGAAGCTGGCATTTCCCTACTTTAGGAGGTTATAAGTTCATAGGCATAAGGCAGGTTGAGCGTATGCCACAACTTGCCGGCTGCAGGTAGCTGCTATATCCCTTCATGCTGCCTGTAATCACAAGCTATCGTTACTTACACATTGTTACTGAATGGCACATCACACATACTACATGCATGTTGTTATATAATGCTATGCAGCTAGCCTGGGTTCTGCATCTGCAAGTCATCCAACTGCAGATGAAATACTGTTTTAAAAACTGATATCTGCACTGAGCACATGTAGACTTCTCTTCTGTGCCCCCTGATCAATACAGCAGGGCCACAATCTGCAAGTCCTTTGCTTTGCATTGCAAGTTCTAAGCCACCTGGGGTTGATTATATATTATAAGCTCCTATGAAAATATGAAAATATCTCATGTTATATGAGGAACTTGAGCAGCTGTGTGTTTTGGAATCCATGGAGGATTCTGAAACCAACACTTCACAGATAGTGGGGAGTGACTATGTAATAAAATGTAGGAGGGGCACTGGAGAGGGGGCTCTGTAGTAAGAGCACTTGCTGCCCTCCAGAGGACCTGAGTTTGGTTCCTCATTTGGTAATTCACAACTGCCTGTAATTCCAGCTCCAGAGAATCAGATGCACTCTTTTAGCCTCTGAGGGCACGGGCACAGGCACAGGCACTGGCACACGCACACGCACACGCACACGCACACACACACACGAGGGGGGGGGAGAATCATACACCTAAATAAAAAATAAGGGATAAAGAGATGACTCCGCAGTGAAAAGCACTTGCTGTCCTTACAGAGGACCCAGCTTTTGTTCCTAGCCCCTACATGGTGGTTTTCACGTTTCTGAAACTCCAGCTCCCAGGGCCCTGACACCCTCTTCTGACCTCTGCAGGTACTAGGCATGCATATACAATTACATACATGCAAGTAAAACACTCATACACATAAGAAAACTTTTAATTTATTAAATAAAATAATTTTTAAAAATATGCTGTTATTTCTATATCATTAGGATAAATGAGTATGACTATGGGATGCTATACTCTAGCTATATTTGTATATCATTGCCTTGGGGAGACATGCCATTATTTTAAGTAGCACCTTCTGCTCACAGCACTTTCAGCCCGCCCTGTGCTGTTCCTCCCTGGAAGAACTTGCTGAATTATATAGGATATTCCATTATATTCTATAGTAGATCTGTGTTTTCCAAAACAATAGGTAATTAGACAGCTCTGAGTCTGTCCATATGATGTCCCAGTCTGTTCCAACCTGGTCCTCAAGCTTTCATAAGAGGCCCTGTAGGAGGTGTTCTCAGGTGGCAGACCTCCACACTCACTCACAGCTCTATCTGCATTTTGCCTAGCATGATGGTGCCCACGTTGCTTTTCCCCCATGATGGGAATAAGATACAAATCCTGCATTATAAGTTTCCCTTCATAGAGAGTCAAACAACAAAACCCAGAGGTACATATGATGCAGAGCCAGGGAGTCCCCTCTTAGACAGGGTGGTAAGGAAGATATCCTGAGCAGGCAGCAGTTGGGACAGGATCTGCTGTGGTTTGTGGTGATATATTGTATATTTAATAAAAATAGTCTAGAGTATCAGAGGGCAGAGCCACCCACAGAGCCAAGCCATGAAGGTCAGGGAGTGGTGACCCACGCCTTTAATCTCATCACTTTAGAGGCAGAGATCCTCTGGATCTCTTATGAGTTCAAGACCTAAGATCCAGGCAGTGGTGGCATACAACTTTAATCCCAGCACTAGGAAAGTTGAACCAGGAAGTGAGATATATGGGCAGAGAGAGAGTTCAGCCTCCCATGGCACTTCCTTTTTTGTCTGAGGACAAGACGGGTCAGAGGGTTACTGGAGGGAGACCTGAGAAGTTGGCTTGGTGAGAAGTGACTGTGGTTTGTTTCTCTGTCTCTCTGATATTTCAGCTTTTCCCCAATATCTGACTTCCAGGTTCTTATTATAATACCAAATAGAGTTCATGCAATAGTGGTTTTCACCTGGAGTGTTCACAAAGGCCCTTGTATTGAAGGTTTCATCTACAGCTTGGCTCCACTGGAAGGTAGAGAGAGGCGGGGCCTAGTAGGAGAAGGTGAAGGAACCCTGGCATCTTCCTCTCCTTTTCCCCCATCCTAGCTGTTAGAAAAATAGGCTTGGCTCCACTGGAAGGTAGAGAGAGGCGGGGCCTAGTAGGAGAAGGTGAAGGAACCCTGGCATCTTCCTCTCCTTTTCCCCCATCCTAGCTGTTAGAAAAATAGGCTTTCCCCACCACACACTGTCAGACCACAGGCCCCAAAACAACTGAGCCAACTGACCAGAAACTTGAAACTCTAAAATCGCCAGCCAAATGAAGACTTTCATCTTTTTAAATCGATTGCTTCAGGTATCATGTAATACTAATAGAAAGCTAGTTAATACAAGACCCGTGAAAGACTAGTAGAAAAGCATCCATGGGAAAGGAGCTCAAGCAAAGATCCTGAGGGTGAACAGATATAAGGCTCCAACAGAGACCAACATGGGAAGAGCTGAGCATAGAGGTGGCAGGAGACAGGTGTTGGGATGATGGACATCTGGCCACTGAGAGCCAAGTCAAGACCATGTTTTGTGTCTTCCATTCAAAGACTTCTTTCCTTGCCTTGTGTCTCCTACAGATTTCTCTCAAGCTCTGAGAAAGTTCTCTGAGCAATGCAAGGAGAATGAGCCTTTTCTCATATTAAACTGGAAACTGCTCCTTAGAATTCATTCACTATATCTCCTAGACCTGGTGCCCCACACAGCACTACCCTGACCCTGGAGTGTGACAGAGCGCTGCCTCTGCTCCGAGAGTACTACTGGCTTAGCTGTGTCTTTAGAAGACAGAAGGGCAAGGGCCTAAACTGTTCATGCACCTTGACCAACCCCCAGTGAAAACAAATATCAGAAGGAAATAAATACCAAGGCCAGCCTGAGGCATCCTGACCCCAAGCCTCTCCACAGCCAGCACAGGCAGTAGCAGAGCACAGTGTCCTGAGCTCCAACCACTGAGCAAGAGGCTTTTTCTCCCTCTTATCCCCCCAAGCTCATAACCCTCCTGACTAAGCCTCCCAAATGTCTGAGCCACCGTGCTTGACTTACATGGACGACTGTTAAGCTGACTGGACACAGGGATGATACCACCATGATACAAAGTGAGCAGCTTTGCCCAACACGTGTCCCTACCACGATGTGCTGCCATAAGTGAGGGGACAGTGGCCAAAGCTTCAACTTGCAAAACTTCCAAAACTGTGAGTCAAATAATTGCTTTTTCATTGTAAGGTGATGTGCTCAGGTATCTGCTACAATGATCCAAGCTGAATGGCTACACAGAGTTACTATATAATCTAACATGTCCAGCAAACTATAGGACATGAAAAGTATTATTATAAAGCACAATCTACATTCAGAAAAAAACAACTCAATAAAAATTGTTGGGTGTCCCTGGCATTAGCTTGGATTAAATAAATAAATAAAATTTATTTTAGATTAATTTAGATAAAATAAAATATTTTTATTTATTCTGATTAAGTAAAATAAAACTTCAAAGAGAATATTTAGAAATATGTTCAAATAAAGTATATTATAGCACTAAAATGATATTAAGAGATATGAATCACTTTTTAAAAAAGAACTGAAATGAGGTTCTGCAGTTGGAGAAGGCAACAAATGAAACAGAAATGACTGAGTTCAACATCTAGTTTGGGGTCACAAATAAGAGAATCAGCAAGCATGGAAAGAGGCCCAGAACTGAACACATAAAGACAGAGAGAAATGAGCAGTACCTCAGAGGCCAATGGGCATGTAATAAGAGTTATAATCAGCACCGACAGAAGAAGCCAAGAAAATGAGGACAAAATAGCCAAAATATCTAAGTAACAAATATACCATATATCCAGAGTTCAACATCCCATTGGACACATCCAAAAGGATCCACACAGAGAAACATCATCAAACTCCTGTGACTTAAAGAAAAAAGAAGAAAATCATAATGCAACAAGAGGGGAGGAGAAAAGTCCTGTTCTGGCTTTTCACCAGAAACAAGAGGCCATGACAAGGTGGAGCTACAGCCAAGCGATGAAAGCACAATGCTGCCAGCCAAGACTTCTATACCCAGCAAAACTATCCTCCAGAATTTAACTCAAAATAGAAATATTTCTAGGTAAACAAAAACTCAAATAGCTGATGACTGGCTGACTTGCCTTAAAATAAGTTTCTGTAAGGAGTCTTTCAGGCTAAAGGAAATTATTCCAGAAACAACTAAACCACCCAGGAAGCAATGAGAAAATAAATAAAAAGGGTAAATAGATGACCAGTTACTATAAATGTGTAGCTCTCTTTTTTTTTTTCATTTCCTTTTCGGTGCTGAGGGTAGAACCTGGAGCCTGTGCATGCTAGACAAGTGCTGCCACTGAGTCACCTCTCATTTTCTCTTTCAACACCATCAAAGAATATAAGACTGTATAGAGCAATAACTAGGGCCATTGAGACACTCCATGAATAAAGACACGTACCACCCAAGCAAGCCTGATGGCCTGAGTTAGAACCCGAGAACAATGGAAAGAGAGAATGATCTCTACAAAGTTGTTCTTTGACCTCCACATACATGTGTTTATGCTCACACAGTGCAACACACATATGCACACACAACAACAATAATAATGAATAAAGCAATTGCAATCACACTATTTTTTGGCTTAGAATATACACCAAATTATAAGTACAAAGTGTAAAATACAGATAAAATGTTATACAAATTATATGGAAATATTAATGCCAGTGAGGAAAAAAACATCTCCACTGTACCAAAGGTCATATTTTACCAGTATCATGTCAGCATTAAGTTGAAGCTAATTATAGCCATTTAAAATGCATACTGAAATTCATTAAGCAACAATTAAGAAAATAAAGGAACTGGGGAGAAGATTCCACGGATAAAATGCTTCCTATACAAGTAAAATGACTAGAGCTTTTAGCTTCCCCAGAATCCACATAAGACTCAGGCAGGCATGTCTACTCTCTGTAATTCCCAAGTTTGGGAGGAAGAAATGGGAAAGCTGGTTCACTAGAGAAGCTGGAATTGGCAAGTTCTGGGTTCCGTAAGAGACCCTGTCTCAATAAAAAGACATCTGACATCAACTTCAGACCTCCGCACACATGTGCTTCCACATCCGTACAAACACACATATATGTTATATAGCTATAACAACTGTAAACACCATTACTTTGAACTAAGAGCCCTAATATATAAAGTGAACACCACGAGAGAAGGATAATTTAGCAGTGGCATGGGGACTGAAAGAATAACTATAAACCAGCAGGCACACAACAGCAAAAAGCTCCTCCAAACAGCCTCAAAGACTGGAAGCTCCCAAGCTTGCAGGGGACACCCCTCAGGATAGACTGTCCATTGAGCCATAAACCAAATCTTAAAATATTTCAAAAACTAAAGCCTTACAGCCAGGAGTCCAAAACTATGCTAACAAAGACTATGGTGCACAGGTGACACACAAGCATACAGACCAAAGAAACAGAATGGAGAACTCCAAAACTGGCCTGATTAAGGATAACTGATCTTTGACAAATAAGCAGATACATCATGCCAACAGAGGTGCTAGACAAAGACCTAGTCTTATACAAAACACAACACAAAGAAGGCCTAGGGTATGGCTTAATAATGAAGCACCTGACTACCATAAGGCCCCAGATTCAATTACAGCACCACAAAAATGATTATAATAACCAATTCCAGGGTGGAGGATTAGATCAGTCAGTGAAGTGCTCACTGCACAGCATGAAAGCTGACACTCACTTGATGGATCTCTGGCCATCCAAGCATGAGAACTGGAGTTTAAAAACACAGAGCTTACATATACCATACACATACACACATTAAGATAATAATTCATACTGCTGCTAATAATAAATTTAAAGTGGGTTCCAAGTACACAGAGGTGATGGCTGAAGATTCTACTCCTGGGTAGGCATGCCCACAGTAAAGCAGAGAACACTAAAACACACTCTGCCATAGGCAGTTCCCAAGGCCGTCACCCCTGCACCTTGTCTGATTGTACACTGTTGATAAGCCTGAATGTGCCACAGTTAGGTGTTCTGGCCCATATCATCACCTCGCCCCATGAAGCAATAGATCCTTCAAGTCCCTCACTATTTCTGATGTGGTCCGTGTCCGAGACCCTTATGACTTGACAGAAACATCAATGCTCCCTGAACAAATGCTATCATCTAGCAGAGGCTTCACTCATATTGTAAGAGAGCGTGGGAGTGAGCTTCCCATGCACATTGCTGTTTACACACCTACAGGAACTGCTCACATGGATCTCTCTACATGGCATGGCATACACTTTGTTTAATGGCACTAGCCACAGCTAAATAGATTCTACACTACAGGACCCTGTTGGGAAAAAAGTCAACATTCTGGAGCAAACTAAATGGGCCAAAGTACATTCTCATGAGAAAGCTGTCTTCTGGGAAGCCATTCTTGAAAGCATAGTGATACCCAACTACCACATGAGCAATGCCAGAGCCATCGGACATGCCATATCATCACACCTCTCTCCTATTGGATGGCTGAGAAATGGAAATGGATGGTATAGAACTCAAAGAAATATTTTTAAAGGCTTGATGAGGTCAAGCGAACCCAGATGAAAAGCTGAACAGACCTTGGAAGACAGCACAAGGTAAGAATGACCTTTGAAAGAGAAGCAAATAGCAATTTTGAAAATGAGACACTACATGACCGTGAAACTTCTCCCAGAATCCTTAGAAACAAGCCAAGTAGCAGCAAAAGCAGTAAAGCTTCAAACAGGCCTGAGAGAGGCTGGTCACACAGGGAAGAACAAGGGAGGACAAAGACAGTTCAAACTGCCTGAAATACCATCACAAGACTAAATATCTGTGACACAGGGACACACAAAGGTGAGGATCTGGAGGTCATGGGCAAAGAACATATGTTCAAAGACAAGGCTGCAAAAAGCCTCACAAATCATGAGAAAGGCATGGAGGTTCATGCACAGGAGAATGGCAGACCCCAGAAAGAAATACCCAAGTAGACCGTCACCGTGACATGTTAGAGTAAGCCACCAAAAATACAGTCCAGAGATAAGCTTTTTGTATCTGTAAGAGAAAATCCCCCTGTGCTGTTTTAGGCCGGGTCTATTAGACCAACAAACAGCAGGAAGCTGCTCAGGAACTCCAGAGGCTGGCATGGACTGGCAGGCTTTCAGTGTTAAAGTCCCAACCAAGGATACTATAGGATGGTGCAAAAGTAGCTTTGGTTAGCTTTGTTGAAACTTGTTATTTGGTGTTAGAATCCATTCCTAAATTAATACAAACATCATATATATCATTTTAATGATCATTTCTTCCTATGTGGTTTGTTTTTTGCTAATGACAAATTCCTGTTTATATTTTATGCCATGTAAGACAGAAAGAAAACTCAAGCAATTGTATCATTCGAGTTCAAGATGAGTTATAACAGTGGTACAACTCACAACAGCAACCATGCTCTTGTGATGTGGGAATGCCTTTCTGTATGCTGTGAATCTCAATGTTTAAATAAAGGAGCTGTTTTTGGGCCATGTCAGGCACCATAGAAGAAGTAGGAGGAGGAATCAGAATAGGTAGGAGAAGCGGAGTCAGAGGCAGATAGAGCCAGCTGCCCAAGGAGCAACATGTAAGGAACACAGATGAGCCACGGGCCACGTGGCAGACAGTTTAATAGAAATGGGTTGATTTAAGATGTAAGGGCTAGCTAGCAATGTGCCTGAGCCATAGGCCAAACAGCATGAAGTTAATATAAGCGTCTGAGTCATTTCTGGGGGTCTGAGCGGTGGGCAGCTGGGCAGCTAAGGGGTCTGGCGCGGCAGGTCTGTGGGTCCAGGTCCCTCGAGCCACCCGGGATCAAAAAACCCCACTACTATACTCTTGGCCTAAGAACTGCTAAAAATTCACAAGGCAGTGACTTAGCTCTGCAGAGAGATAAGATCCTTGAAAAGAGGCAGTGAAGCTCAGGCCACCAGGAGCTGACAGTGACCGTCTGAGAGCAGCAGCGGAATCAGATCTGAGATGTCACCAAGGAACTCAAGTGGACCTTTTAAGAGCCATGTGGTATTTGAGTCAAACTGGAACTGAGAAAAGGTCACTAAGAGACATCCCATAAATTCCAAGAAATAAAGAGCATCACCATTTTGGACTTCTTTGATCTATACAACAACAAAGAGCCATCTACCTCACTACACAACAATTGGATCATGATGTAGTGTCTAGACAATGGGCTGGACCCAGGAGAAAAGATTTCCCAAAGCCAAACTCACACCAGTGAAGCTCATGTTGCTGTCTGGTGTCTGATACCAGTCATATCCCACTGAAGCTTTCTTAATCCAGAGAAACTATCACACCTGAGATGTGTGCTCTGAAAATCCACGGGAGGCATCAAGTAATGAACCACTTGTCACCAGTTATAATAATTTAAAATTCATCATCCAAAACTTTAATTCCTCTTGCAACAAACTCAAGATACACAACATGATGTCCTTCAGAAATAAAAAGAAACAAAAACATTCAGAGGTGAAGGACACATGAATATCATCAGTCAGTCTCATTAGAAGATCAGATACATGAAGCAGAGGCAGGTGACACTCGGGTGTTAACAGCACAGTTACAAAGACAAACAAAGCCAAAGAGCCTCAAAACTGAACAAGAAAGAAAGGACCATAAAGGACTCAGTTAGAAGAATACTCATGGCATGACCATCTCTCAGCCTTTCAAGAGTAACTTTGGATGTGAGTGAATACTCTAGTTCAAAGACAGACCAGTTGAATAGCATTGACAATGCATGCATGTGTGCGTGTGCGTGTGTGTGTGTGTGTGTGTGTGTGTGTGTGTGTGTGTGTGTACATGTGTATTGTCTACAAGAAACTCACATCACCAATAGAGACTGAAAGTGAAAGCATACAAAAGACAGCTGATCAAACAGAGTCCAAAAGCAAGTAGGAAATGCCATATATACAATACATACGATAAAATACCTTTGTCAAAACTGTTATGCGTTAATGAAGGCCAATCTACAATCAGTGTGTTGGTTCATCAGGAAAACATGACCTGTGCACCTCATGCTAGAACATACAACATTATTGTGGTGGTTTGAATAAGTATTGCCCCTAAGCCTCTTGGGATTGAATGCTTGGCTCACAGAAAGTGGCTCTATTAGGAGGTGTGGCCTTGTTGACAAAGTGTGTCACTGTGGAGGCGGGCTTTAGGTCTCATATACGCTCAAGTCAAGCCCAGTGTGACAGCTCACTTCCTATTGCCTGAAGATCAAGATGTCGAACTCTCAGCTACCACTCCAACACCACATCTACCTGTGAGCCATCATGCTTCCTATCATCATAATAATGGACTAAACCTCTGAACATGTGAACCTGAAAGCCACCCCCAATTAAATGTTTTGCTTTATAAGAGTTGGCATGGCCATGGTGTCTCTTCACAGCAATAGAAAACCTAACTAAGACAATTATATAAATAACATACAGAATAATGGACCTCATGGAAGACACGTGTGCCAGTGCAACAGTGGGAATGTCAGTACCCAGTCCTATCATCAAAATAGAAATTCAACGCAGCAGTATCATAGACTTAACAGACATGTACAGCTACAGAACACATCTTCTTTTCATTAGCATATGGGATACACATCATTTAACTCAAAAAGTTAGGACTCAGGAGTGTGGCTCAGTAGTAGAGCACTTGCCTAACAAGTATGAGGCCCTGGGTGCAATCTCAGAACTAAAGCAAAAAGAAAGAAATGATATTCTGTGTCTTTTCAATCCCAGTGAAAAAAGACCAAGAGTCAGTAGCAAAAATGAACTTTAAAATCCCATGGACATGTGGAGAACACAGCACACCCTGGAATGAACACTGGGGGCCACTTAGAACATGTAAATTTTCCTAATGTGAATGAAAAAAGAGATACCTGTGGGGTACAGCACAAGAGATGCTAAAAGAAGGATCCACAGCAATAGTGCCCAGACTGTAAAACATCAAATAAAAAGTTCAAGTTGCACCTCAAGTTGTACTTAGAAAGTCAGTAACAAACAAAACTCACAGTTAATGTGGAGCAGAATGAAATGAATGTCTAAAAACAAAACAAGAAAGTGAAGCAAACAGTTCAAACTTCACCTGACCTGGAAAGGAGGAAAAAGTCAGGTGAAAACAGACAAGAAAAAAGAGACATCACAACAGATACCCAAGAATCCAAGGAGTCATTAAAGATTAACTTAGGAAAACTATACATAACAAATTGGAAAACCCAGAGGAAGTGCACATATTTACAGACACAGATAATCTCCCAAAATTGAAATGAGATTTTTTTTTAGACCTGAACAGATAAATAACAATGAGATAGGACAATAAGAAATAAGAAAGTCTTCTGTTGCAGGGAAGCCGAGATCTGGACAGCTTCTCTGCTATACTTGATGTGAGGGTGGAGGAAGCCAGAGGCCTACATACAGCATCTTTTCTTGAAACAGGATCTCCCATTGAGCCTGGAGCTCACATTCAGCTAAATCAGGGAGCTTCGAGGATCAGCCTGTCTCTGCCTCCCCATGTCTTATGTGGGAGCTAATGGATAAAACTGAGGCCTTGTGCTTTTAGAGTGAGTGCTTAACTGATGGAACCATTATCCAGGTCCTCAACAAATCTTTAGAGAAGTAACATGAGCTTCTCAAAGTATTCTGTAACATAGAAAAGGAGGAAAACTTGCCAAGACTCATTTTTTGAGGACAGTAAACTCTAGTACCCAAGGAGGAAGACACACACACACACACACACACACACACACACACACACACACACACACACAAACTATAGACCAATATCTCCAGTGAACAAAGACACAGAAACCCCTAACAAAATACTAACGGATCAAACCCGACGGCTCACCCAGAGAGTCACCTATGACCCAATGGGTTTCTTCACAGGGATGAAAACATGTTTCACCCTTGCCATCTTAACAGGAGAGATGACAAAGCGATTATGTGATGATCTCAACAAATGTAGGAAAACATCTGGAGTATTCAACTGCCCTCTGAAATAAAAGCCCTGGTCAGAGTAGACGTAGGTAGATTGGGCCTCAGCACAGTGACAACGAGAACACAAGAAAACCCACTGCAGTCATCATGAGGAAAACCTGCAAGTGTTTCCCCCAACACCAGGAACAAGAGCATAGTGGGCTCGCCCTGATTTTCTCCAGAACATTACACGTTCTACCTGGGGCAGGGAGACAAGACAAAGAAGAAAAGTCTTACAAACTGGAGGGGGCGGTCAGATGACCTGTGGCAGAACAGGAAACAGCAAGTGACACTTGAGCCAGAAGTCAAGCCGGGCTGGAACCTAAAGGCCTGTTCTCCACTTCCTCCAATGAGGCCCTTCCTCCATGGGCTTATACATCCCATAATAGCACCACCAGTTGGGGGCCAAGTATTCAAACACATGAGCCTATGGGGAACATTTGACATCCAAGTTCCAACAGTAGGGTTTTAAAAGAAAGAGTAAAAATTGTACTGGAGAGATGGCTCAATGGTTAAGAGCACTTGATACTCTTCTCAGGGTCCTGTGTTCAATTCCAAGTGCCTACCCTTGACTATATCTCCTGAATCTGACATCTCACATACTCACACACGGACACCATACATACGCATAGTTAAAAAATAAAAGACAAAAATTTAAAACAAAAATATGTAGAGATTAAAAATAAAAGGCAAGGATTTATCAGTATGATATGAAAATTACAAATTTGCGTACACCTAACTGAGCCCCACCTACATGACAGAAAACCTGACAGGCTTGAAGATGAGAGTAGGCAACTGAACCCAAACAGTGTAAATTACAACTTCCTGTTTTCGGTGGTGTCTACAGCAAGCAGGCAGAGGACCCAAAGGGAATCAGTGGGGTGGAGAGAACTGTAAATCAAGCAGACCCCATAACTCTTCAGAGCCCCACCCCATGGTGGAATGCACAGGAGACACACCATGAAAGGCTGTGTGTGGCAAGCCACGAGGCCAGCTCAAGAAATCTGAACAGAGAGAAACAATGGGATGTTCTCCCAGGAGCCATGGAGTAAGATTACATTCCAGAGACGGAGACTGTGGAAGGTCACAGATGCATGGGTATTAAACAGCACTTCTTACTAGGTAGTGAATCAGAAAGGAAATGGAAAACACTTTGAATGAGTGAATTCAGAAGAAGAAAGAAGGAGGAAGAGAGAGAGAAAAATCTGTTATACTCAGAAATAGAAGAGGGAACATCACTTTGTCCTCATAGAAATAAAATGGAATACTACAGCAACTGTACACCATCAAACTAGACAAAGTACATGAAACAGGTCTGACAAGTGACAATTTAGGGAAAGGGAAGAGCACAAACATTCTCAAACACAAGCTGTCCTTACGGTCCCCAGGCTACACACAAGAGCCTGGGAAGGGAGGTCCTATCCAGGACGTGGCACAGCTAGATTCATAATTTTAAGACTGCCCTCCTCCTTCCCAGCCTTAGGTGTCTGGGATCCTTAAATGCCGGGATGGTTGGATGAGGTAAGATTTGGATGAGGTAATGCAATGTCCTGCTGCTCTGGTGGCTGAGCTTTGAGGAAGGAAGATCAGTCCCTCCCCAAGTCTTCTGGGTCCCTATGGTCTTTTCCTAGTACAGCCTCCCTGGGTGCTTAGCTCCTCCTAACATCTTGCAGATCCCCAAATGGAGAAAGGCAAGCCTTGCACTCAGGGCCAAGAGACACCAGGGCAGGCTGGAAGCAGCAGCCACACCTTGTCCTGGGTGTCCTGCTTAAAAGGAAGTGGTAGCATATTGTTCTCACTTAACAGTTAAATGAAAAGCTGGTTAAAAAAAAAAATGGTTAAGTGACACAATCCTGCTCTGAGTGGTGTGTGTTTGCCACAGCCAAGTACCTTTACCTGGTAAAAGATATCCCATGCATAAGGCTGCTATTTGTTGCTGTTGAACAGTAAGTACCCGAGGCTGCAGGGAGCAGTCAAGTGGCGGGACACCAGTAAAGACCGACTTTACTCACACCTATTAAACTTTTGATTTCTGAACCATGTGACCATAGCTCAGATCCAAAGAAAAATCAAATGAAAAAATAAATTAAAGATTAAGACAAGCGTGAAATAAATTAGAGCAATGTCCACTCCTCCAAGAGAAGTCTCAATTGTGACGCCTGACTGGCTGAAGCTGAGCAGACACCATCTGGCCAGGAGCTACTGCCCCTGAAGCCTTCGTTGTGGCAGTGGGCTAGATTCCTGGGCACTCAGCCCACTTCCCACCCTTCACCATCGGCCTTCTCCCAGCAGGTGCCAGGGACAGCTCATTTGGCCCATGGGGCCATTATCAACACACAATGTCCTGCCTGTTCCCAGGGCCCAGCCAAATGAGACCTGCCCACTACCAAAGACTCTTCTCAAACCCTAGGGTCCAAGGCTGGACCAAAAGTTAGGACTGAAGATGTGGAGCTTCCTGGAGTTTGTGTGTGATAAGCAGACCACCTGAGAGGAGGCTTCTGCCCTGGGAGTCTGTTTTCTCATAGTTACCCCTAGAAAGAACACTCAACACACTACATCCTTCTCTGTGGCTGCACAGCCAGACCTATGGGCTCTGCCTGTGAAGTCGATCCTTCTCATTCTGCTTTCTTCCTTTATCTCTTTCTTTAAAAGATTTGTTTATTTTATTTTATATGCATGTATGTCTGTGTGAGGGTGCCAGATTCCCTGGAATGAGAGTCACAGACAGTTGTGAGCTGCCATGTGGGCACTGGGAATTGAACCCAGGTCTATTTGGAAGAGCAGCCAATGCTCTTAATCGCTGAACTGCCTCTGCAGCTCCCCACCCCCCATTCTGCTCTCTGGATGAGTGTACTCAGAGGCAAGTGAACCATCTTGTCTCTAGGACACACATGTAAAATAGTGATCTGGATCTGAACCCAGGCCCTATAGTCTAGAGGCTAGGATTTCCCACTACACATCTGGCTAAAATGCTCACAGTTCCCAGAGGCCTTGAGCACTGAGCCCGAAAGCATAGAGAAAGAAGTGAGCTCACATGAGAGCCACGGGTGATGGGGTCCTCAGTAAAGAACCCACTATCTTGACACATTCTCTGCTGACTTTCCACCCACACCTGTCACTGCCTCTGCTTCGGCTACCAGGCCTCACATAGAGTTTTACCCAGATGTTGGAAACATACCTTTCTTCCTATAGACCCCCTCATGGATAGGGGATGCTGTGGGCTCTTACTATTTGGATATGGAATGTCTACTGTGAGCCCCAGTGATGAAAGGTAGGTCTCCAAGCATCAATGCTCGGAGACAAAGATTAGGAGAAGGGATTGGACTGATATGGATTCATATCCTGATGGGCTATCTACTGGAAGCTGGTAGATCCTGTAGGATCTGAGCCTAGTTGGAAGAAGTCATCCAGTGAGAGGATAGAAGTCTCTGACTCTGAAGCCCAACCCACCACAACTTTCTGTCTCTGTTCTGGTTATGGAGACAAGATGCTAGCCAGCCTTTCCATCCATAGATCTCCAGAACACACCTCAAGATGATACCTCTTTTCCTCTTCTCCTGCAGGCGGGGGTGAGGCAGATGCAACTGTGGGCAGAAAGGACCCCAGGGAGTACAGAGCTGGTACTTAAGCCAGTTCTAGATGGTTGCACTATGCACAAGCCCAGCAGCAGCACCGGTAGCCTCATTCATTTGCCTCCTGACTGGAAAGTTCAGTCCTGGCCTAGATCTGCCCTTTGCCTATTACACTTGCCTTAGAACATTCATAGCCCAAGTTTCCTTCCATATCAGTGGTCCTGGAGCACCAAGAGAAACCTGAGCTTCACGGGTACGCAATGAGGAAACATGGAGGTATAAGCTAAGGAGTAGCCCAGTTTCAGAAAGGAAGCCCACAGCTGTATGAAGAGACAGGGAAGCCAGGCCTGAGAAGCCAGGACTGCACCAGGACACAGAGACAAGGCCAGGAGCAAAGCAAGTGACAGAATGGAAAGACAGCCTAGAGGAAAGAGCAACACCTGGGCAGGAGTGGGTGGCCAGAGAGACAGGGAGGGTACCTTTGATCCCAAGGAGCTCTACCCTGACACTCTTCTCCCATACAGGCCATATGAGAGCAAGCAACAGTCAGCATGGCAGCTGGGAAACAACTCTCAGGGGCTCAGAGACTGGATGCAAATCCTTGTAGTTAGCTGTCTACCTTTGGGCACTGTTCTCTGCCTCGGTTTTATCATCCACAAAATGGAGCTAAAAGGAGGTAAAATATTAATATGGCACAGCACTGGGTCTAACACAGTAGGCCTCCAGCAAGTGCATATTAATCCTTATTTGTGGAATTTCATGTTCTAATACTGAACGAATGATGTGGGGTGGATGGAGCTGGGATGAGGCAAGGCTCTCAAGCAAATAGGGGCCCAGGAGCCTCGGGCTTTCTCTAGGAATGAACATTACAGCTGAGTGCTGTGACTAATCACTCACCAGCTCCAAGAAGATACTGAGCCAGTCCATGCCCAGTGTAGGTTGTTCATCCAGCATTTGAAGATGAAAGAGTTTTAAAAAAATAGAGTATTTTGGCAAGTAGGCCAATAAGATGAGGCCCTGTGCAGACATACACAGTGTGTGTATATAGAACAGTGTATACAGAGAGGTACATTGTAATGGAACACACACACACACACAATTACATGTAGGATATGCACCAATTGCGTCTTGCCTTTGGGACTATAGAGTCATAGCCATTAAACAAACCCAATCACCTCCACTGGGCCCACAATCTACAACCTTGAAGATTCAAAAACTTTTAAAAGATTTTGTTGGTGTTATTTTTGCTATTTAATATCTCAAATTATAAAATTTTATTATCAGTTGAACATTTGAAAACCTTCCTCCAAGCACTTTCAAGGTCAGGGTTCAAGACAAAGACCATACATAGCTTGTCTGCAAACCTCACACATCCCCTCAACCCACAGAAAGTGTTATCTGGGAATACTGCTGTCTGGCCAGCTCCAGGAGACTACATTTCCCAGCCTCCCTTGCAACTAATTAAGGAGCCTCAGGGAATCAGGGAGGGATAATGGGAAAGGAGCCAACAATGAATAACACTTGCATTTCATGAAGAAATGGGTATTCTCCCCCTCTTGCTCAACTCCATTTTCAGCTGTCCGGGGAAGGTGAGCCTGAGGGTGATTACCCTGAACTCACAAGGATTTTCTGAGGACGCCAGACTCACATCCTGGTCCTAAAACACCTTATTGGACCATAAACTGGAAAAACTGTCAACACTCCCAGTTTGCCATCACTCTGTCTTGTTTAAGCTTCATGTTTGGAGAGCTCTTCATTATGGCAGCCAAGCCCAGGCCTCTTGTGATAGGACCCAGGAGACGGGCAGGGTCTCAAGGGGACAGACACAGCCTGAAAGGAAAGAAATGGCCTCTCTTTCTGCCTCCACTCAGGTACAAGCACACAGAGCCCCCAGAGACACGGTAAAGGAAGGAGGAAAAGCAGATCCCTGTGTGCATGGTACTGTAGCCATACCGCTTCCAGGCAAGTCCCAGGAGATTGCCATACTCTCCTGAATGTCCTCCCCTTTTTAAACCACACCAATCTCTACCTGCATCTAGTTTCAGCCACTCAGCAGCAAGAGATCTCATTCAGACACACTGGAGGGCATCCTTCCATTGCTCCCCAGTCTCATGTGCATACTCCTGGCTGGCTTGTGCTGTCCCTGACCCCTCTTGTCAATGCTTGACTATCACATGACAGTTCTCTTTCCCACACACTCTCATGATCTCTGTACAGTAATGTGAGCCAGTCAGGGGTCCTTTCAAGAGCTGGAACCAGGCTATTTGGACTTCAGCCTCCAAAAGTATAAACTAGATAAATCTCTTTTCTTTATAAAGCATCCAAACTCAGGTATTTTGTTAGAGTAACAGATAACAGACGGATTATTCAGGAGATTTTCAAACAAGGATTGGAGAAGACAGCATAGAATAGTTCACGAAAAGAATGATAGCCAGTGTGGTGGAAAAACAGAATCAAGAGGCCAGGTGGGAGGACATAGGGTTAGCAGACATAAGGCTGGTGCTAAGCTCTAAAAGAAGGCTTTAGGATAGTACTGTGAGTGAGAGAATTAGCCACAAGTTTTCCCCAGAAGGCCAACATTCTTTCAAATACCACAATATCTTGATGCTATGGCAAAGAGCATCCAGCAGAGTTGCGTTAAACATGGGTCTCAACTCACATGGGGTTGTGTAGCTGGGGATAAAAGGGTAACAGTAAAATCTTCCTGGACATACAACTGCACCACTGCCAAAATCCAGTTCAAAATCAAAAGCTTAATGAAGCCAGACGCTTCTGCTAGCACTTCCCCACAGCCTTGGTTCTGAGCACACAGGCATGCTTGGCACCGAGCATCCTTATACCACACAACACCACCAGGTGCTGCCTGGAACCAGGGACACCACAGCTTCACTGCACAATGAAGGCTTCTGCTCCTACTGAAGCATAGTGGCCGAATTACGGAAACAAAGACTTCATTTTTCCCTACTGTCACTTCAGCATATAAGTGACAAACAAGTTTGCACTGCATCATACAATGTTTTACTTTTCAAATTATTTGAGTTTCTGACTTGAGTGTCCTTAAATGACTTTTTGGCTTGGAATTAGGGCAGAAGTTCCAACAACGTGTAAATGATTCCAAACACATATCTGCTGTATTGTGCTACGTATTTATGTGAATTGGTTCTCAGCTCTGATGACTACAAAACCAAAACATTGATCAACTCTGGAGACATGAAAGAAGCCCTCTAGCTTTCCAGTATATAACACTCAGCCAAGATTTAATCTTTAATGTGCAAATCTGCTTTTTCTTTAATAGATGGTGAAAGCTATACAAGTAAGCATTTAAAATATCTTTATATTTACTATCAGCAGATATTTAAACTGCATAACTATTTTCATATCCCTATAGACCTGAAGTCATGCATGAGGTGTGTGGTGGCTCAATTGTCATGCTGGGCCACTGCACACCAAAGCTTTCTTGGGCAAAAAGAACTACCAAGGAGAAACATAAGCATCCCTGGGTTAAGGGAATGAAGGCTTTTTCCTCATGTACGTCACCACCTGGTGAAGGGTACAGGGGCCAGGCACATATAGCAGTTCGGGAGACCCAGGGCCCTTTCATACTTTCACTTTGAGCATATGACTACCAAGGCTTGTCATCATCCAGCAGGAGAATGTGGGAAGGAGAATGCAAGATCCTAAGCCAGTGTGGAGCACTCTCTGCCCACTCTCCTATGGCCATGACTCATGTAGTGCCCAGAAAGAAAGACAGTGACACAAACAGCACCATACACTAGTCTCTCCACAGTCCATCCCTTGGGCACCATCCATCCAGACACAGATAAAACCCAGCCTCTCTCCAAGAGAGACATCCCAAAGTCCGATGCAAGCCATGAGTATAGTGTGATGCCTATGCTGTAGAAGCTATGTGTTTGTTACCCCTTATGCACATGGACACACACACACATACTCACATACACACAAATGTGTGCACACACATATGTGCACATGCGCACACACAAACACACAGTCAGGCGGTAATGATGGGGCATGGCAGGGATCTCAGCGAGCCTTCTATTCAAGAAAAGGAGACAATGGCAGCCATCCAGCAGCAGGTGGTTCTCAGTACAGGACAACCTCGTGGGTGTGCAGAGATTCCACCCTGGCAGCAACTGCCGCCCCCCTTCTCAGGCTCTACTGTCTTGGAAAACTACATGTGCCTTTGAGCCTGCATCCACGGCTCTGTGTTCATGGCTTTTCTTGTCTGTTCTTCCCTGGCCACGGCCATTGGAGTAGGACATATGCTGCCCTCTTGGGGTGCCATGGGCTTCCTGGTCTGGATTCTTGATCAAAGATTGTCAGAGGAAATCATCATTTCTTTTCTGATACAACTCATGGTTCACCCAAGTTTCTCATCTGTTCAATTTTGGTCCATTCTGCAGACCATCAATTGTGCCTGCGGGTCTTTCCTTGACTATAGCCCTTTTGTGTTTCTTCTCTGCTTCCTTACCTCCCTACCTCTTCCTCTCAACTTCTTCATGACAGTCTTAAGACTCCATTATGGAGGGAGATGTCACACCTTCCCTGCAGGCTAGCCCACTTTCTACTATTTCAGGGCCAGAAGTGGCTGGTTTTCCATCCCTGAGAACATCTTCTGTTTCTACTTCAGACCAGTTGTTATCCTAGCCAATTCTTCCTAATGCTGACAACACTCAGCTCACTCTCCATCAGCCTTCCTCAGAGCCACAGGCCCAATGCCCTGTGCTGTCTCCAGTTCTCTTGGACATCACTTCTCCCAAACCTGTCACCAACTCCAAACATGGGCCACAACATTTCAGACATGGCTCTCAGTTTTCATCTACACTCGGGAGCTACTTCTGAGTAAGGGAGAGGTCACTTCTGTAAAGAACATCCCCATACCTCACACTCCTCGCTATTTCTTAACCTTGTCGCTTGGCAGAGAGTTGGCCCAGGACTCCTCCGTGCAGTTACCTTAGTCTCTAGTTCCTCTTGTTCCTGTCACCAGCAAGGGGGACAGTCAGACCACAGGGTGTGAAAGGACACCCTTCCAGGACAGACCCAGGAGCCTCTGGCAGCCCTGCTGTCCATGGTCATGTGATCAGAGCTCTATCACTGCCACTCATGAGCCCCAGGGATCCCTCTCTTTCAAAGAGGAGTTAAGATCTCAGGTTTGGGTCTAACCTTAACCCCTGCTGTCTCTATCCTGAGGTCTCCACTCAAGGGATGAGAGTCCAGGCACAACCAGCCTCCAGCTCTCCAGCCCATCTTTGAGATTGCTTCAGCCATAGTAGAAATGACATAGTAGAAATGTGCCCGGTACAGCTTCTTCCAAACATGTCTCACCTGCGACCAAGCACATCAGACCCATGGCTGTGTGCCCAGCCTGGCACAGCTCAGGGCTGAGTGTGGAAGAGGCCCCAACAGGAGTTTGTTTGGAGGGTATATTGACCAAGACCTGGATTCTCTGAAGCTAGTGGCTGTTTTCACACATCTTACCTGCTTGGAAGATGCCCCAGGGCTCTCTTGTTTCCTTTTTCTCATTTTTGCTCCAGTATGGCTGCCACAGCCATCTCTGTAATAGAAGAACCTGGAACATCTCATGTTGCTCCAATGTTGCCTCCTGGGTGTGACACAGCAGACCTGAGCCACACTGATAAGATACAGGGACAAACCTGACAGGACTAAGAAAGCTGTTCAGCCATGAGCACTTACCCCAGGAGTAGCGGGGGCCCTTCTCCTATTCTAGAGGAACAATCCCAAGGCACTCACCGTAGTTCTTTGAGGGGCCCCAGCGGGTACAATTCTCCACACCACACACCAGTGACTAGCTCAGAAGTACATTCTTGGATTAGCCTCCTCCTCAGCTCTGCCTCACCTATACTTCTACTTCTGGTTCCCATTTTACCCCAAACAAACAGGCAGGCCTTAAGTACTTGCTGCAAATGACAGTTTTCAGAGTGGAAAACTTGGGGATCCTCTGAATTTGACCTGCTCACAAGGACACATGTGCAAATCAACAAGCGCAAACAGGATCATGGGGTTGCAGGTCCACAAAGCCACTGATGGTCTCCATCCCAACTTGACGCAGTACCATGGTTTGAATTGTCCTTCTCATCCTGAAGCTGTGCCATGTATCTATCACATGAGAAAGGAGAACCAGATCCTCAGCTTGTCACTCAAGGCTCCAGACTCCCACTGTCCCCAGCTCAGCCTCTACTTCCTTCTCTCCTCAATGTCCCCACAAACACTCTGTGACAAGTTATATACTAAGACAGGCTATGAAATTCCATCCCTCAAAGCCTCAGCTAAGATTGTATCTGGACACAGGGACTTCGCTCAACAACTAAGCTAAAACAAAGTCATTAGCTCAGCCCCTCATGCCATTGGTGTCTGAAGACAGAGGAAGATGGCAGCCATCAGCCATAGGGAATGGCCTCAGAAGAAACCATCTTGGAGGGCATCTTGTTCTGTGAGGACTCAGGAGGTCTCTGTGCTGTGGTGTCATGTTAGTTTGAGTAAATAGCACACTCTTCTATACCTGGTCCCCATCTCTGGGCCAGCAATGCAAGCCCTGCCATGCTAAAGAGTCCATTTCTCACTGACCACACACCCAGCTGTAGAAAAAGTGCCCTGCTCCCATCCATAGATGAGAAGTACAACACTCCTTCACAAGAGAAAGTAGCATAGAGCCCACAGTGGGTCAAACACAAAGGAATCCATCCTGAAAACCCTGCATCCCAAAGGGCATTTTGACTGATGGGCAGAATTGGAATCCACCCTCCCTGGCTGCTCAACCCCACATATCCAGCCCTATGTGAAGAATCCTCAGAGCCATCCCAGGCCAGCCTCCAAAGACTATGCTCAGCAACAGCTGCACTGCCCAGCACAGCCCAGTACCTCCGTCAACAAGACTCAACTCAGACCCCCTTTTATCCTGTCCTGTAGATTGAGAGACAAGGCACTTACTGTGTCAGCAGGCCTATTCTGGGAGAATCCAGAAAACTTAATGGATATGCAAATTGATGCAAATGAGCCAGTTTGAAGCTGAGAGTGGTTCCCTTGACACCATTTGAGAGCTGTGCTAGTGAATAGGGGGAAATGCCTGTGAGTGGCAAGGCATGGTCGGCATGGAAACAGGGCTGCCAAGATGCCTAGGAGACTTCAACCAACCCTTGCACCAACTATGTGAAGCATCTGCTCTTAGCAACCCTGCTCTCACTTCAGTCCCCACTTGAGCTGGAGAGTGTTCTGGACACTGGAGATAAGCTTCAACCCTGAGCCCTGAATGCAGACTCAGGACGTGTGAGCCCCAGAAGGCTCGACTGGGGAGCCCTGTAGGTTACATCTTTCCCAGTAAGTGAAATGTCTAAATTTCAGGGATTCCATCAAAGGGATTCAATGGGAAGGCACTGACTGCCCTACTCATCCCTGGACAGGGACCAGTAGGGTCCTGTCCAAGAGATTTACTCCACAGGGCCCGGGTTAAATCAACACAGAATCAATTCTCAACAATATTCTGCTCTTCCCGAAGAAAGACCCTTCTCTTAACTCTATCCACACAGCTTGGTGGGCTATTTTTATTTGTGTTCTGGGTGAAATAAAACAAGTTAAAGCAGAGCATGAAATTTGAGGATTTCACCTTAAGGGGGGAAAAATTCCCCCTTGCAATAACAATTCTCTAGAGCTAGAGTACTACCCACGGCCAAGAGAAGCCCTCCCCTCCAAGACAAGTCCAAACGCTTCAGCGTTATGAAAACTCGGAGGACTGCTATGCCACCAAAAATTTATGACCCCCAAATCATTCCTAAAAGACAGTGCACATTCCCCACTGAGGGCCACCTTCTAGTACAACCAGCTCCTCTCTAAGTGAGCCAACAGGGCCACAGCTGCCACGTCAGACACATTCAGGCTGCCTGAGGCAACTGTTCTGTGGGGCCAGGAACATTCTGTCTGTGCACATCTGCCTAGCGACAGCACTATAAAGTCCTGGAGGGTCCCCTTCCACCCCCTAGAAACCGCAGTCACCTCCACCCTCAAAGACACAGAGAGAATCTCTGTTCCTGCCTCAAGCCCTTCTGCCTCCCACCTCCACTGGGGGAGCTGAAGCAACTGCCCTTATACTGTTTTGCCTTTGAAGACAACAAACCAGGACACACCTCAGCTAAAAGGAAACTTAGAGAGCATGTGGCTCCCGGAGCTTTGGGAATGTGGAAACCAAGTAGGGGTGGCAGTGCAGGAAATCTCCTCAGCCCACGCAGGGGTGGAGATTTAGGTGGGCCCCCAGTTGTCCTGAATCCAAAGCTGTGGCTCTCACACAGCAGGTAATGTAAGGTAAGCTGGACTGCAGACAGGGGTTTGAATTTACAGACTCAGATCCAACCTCCTCAAGTACTGGACTGCCCTAACCCAGGAGCATAATCAAGATGACATATCTATCTGCCTAAAAGGAAGGTTATTACAGGAGTCCTTTTGTGCCAAAGGAGCTTCAGAGACAGATTTCACGGTTTGGTCCCAGTTTTCCTGCCCTTTGTCCCTATCCCTGACCCACCCTCTCCAGGTTAGCTGTGGGCTGACTATGTTGATCTTTGTCTCTCTTTGGACTGCTCCCATTTCTGGTCCCAGCAGGTCCTCATAGGGCCCAGCTCTCCCATTTTGGCTCTTCAAGCAACATCTACATGCCAGGCACTTCCCTACAGGAGCTCCCTTGACCCCATAACCACCTGCCATAAGGCTTAAAGCAGCAACACCCAGCAGAAATGGGTCCTGAGAGGTCACACAGCCCAGGGGCAAAGTGCCAAAATTAGGGCTCTTCCCTGCCTCCATCTGACTTTGCCAGTTCACAGCCTCCGTCTGACAAGCGTGAGGATGAGACCCTGAGCTCACCAGGCTCAGCTGCAGGTAACTGTGGCATTGCCTAACAGTCATAATGCAAAGGCTGTGCCAAGCCCTTTTCTATTTAGACTCTCCAATCCACTCTGAGGCTCAGAGATGCTGCATAACTTGCCCAAGGCCACACAGCAGGTAAGAAGGATTCCGATGCAGGTTACTTCAGGTGAATTAGAGGTCACAATCCAGGCAACTCGGGCAGGATGCAGGGGGAAGGGGAGGAGTGCAGAACATGTCCTCTCTCAAGAGAACCACTCCCCCATTCCAGTCTGCAATCTACAGATGGAGATACTGGGATGATCATGGTTTCTGATTCTTCAAGAGAAGATAGAGAGGCTGGGGTGTGGCTCAGTGATGGAGTGCTTGCCGGGTAGCCATGAAGTTCCAGGTTCCAGTTCCAGCATCAAAAGAGAAGATAGAAAGCTGGACCCTTGTGGGAAAGGCCACATATGGGGGGGGGGAGATATCTGCAGGCTGACTGGGCTCCAAGGCTGCCTGCTACATGGGGCTTGGGATTTTTCAAGTCTGAGAGGGTGAGCATGCAGCCTCCCTCCACACAGATGAGGAAACCGAGGCCTGTGGAAAGAGACTCCTGGTCACCTCATCCCTCAGCAAAAACATGAGAACAGCAAATGCATTCTTTCCTGGCTCCTAGCCCAGGGACACAGGCTGTGGGGAAGCTTCAAAGGGATTACAAGGGCTGAGTTTTTTTGGACTCTCTGGGTGGCTGAGACCAGCTAATGTCTCAATGTATCCATCTGCAAAATGGGGAAGGGCCCAAATGAGAAGAGCTTCCTCAAATAGACAATGAGGGATGGTGGGTATAAATAAGTAATGTCCCTAAGTGTTAGAGGGTATTTCTATACAGAGCTGACTGGAATGCCAGGCTGGAAAAGACCCCATGTCATAGCCCTCCGCTCTAGAGTGTGCAAGGGCTTGATCTTGTGTGATCCTCTCAGAGGCTGGCACTGGGGCCACTTTCTGAACAAGGCTCCACTTGTGGCCAGAGACCCAGGGCCAGTGGCATCTCCGGCTTTGCACTGCCGGCCCCCAACTCTCTGGGCTGTCACCACAACATAAGCTCACTTTCTGCCCTTTTGAAGTTCAAAGAATGGGCCTCACCCCTCCAAAGCAGGCAGTAAATCAGGCAAGAGAAAGGAACCTGTCCATCCCAATTGAGTTATGGCAGCTGCGGCGAGACAGCCCTCACCCTCTAGGCCAGGCAGCCCCACCCTCACCTGCCCCTTCTGCCCCCTTCCTGGACCTGCCCAGCCCCTCCATCCCCTGCCAGGCCAAGACCCCAAAGCACATGGCTAAAGTTTTCATAGGACCCTTCCTCCAGCCCCATCTTTTATAGGATGGATTGCTCGCCCCTCCACTCTTTATCCAGAAGTAAGTCAGCACTTGCTTGCATACTATTGCTGTTGGGGGGGCTCACTCTTATACTCAGCTAGTTCTGTAATAAGGATTCACAATGGACTTCCCATGGCTTTCTCATCTCCCTCTGGGTCATAGGCCCTCCATCCTAAGAAGTCTCTGCAGAGACAGGGAGAGAGCAACAATTGTGGGGCCCCTGAGAGCTCTCTGTGTCTCAGAGCTATCTAGGGAGGTAAAGGTTTTGTTGGTGTGGATGCACATGGGGTGGTCTATATATAGGCACAGTAGGAAGGTCTGGGACAAGAGTGTGCACACATGGGGAGATGAGAAGTGTGGTTTCCTGTGATCTCAGTGCAGAAGCAGAGCCTGAGAGCAGCATCTGAAGCAATGGAAGGAGGGGAGCCACTGTGGGTGCTCACACATATGAATGAGGTCAGTGTGTGGGTGTGTGGATGAGTGGACACTGATGATTCAGGGCATTGGGGAAGCATAGGTGTATTACAAGAAGGAGCTTAAAGTGAGAGAACTGGAGATGGGAAGATGTTCAAAGTACTTTCTGTGAAAACAGGAGGACCTGAGTTAGATCCCCAGTGCTAGGATGGGTGGTGGGAGAAGGCTGGTCTCCAAAGCCTATTCTCCACCAGTATAGCCAACTGGGGACCTCTGAGTTAAAGACAGATTTTTCTGCAAAATAAACACATAGTAAAAGAAATGTAAAAAGCAATAGAAGACACAAGACATCAGCTTCTGGTTCCCACATGTATGCACATACCTGTTTTGTGTGTGTATCTGCTTACACGTGTGCACACATACTAACAGGACACAGAGAAGATGAGATGAAATGAAAGTTGAGGGAGAATGCGGGTGTTTCAAGAGCTAGAAGATGGTGTGACCATGTGTGAGGGTGTCCATGCAGTAGCTGTGTGGTGGGAGTTTTGTGAGATTCTGATTGGAAGGTCAGTTGGTATCAGGTGTGAGAACATGAATGTGTTGAGGGGCAACTGTGTGCCAAAACAGGGAAGAATGTTGGAGAGTGAGTCACCAGCAAGATCAGTGTCTAGTGTTCATGTCTGAATGGGGCTACTGCCCAAGCAGTGTCTCTAGACACCCCAGTGCCCAGAGTCCAGTGAGTCCTAGAGGGGACTGGGTGGCATGGGTCACATAGGCAAATGGCCCTGGACAAGCCAAGTCTCTAGAGCATTGTTCCTCATCCTCAACTGAGTGATTCCAAGAAATTATGGGCAGGTGAATGGTTTCCATACCCTGCCAAGCCCTTCCCAAGGTAGTAACTGCATTTCTGGTGATAGGTTCTCAATCGGGGTTCCTCACCCAGACCATCTATCCATCTGCTGCCTGCTGCTTGCCACCTGCAACCCGGGACACATCTCAGCTGTCAATAGCCAGGAGGGCATTTAAATCAAAACCCAGATATCCACAGTTCAGTGGCTACTCTGTGGAAGTGCAGTGGGACCCCCTGCATGCCCCTCCCACTCCCTTGGTTCATCTCCACTCTGAACCTATTTCTCACTCTGTAAATGGGAATGATAGCCCTACCTTCAGATGGACAGTGAGAACACGGGACGGTGGCTGTGAAATGCTGATCCCAAGGCCCATGGAGACTACAACATGGTCCAGGGTCAAGTTCTAGACCATCTAGTGGGAGGATGTTCTAGCAGACATCACCCCAGTAATCTGGCTGGCATCCATACAACAGCCATACCTCTCTCTCTGCTAACAGGACATAGTCCCAGAAGATGCCTGACACTAGGCACACACAGAAAGTGATGTCCCTATCATAATCATCTGTCTGTACCTGGTAAGTGACCATGAGGAATTCTCTGGAGACTTCTGGAAACAGGTGTCTACCCAGATAACAGAAGTGTGTTCTGAGAAAACCCCTTTGTACTCCATTCTTGCACTTCCTAGTTTGATTATATGTGGTGGTTGCTGCATGGAAGTCTTTTTGAGACCAAAAGTCAACCAAAAGGGAACAGTAAACACACTGTGGAACTCTATGGGATGTGATGAGATATTTTATATTTACTAAAATCAGTCTGGAATATCTGAGAACAGATCCACCCACAGTCCAGCTATGAGGGTCAGAGAGTGGTAACTCACGACTTTAATCCCAGCACAGAAATGACAGTTATTACAGATTGATTTTATTAAATATAAAATATATCACCACAATGGGAGAATGGGAAGAACCGGGTTCCTGGTGTCTTTGCTAAGCCCATCAAGTCCTCATATCTTATTTACCTCCTGATCTTGTAAGGTAAAAGTCAATGCCCTAGGTGAGTGGGTTCCCACAGCATTCTACGTAACCATTCAAGGACAGGAGAGCATTTACCAGGTGGGCAGGACACAGCAATGCCTCGCAGTTTCTTACTAGTGTGCTAATTGATAATAGGAGCAGAGGAATTGCTGCGCTCTGGCACCAGAGAACAGAAGCAGGCAAAGCTGTGGGTATGGAAAGAGGTGAAGCAGGAAGCACCCACCTAGTGTGGAGTCTGAATGCTGAGGAATGGCTGTGTTGGAGGAATACGGGTTAGCAAGGGAGATTGGAAGTGGGGAAGCCAGCAGGACTAGAGGAGAGTCTCTGGACCAGATGGGGAAAGCAAGGGGGCAAAGAGATGAGGAACCACAGAGGAAGATGAGCAGAGGGGAGCCATTGTCCCAGCCCTCTACATCCCCCACCTCAGAGTCCCCCATTCCTATAGTCCATGTTCTATATGTCAGAGAAACTTCAGCTAGCACCTCCTCCCCGCCCCATCAGTCTCTAAGACACAAAATTTCACAGCTCCTTTTGATGCCCTGATGATATGTCAACACCCTACTACCCCACCTCCCCAACCACCACCTCTCCTCCCCTCTCCCTGCTGAGTCTCAGCCATTTGACCTTCCCATGGCAAGTCTATCTGTGTGCCTTTACACATGCTGTCCCCACTGTTTGCAATGCATTCCCTTCAAGAGTCATCAGGTTCCAACCCCCACTTCTAATCCCTATTGGTGAGGTCTTCTTGGCTACTTTTCCTTCACTCTACCTTGTTTTTCTCCACAGTGTGGACACAAAGTACACCGTGCACATGCATCCGCTTATAAATACTCAAGTGCTCCATGAAAGCAGAACTCTGTCCTAGACACCTGCATCCAGCAGCCTAAACACAAGTGCCCACAGAATGAATGAATGTATGCTGACCTGAGGGCAGTAAGGACTGCCATCAGTCCTTCTGGGCCTCACAGTGAATCCTCACCGTGGATGATGTACAGGTGGAGGCAGCAGTGTGTGACTCTGCTCCCGAGAAGTTTGTCAGTGAATGGAGAAAGCAAATAAGAAGGTGTGTAAGGTTTACTTTCCGGTGAAAGTCATCTGAGTGTGTCAGGAGAAGGAACTGATAGAGTGGCCCAGAGGAGATGGATGGAGAAAGGGGTCCAGCCATGGGACGGTTGGGCCTGCAGCACCATTGGAGACAGGGATGGATTGAAGAATTTACAAAACGTGCCCGTCATGGGTGAGGCACCCCCAGGCACAAGGGCAAAGTAGTTGCATGTAAATGTGGGTCATCCAGGAGGGGCTGAAGGGCCATAGTCTTCAGGGTCGGGAAGAGCAGTACTCGCCACCAACACGCATCAAGTACCCACTCTATACAAGAACTGGAGAAAATCCCACGTGACATAGTCACAAATCAGTGTCATGAAAAACCTGTGCCTGTCTCTGGCAACAGTGACAGTGATGCCAGCTCTGCTGTCTCTTCTTTTATAATTTGTGGACACCATGAAGATCAAACTGCAGACAGACTATTAAAACTGTGCCGACAGAGCTCTGTGGCTACCGGTGCGCATGCTCTGTGGCTACCGGTGCGCATGCTCACTTTCTGCCAGGCTTCCAGCTTTTTACTCAGCTGCAGCCTGGTTTTTATTTGTCTCTGTGGTTGTCTGTGGGGCTAGCAGACGGCCCAGAAAGCCTAAAACAGTAGCTCAAAAACAGAACAGTTTGTCTTTCTCTCTATGAAAAGCTAGGATCCACATAAGCTGGACCTGGGCAGCTCGAGCACATGGTCAAGGCCATGGACGCCACTCCACCCGACTATTCCATGTTCCAAGACACCTGCAGAGTTCTAGTCATCACATCCACATCCAAGCTAAGAAGAACAGCAAATGAGAAGACAAAGAAAAAAATCTACAAGGAGCCCTTTTAGCAGCTTCTGCTTAGAACTCACTGGGCAGCACTGGTCTGTCACTTACAGCCACAAGGAAGGCTGAGAAATGTAATTATTTACCTGGGCATCGGCAGCTCAGACCCAAATCTGAGTCCCAGTCCTGAGATGCAGGAAATGGGCAGGGATGACAACATTGTCCCCACCTTCCTCCTTCCTCCTCTGCAGGGAACACGGATGACAATGTGAGGCAGATATGTATGCTGCAAGGCCCAGATGGCCACAAAGAGAGTATCCATCTGATCTCTGCTTGGTCTTCAGTTTCCAGAGAAGGACTGGGCACACAGCTGCCTTGACAAACATTGATTGGCTCAAACGGAGCTATGTGCCTCTTGGATGGAAAGGATGTTGTCATCCCTAGTTGTCAGAAAAAGAAACAGCCACAGAACCACTGTGCTCAGATCCAGGAAGGGATCTTGGCCACATAGTAGTAGATCATGGACAATATGAGCACCTAGGTGTTCAGAGGTACATTTCAGAGGAAATCTATTGGTGTCAAAGGTGCTCAAAGGTGTCTCTGGCAGGGCTACTGTTTCCTTAGACACTGAAATATCACCACTAACCATGGACTTAGCCATGAGTCACAGCTCTTCTGGAAGAAAATAGATGAAGAAAATAATTAATAGCTTTCGACCAAATTCAGGGTGAAACTGGCAAACAATGAACTTGAGGCAGGAGGGGTTTGTTTTTCACTAACAGTCCATCTCTGTGGGTCACAGCATTGTCGGCGGGTGAGGCTTTTCCAGTAGACCATGAAGACCTGCACATGCCTAAAATATGTAATCCCTTAATAAGTGCCCAAGAAACCCCGCGCTGGCGCCCTGACAAGTTGCCACCCGAATCCCAAGAAGTGTTTCAGCCCCCAGAGAGGAATCAAAGTCCCCGTTATTAAAATGGGTTATTTATGGCTTACAGCAAGTCCTCCAGACCCCTGACAGCTCCGGAATGAGCTCAGAAATGAACGCTTTGATATTATCACGGTCAATCCATCTCCCAGGTTCCTTTACCCCTTGTTCATGGTTTCTGTGTTTTTATTTCCCTGAAAGGCATGTAGGGAAGAGGAATTATATTCAGAGAACAAAAGAATGATGGGGATTGCATTAATTCCCTCCTCGAGCTGCCTTCTGATCATAGCCCTATTATGAAGGCACAAATGACTTCCTCCAGCGAAGGTGGCCAGGAGACAGAGCACCCAGGGGCATCTGGAGAGCTCCAGGAGACCACTTCCTTTCACAGAGGTTTGGCAGAACAGAACACCATCCATCACCCAGCAGCCAGCCTGGGCTAAGTCCCCTCCCAGAAGCTCTTGGTCTCAGTGTTGCCCTCTGCAGAGGGCTGCAAGGAAGAACGCAGTGTTTGGCCCACTTCTTTCAGTGGCCAAATCCCTATGTACTTCTTCCTGGTCCCCTGATGACAGGTGACAAGGGACCTCGAGGTCAAACTGAGTGTAGGGAGCCTCAGCAGGGGAATTCCAGGCTTGGGAGGTAGACTGAGGCACTGGGCTGCATTGAAGGCTTGCCAGCACTGTAGGATGATGGCAGTCTCTCTGCCCCCAGGCTGCTCCTACAGGCTGTGAACATTGATCAAGCCATGCAAGAGATTTGAGCCAATGACAGGGTGATTCTGGGTCCAGAATTCCCCATAGAATTGTTTGGATGTCAAAGGGCTCCAACTTGAAGAATGGAGGTGTGAAGACACTAACAGTTCTCCAAGAGCCTTCCCTTTTGCTGGTGCTGCCTCCAAGTCGCTCCAGACTTCTGCTCTACCCACAGAGAGTAAGATGGCCACCAGGTACAGCACTCTCAGGAGGCCCTTCATTGGTCCGTCTTAGTCATGTACCCAATCACTGTGTCCAGCCAAGGCATATGTGTCCTGAAGCATGGAATGACGGTTCTCTTCTCTTCCCCTCATCTAAATGGTGATTCTTCCCTCAGAAGACAAAGTGGGAGGCAATGGTGGGCTGTATAATCCCAGCATCAGGAGGCTGAGGCAGAGGGGGACTGGACTTCTAGGTCTGACTGGGTTACAAAGTAAGACCCTGCTTTGAAAAAAACTTGGGAGGGAGAAAGAGGAGAAGGAAGGGATGACAGGAAGGGGAAAGAGAAAAGAAAGGGGAAGGAGGGAGGAGGCAAAGTTGGTGTTGGTCAAATCCACTAAAGGCTCGGGACTCTCAACATGTTAGCATGAACAGATGCCTGCACCTGATGCCAGGGACATTCAGCTCATTTGAGGGGTTAGGATAGACTAGCCCTACTCACCTGTTGCCTCTTCACTGTCTTGATGTTGAACCAATAGGATCTTACGCACGAGCTACTCTACGTAGCTCCCGAGGCTAGGGATTGTAGTCTGTGCCAACAACAGCCTGAAGTCAAGGACTGCCCTGTCCTTTCCCTACCCACGGTCATCAAAGTCACCCTATCTTATAGCTAAATCCCATCTTAGCCAGCAGTATGTCCACCTTGTCCCCAGCCCCCTGGGTGGATGTCCATTGTCCATGTAAGCTTCCACTTGGTGGGTGCCCTGCTTATACAACAATCCCCACCCTACTACTAAACATCTGGAGGCGTACATATGCATATGGACAGATGGGTGCATGGGTGGCTGAGATATTATATGAATGCATGGGTGGGTTCACCAATAGGTGCATGCATAGGTAGATGGGTGGGTAGATGAGTGTGTAGGTGGGTGGGTGGGTAGGTAGGAGTGATTGGTGGAAAAATGGGTGGGTTAATTCATGAGTGGGTATATGGCCGTGTAGATAGAAGACATGTCTTCTAAGGTAACCCACTTCTCTCCCAGAAACTAGGACTGTGGAAGAGCCCTTGCTCAGTCAGGGCTACTCCCTTCTCCAGTAAGACCTTAGACACAAACCTGCCTGCTTTTCCCAGCTACAACCATATTGGAACAGGCCTACAAATGCTTGTGGGAAGTAGTGCCAAGGCCTCTGAAGCCAAGTAGCTCAATCCCTCCCGATGTTCCTCCCTCCCAAAGCTCCTCATGAGGAGAGGTGTCCCTTGCCCAGCTGCCCCCTCTAAAAACACCCCAGACTACACCTGCCTTATCTCTAGGGTGTTAGCTACACATTTAGGGGGTCTAAAGATTCGAGGGTGGAAGAAGTGACCCCCCTCCCTCCCAGTGAGTTCTGAGCAGCTGAGCACCTAGCATGGAGACACATCTTCCCCCTCTCACCATGAGCAGCCTGCGGTGTTAGAGCGGACATTGTTTTTATTGGCTTTCCCTTCAGAGGTTTCCTGACAGTGTGACAAGGCCATCCCATGGCTTCAGACCATGCCCATCCTAGCCCAGCTGTCTTCTCCCAGCCTTGAGCAGAAAGGAGGTTCATCTTCCCTGGGACAGATGATGGCACAGTGACTCAGCCTCAGTGCAAGGGTGGGGTCCCAGCCCTCTACTTCTCCAGGGTTCCTTACCAGCCTCTACTTCTCTCCTCATCCTAGGCTTCAGTCTCCCATCAACCAGAACTTTCCAAAGACTCAGCCTTCTGCCCTGAGGGCTCATCAGGTCTGTAGAAATGGGCTTTGTTCCAGACTCTCCAAGTACACAAAGAGAAGACGAATTTCAGCCACCAGCACACACACCCCTGAGTTCCTAGGCAGGACACAGCAGATTCTCATGGACCAAGCACTTTCCATGCTAACCCATGAGTCACGTGGCCCCTATCTGTGGCCTCTCAGTAGTGCTTAGTTTGCCTAGATGTCAGAGGGAAAAGGATTCCTCATCACATGTGTCATGAAGACGAAATTGAAAGTCACCCACGTGGGGCTCAAAAGACAGGACCTGGCCTCTGCTGAACACCTGACCCACATCTCTAACCACATGCACTCTTTAAAGTCTTTCCCATTGTACAGCTGAGAAAACTGAGGTTCAGAGAGGGATGTGGGTCTGCTGTTCTCCTGACCCGAACAGTCATGTGCTCTGTTGATTAGGAAAGTGACAGTGCCTGCCCTTGGGTCCCTTCTAACCTGCTTCTAAGTCCACAGTCATCCCCATTTTCCTTTCCAGGAATCAGTTCTGTGAAGAGTCATAGTGGAGGGTGCCTTTTTCTCTGCATGAGAGACCACAGCCGATTCTCTGCCAGTGTCCACTGATCCTCCTTGTCACTCAGTTCCCAACGGTAGCATGTCATGGTGACCACTGGCAGGGTAAGGAAGAAGTGGGGGCAGGACAGGAACACTAAAGCTGGGTTGCCTGGAAGACCCGGGAAGTCCAGGCTCAAAGAACCAAGCTATGTGGCTTGGAGCAAAGGACAAGAAGCTGGATTGAGTGAAGGCTCCATCTACCTGAAGGGCTCAGAACAGTAGATAAGGACAGCGGGTCTGCTGACTTCCCATGGGCTCCTTGCTGAGCAGAAGCTGGCCTGTGGATCGATTGTGCTGGGATGTGGGGCAGGAAGACAAGGGGACTTCAGTTACTGCCAAGAGGTATTGATTCCAGGCAGTAGGCACTATGCTGGGGCCCAGCCAAGAGATGAGGTCATGAAGGACAGGACGGTGACTCCGGGGGTAGTGGTGTCCCAGCCGATGACGTGATTGCCGCCATGAGGAGCCTGCCTGGAAGACGGAGCCTCTCCTTCTCCTTGGCAGCCTCCTCACCCCATCCCAGCGTGTCTAGGAGGAGCCCCATCAGGTCTGTCTTCCTGATGTGTGACCCTGGGTGAGTCATCACTTCTTTGGGTTTCTAGGGGTACCCCACAGCTCCAAGAATGCCTCCAGTATTGACTTAGAACAGTTTCCACCATGGCCATCGACAGCTCCCACACATATCTGTTGGTTTCCCCCACCTTGTACGCAGGTATAGGAGGCAGACTTCCTCCCAGCTCCACCTAGACTGTCTCTGTGTGGATTAGGCAGTGGCGGGTTAGAGTCTGGCTGTGCATCTGAGGGGCTGTGAGGTGTGAGGTAAATTGTCTTTCTGTTCTGTGCCTGGCTTTCCGCCACAAGGCCTGTACAGAACTTCTCTACATGGGGCCTGAGAGCTGGTAGAATCTGAGTGACAGGAGGGGGTGGCTGAGTACACTGGGATGTCATTCTGCCATATGCACTGTAGGTTCCAATTTGCCCTTCTGAATCTGAGCTTTAAGGCTCCATTTCCTGAGCCTCAGTTTCAAGTAGGGACATTATTGCTGGGAACCTGGAGGGATGCTGCCCAGGGTGAAAGTTGACATGGGGCCTGATACACAAGGGCACTGTTCTCTTGGTTGTCAGCATCTCAGCAGACCCCACACTTGTCCCTTGCTCTGTCAACCCAGGCCAATTTGGTCCCCATACTCAAGAATATGGGTACTATATCAATAGAGGAGAGCATTTGGGGGACCAACTGCAGAGCCACATGACCATAGAGAGCAATGTGCACTCACCAGCACCAGACCCTCTCTCAGCTACAGAACCACAAAGCTACCAATGGCCTTCAGTTCCCCTCTAATTTCACTCAGTAATGAAAGCAGGGCATCTACACTGCAATACGTGGTGTCTACACTCCAAGGCTTGGCATTCACACTCCAGTGTGCTTTGAGTCTACACTACAGCACCAGGTACATGATGCAGATTGTCTCTATGCTGTACTGCTGGTGTCTACACTGCGTTTCTGGATGCCTATACTACAATCTAAACCGATGGGGGTGGGTGGGGGTTAATAGTCTTTAAGGCAAGAACAGAATCAACTGGGAGAAGAGGCCTGATTAAGAGCTGTGGCTGCAGGGAAGCCACTGGGCCTTAGGAGAGATACGAGTGCCTTAGAAGTCCATGGTGTTACTTCCATGGCCTCAGGTCTCACCACCTCCACCTTCTCCCAGTGTGTTCCTCCTTCTCTGCCCTGCCTATAATTTTGACACTAGGCACAGCTGCCACAGGGCCTTTTCACAGGCTGTGCTCTGGAACATGCTGATCAGAGACTTGATTGCCCCTTTTATCTCACAAGTCTCAGCTTAGGCGCCTTCCCAGAATGCCCCTGCCAGTGAGTCACTGACTAGCAAGCTCTGCCATCACCCTACTTCACTTCCTGCTTAACTTTGTGCTCAGAATCCACACCAGTCTTACAGAACCTGAACTTTAGAATGAGGAGCTGAGCTCCCATTCAAATGACTACCCTTTCCCACTCACCCTGGTGGCCCCATGGCAGCTGCTTCCCTTCAGCCCTGGTTCCAGGCAGAGCCTGCCCTCTAGAGTCTTCACAGAGCAGGGCTCCATCCAAAGCACAGGCATTTCTGGGTACCCCTTCTGCACAGCCCCCAAGGCTGAAGATCAAACGTGTGCGCAGACAAGTGGATTCCATGAAAAGCTGTCCAAAGCCAGGGAAGCTGACATCCAAGAGGACCCCCATTCCCAAAGGGGGTCCCAATGCTGAGCAGGACCTTGCTCCTCGGTCTGTATAGCTTCTTTTCTGTTAGGAAACTTAGGACACGGCTGTTTGTACTGATCCACTCCTCAGACCCCGGCCTGTGCAGAAAGGCCCTGAAGTTGCCTTCTAGAACTCCACTTGGCTCCTTCTCCTTTCATTCTCCTTGGGCCTGCTATGTAGAATTAAGATATGGGGGCTGGAAACCTGGTGGCCGTATTGGGCATCTCCCTTGGCTTTCTAGAACCAGCAGTGAAAAGGATACTGGTTTCCTGTATCCAGCCTGTACTGGAAAGTTTAAATATGAGAAAGATAACATTGCTGTCTTGCTTAAGCCATTAGGGTTTCATTTCACAGCCCAGCTTTCGTTGGGGGGGGGGGGTGTTCCATGAGATTCAAGTTAGATGCTGTCTATGTACAGCCAGACAATGACTCAGGGCAGAATCAGGCAAAGCTGTAGCACCTGCCTTGTCCTGTTCTGTTGAGTCACAGACCCTGTTTCCCCAAAGTTTTCTTGGCCAGGCCCCTTCTTCCTACCCATCATGGCCTCATGGCCACCACAAGGCCTAAGCTCAGCCAAGGGAATGGTGAGCCTGAGCAAGGCTCTACCCTCTCCTTGTCCCCTATGTCTCATTGGCAAACTACTGACACGGATCCACCAGAACTGGGTACTACTGGCTCCTGATTCACCCATCAATACAATCTTGGGACAAAGGTTGTCCGGGTGTCCTCTTCTTGCCAAATGGTCACCCAGTGCTGTTCAGACCCCTCAGGGGCAAGGGTTACCCTCTGTGATCCACCCAGTGCTGCAGATCTGGGACAAGGAAACTGGTTCATACTCCAGGCTGGAATTAACCTCCTGCCCTGGGTTCTGGATCCAACTCCAGCCCCACCCCATCACCATCCCAGACCAGGACCAGGACCAGGATTCCCCAAGGCTGGACTGCTCTCATCTAGGCTCTGAGTGCCTGCTGCTGTGACTGCTGTATCCTGAGAATGAGCCTCTTTTCCATGTGTAGTGTACCAAAGCTGGGGGGGGGGCTGTTTCAAGGCTCCCTTGCTCCCCTAAGCAAAGATGGGGAGCAAGTCATGAGAACGAGCTACGGCCATGCAATATTCCAGGCTCCTCACCTCTCACCTGCTGTATTTTCTCACAAGGCTCTCATGGGTGGCTGCCCAGCCTGGAGCACCCCCACCCTACTCCTGCACCTTGGCCCTTCTATCTCTGTCCCGGTCAGGACAAGACTCTGACTTGCAGGAGAGATTAGGACTAAGGAGAAAGAACGCTAGAAAGAACGCTGTCCTGGCCCTGCGCATGCCCTGAGTATTTAAATTCTTTTTCATAATTATCTCAGATAGTAATTACTGCAGAAGCAGATGTGCTTATCGCAGACATGAAGCCACCTGCCTTCCCATTTTTGTCAAAAGTGGAAACTGACATTATTTTTGCGATTTGCTTCAGTGGCTGTTTTCACTGTAAATACCATCTTCACCACAAGGAAAATAACCCTGGAGATGTAGGGGGTGTCCACGGTTCAGGGCTATTACTCTGATCCAGCTGTGGGCATCGCTCAAGGGCTCACTTCTGAAAAAAGTACAGCTGGGGTTCACTCCTGGGGGAAAGCTTTAGCACCCCTCCCCCACTGCACCTACCCTACACACACACCCCAGAGCTGCTACCCTCTGGAATCTTCCTCCCACCACAAACACCAATGTCCTGGACCTTGAAAAAAAAAATTAGCTTTCATGGGAAGTTCTCATAGCTCTCAAAAAGATGGCCCTTGAAGGGCTGGGCACTCAGAGCTCTCTCCTCTCTCACAGCCTGACACAGATTGTCAAGAAGAAGGGACAGTCTGAGAACCCTCCACCAAAGGGAAGGTCCTGCAACTGGGCAGGAATCCCAGGTCTGGATCTGCCACCCTCTCTGGTCACCAGTGTCCTCTCTGTCAAAGGGGCAGTCCTAAAAAATCAGGACCACCTTTCCTAATAAGAACCAGATGAATCAATCATTCCTTCTAGTAAGCTTTCAGCATGAACACCCGAACAGGGGCCTTCTATTCTCAGCCTCAAGTCACAAATGGCTTTGTACTGTAATTGTCAGAAACTACAGCCTGTGCACTGGGTACCTAGCAGGCACTGTGCACTGGTATCATGGATCTTGTCCACAAATCCCACACTATAGGTTCGTTCCCATTTCAGTTTCTCACTTGAGGAAACAGACTCCGGGGCAGGTGAGTTGTCCACAGCCACACAGCAACTCTGCTAAAGTGCACTGTTACCAGGCACTCAAAATTCTGTTCCTAAAGATGAAAGTCTGATTGCTCCCATTTCCTAGGTGGAGACACTGAGGTTCCGAGAGATACACCTAGGCTTGGAGGAAGTAGAGACACAAGTTGAGCACAGAGGGAAGGAGAGGGAACCTTGCATTGTTCAGTCTGGCTTGTGGAAGAGTCCCAGGCTGGGCTGCCACCTGTACCTCCTCACAGCTCTACGTCTTCTGCTGCCCCCTTGTGGTCAGAAAGGATTGACCAGGCTTTGAGCTGTGAAAGCTGGGAGTTTTGCAATTGTGTTGGGAGTGCCCATCAAGGTCAGAAGGCAAGAGTACATGGGGGCACAGCTCTGTCCTGGAGTCCTTCCCAGTTACCACTGACTCCCCATAGGCAAGCCACGTCCCATCCTTTGTCCTAGCAGATCTGTTTAGGACAATCTTCCCTGACTTTTTGTCTCTTTTTAAGAGGGTCCCCAGCCATACCCGCTGTTCTTCTCCATAAATGTCACCATTTAAGACCATGATGTGGATGTGGATTCTCCATGTGCAGAAATGACCCTTGCTGAGAGGTACCTCACGATAGGCTGGTGCTGGGCTCTCTTCTTCCTACATTCTTCCTACCTGCCTCTGGTCTGTGTTCTTGAGCTGATTCAGCTTCAGGCCCTCTTTCCTAGTGTGTAAGGCAACGGATCACAAGCCCCGCATCCTGCTGTTGCAGTCTGTCTTAACGCTGAAGGTTCGTTCACTAGCCTGTGCCTGCTGCAGGATGTTGCTCACCACACCTGCACTCAGGTAGGCATCTTCCAAGGGTCATGGACTTTGTGACACACGGTGACAACTAGGTACACAAGGACGGAGATGGTTGTCTCTTCTGGGATGAAGAGAATGACCTGGCACTGAATTTGCCTCCCAAATCAACTTGGTGGAACCTCTTACTGGTATTGTCTTCCCACAAGGAGAAAAGTTTGGTCCAAATGTCTTCTGGGCCTCGCAAGCACCTGCCAGGACACAGTACCACCTGCTTCTTTGTTCCTCCACGGCCAAGGACCCAAATCGCCAAACTCACTAGTCAACTGTGGATATCTGGGAGTGGTCTAGGTTGCCCCTTCGAAGCCCTGTGAACCTGTTACTCGTAGCAATCTCATCTCTCAAGGCAGGAAACCAGGCACAGCGAAGCCAAAGGACTTGCCTAGGTTTCACAACTGGGAAGATCAGAACCGAGATCGGAACCCTTGCATGCCTGGGCAGTGGGCTTCCGGGTCTGCGTCCTGCAGTGTCCTGAAACCCAGGGCGTACTAGCCCTGCGTTCTGGAGCCAGTGAGGCTAGCTCTCCAGAGCTTGTGGCTTCCGGGTGGAAAGTTCTGGGGTCTGCGCCTCAGCTCTCTAAAGACCAGCACCAAACGCCTAGACACCTGTGCATTCTGCGGGCGCGTACTGACAGACAGCGACGCACACAGCGCCCCCTGGCGGCGTCCCGCACCTTAGGCGGCGATGGCCTTGGCCCCTGCCCTAGCTGTGCTAGCCAAAGCGGATGGCCACGCGGGGGACCAGCACTTGCCAGTTGAGTCTCTCCACCTGTTGGTGGTGGTCAGGCTCCTCCATAGAGTCCCTGCTTGCCCGCCCAGTGACTCTGGACCAGGCTGCGAGTCATCAACAATAATGCCGCCCGTCCCTCTCAGTCCGCCATGCGCAGCTGTCCCGTCCTGGGATGCTGGTCTAAAGAGGAATCCAAAGATATCCACCTGCGGTCACGCTGAGTACTGCGATGCGATGCACACCCGCCCGGGCCTACATCCTGCCCCTTTGGGCGTGATCGAGCAGTGACGCCCAGCCTGCTTATCACCGCAGAGAGGAGCACAGGAAATGCCAGGGCCAGGGGCACGGAAAAGGGCGGAGTCCGGCCCTAAAGCCTCGTGGGTTGGGAATATGTCCCTGGGTCGAGTGCCCTGGGGCTTGATCTTCCAGCTGCACTGCCCTGTCCTCCCGAGCTTCACAAGCTGGTGACGCAAACAATACTTTGTGGAGGAGCTGGGGGAAAAGTACTGCCAGAATGACACCCGACACACCCCCACCCCCACCCCTGTGTTATCCACTGGTCCCTTCACAGCCAGACTTCAGGCAGCGGGGGAGGGGGTAGCCAAAGGCAGGCCCCAGTCTAACAAAGGGCTGGATGCTCTCTAAGCGATCCAAGACTGTTTCCATAGTAACCCTCTTCCAGGATAAAGCAAAGGCTCCTTTCCCCCAACGTGATGCTTCTGGCTGTGAGAAAAGGTAGCTCAGCATTAGAACACAGACAGGGAAACTGAGTCTTGGGGAGAGATAGGAATGTGCTCCAAATTTCCCCCTTGCCACAGAAACCTTGGTTTCCCACCATAAGCCCATGATGCCGCAACACCTGTCCCCTAAAGCCCCTGTTATTTCACACTGAGGACAGGAATAATATTCATAAGTGAACAGCTCTGAGGAAGCTACACTTCCCTAAGAAGAGTGCCTACCTGGGAGAAGAGGGGGGGGGGGGAAGCGGCTTGTGAGCATTGGAAAGCAGCATCTGGAGCAGAGGAGGTGGTAACCGGCCAGGACAGCAAGTTTTAGCCTGCTAAGCATCAGGGGGATGCAAAGTCAAAGGGAGTCAAAGCCCACCAAGGTGGGCAGAAGCAGCTTAGTGTCCAGGAACTGTGTAGAGAAATAGGGCTGTGTCCACAGAATCAAGGCTCCTGCAGAGGCATAACAGGGTGGACACTACTGGGACACTGAGGGGCAGCCAGGTCCACATACAAGGATGAGCCAGTTGGATGGACTGGATTAGGGAAGTTTGGGGGGAGGAGTCAGGTTCTGAAATGTTCTGATGGTTTCATTCTGCAGGACTCCCCAATGGTTTGA